>JBBBDQ010000841.1:3165000-3765000 GCA_037127315.1 Ascarosepion bandense | reverse complement strand
AAATCTTTATTTGCTTGTTTTCTCATCAGTAACAATTTAATAAAACAGATCATTTTCTACTTTTTGATAACAGCTGAATTTTTTTTTAATCAACAAACAATTAAATATGTTAAGCTTTTATTTGATTAATTTAAACAAACATTGAAGAAGTATTTTTTGGTTGGTTATAAAGAAAAGACTATGTAAATAGAAATAGAAAATACAAAACAAAAAAGTCACAATAAAAATTTAATATTCAGTATATCCTACATTTTTGTGAATTACTTTGAAAATTTGATTTGGCATACTCATTAACTTCTGCATAAGGATTCAGGTGCTTGGGATGCTTGCTCAGGAAGCATAAACTGCAGTACAAAGAGCATCTAGTTTCAAATTGTGATACATGTTTATAAACATTCTTTGCTATTCCTAAGCATTCTCGACTGGGTTTAGATCCAGAGAGCACAATGGATGGCTCAAAAGCTGAATGCTGTTTTCCATAAAAAACTCTTTTGATCTTCAAGCATTGTTGATTGCAGCATTGTTCTGCTGGAAAATCCAGTTTTTTCTACATAGACAAGGGCCTTAAGTAATTAGCGATGCCTTTCTTAACATGTCAATGTAACTAGCAGCTGTTTGATGACCTTTTGCCTCTTGTAATTCAAGAGTCCCATTGTATGAAAATGGATCCCAGATCATAATTGATCTGCCTCCACTGTTTTGTGTTGAGAAAAATTTTTTTTTGAATATCTTTTGCATGCCAGCAACACTGAAAACCGTCTGGGTCATCAAGGTTGAATTTCTTCTCATCTGAAAACAATATTTTCTTCCATTTACCCACATCCCAAGTTTGATAATTGGAAAGAAATTGTAAACAAGAGGTTTTATGGCAAGGAATAAGGTGAGGCCTCTGCAGCCGTTTCATGTTCTCAAATCCTTTATTTAAATGCCGTTGAATTGTTTGAGAGATGCATTCAGCATCTGTATTCGCTTTCATCTGATTTGTTGTTAGACTTGAATCTTAATTTCTCACTTAATGTGTCTTTCTAGAGATGGTGAGATTTTATTGAGGTGACCACTTGATTTTTTAAAAGCATACACATCTGGATTTCTAATGAAATTACTAATGACATGGCTAATTTCATTTGCAATGGCTTGTTGCTACAGATACATCTTTGAAGTTCAACAATTCTGCCCTGTTTGAACTTAGTTAAAATTTTACCTTTAGCCATTTCAAAATCTGAAAGTTAGTGCTGGAAATGAGCTAAATAGATGTCTAAACATCTGAGGCTATGCGCACACTGTCTGGTTCTAAAATTTTTGAAAGTAAGGCACCCCCACCCCAGTCTTATCATTATGACCAACCAAAAAATACTTTTTCAATGTTTGTTTAAATTAATTAAAAGCTTAAAATTTTCACTTGTTTGTTGATAAACTACATTTTCTAATTAAATGTAAATGTTGCATAAATATATTTTGATTAAAGTAACAGTATTCCATTTTTTTTTTTTTTAACCCAGAGTGTATAATTGAAAAATATTTTATATAAATATTTTTAAAGCAATAACATGAAACAGTATTACCAATACATAAAGAAAAATTAAATCTAAGAAACTTACATGGTCTGGTTCAAGTTGGCAATGGCGACACAGAGCCACAATCAATCTTTGAATATAGGGACGGAATATTTCATTGATTTGCTCATCATTTTTGTGGTAAAGTTCTTCTGATAATCGATACCAAAAGCTAAAAGTTATTTCAGCCACCTAATTAAAAAGTAAATAAAATTTTCATGTTAGTAATTAGCACAAAACTGTATATTCCTTTAAAATCATATTCCAAAATTATCAGTGAAGAGAAAGTGATCTCAAGGTAAACATTTTAACATATCAAGTAATAAACATTAAAGAAAAAAATAAATAATAGTTTGGATTGCAGAGCAAGTAAGAAAGGAAACTGGATTAATTTTTTCTAAGGAGAGAAAGAGAAAAGGGAAAAGAAAACTGGGAAGGGAAAGGGAGAGGGGGGAAGAGAAAGAAATAATTAAAAAAAAGGTTTTCTACTCAATATAAAATAAATTTTTTTTTTTTAATTTTAAAATAATCATTTCACTCCAAGCAAGGCAGAACTGCCACTGGCACACAGGGGGTTGCATAAGAAGTGAGTGATGAGAAAGAGGAACAAGTTACAGGGGTGTCAGAGAATGAGTAAGAAAAAGATGAGAATATAGATGTGAAGAGGGCTGCATGAGAGTAGAGTGGAAAGGAAGAACATGATAGCAAGTATACAGAAGGGAATTCCACAAGTGGGAAGTGTGAGCAAAAAAGCTGCTAGAGTAGAAGTTGCGGTTACATTTGATTGGTTTCACTGTAAAAGGGTGAGACCTAGCCACTAGTCTAGTAGCTCTCTTAAATTTATGCAGAGGAGGCATCAGGGAGCTAAGCTCATCGGAGAAGAAGCTGTCAAAATATTTGTAGAAAAGATAGAGAAAGAGACTGGAGTTGAGCTACCAGGTCAGGATCAATTACACTGCATATTCTTTGTTGGATTTTGTCAAGAAGCCCAAGATGAATAGCAGGCACACCTGACCATATGTGACAGCATTATTCAATGCATGGGCGGATGGTAAATTTATATATGTGCAAGATGAATTTAAACGAGAAAAACTTCCTGCCTCATAGCAGCGGATTTAGCTATGGATTCAATGTAGTCATTCTACTTGAGGTTGGCTGATGGAGTTAGGCCGAGGAGGCGCATTGTTTTGTTTTCAGGGAGACTAGCCTGATCCATTCTGATTTGGGATGGGGGGTTGTCTATGATGGTTAAAGATAGCAGCTTCATTTTGGAAGCACCAAAATTTACAAGCCATTTCTTACCCCAGTCCACCACAGACTGGAGGTCCTTTTCAAGATCAGCAGCAAAGTTTGCTTTGTCAACCTCGGCAGATTTCTTATTGAGGCAAGAGTAAATGGTTGTGTTGCCAGCATAAATGCCTGCTTGGGATCTGATTACATCAGGGAGATCGTTGATGAAGATCAAAAAAGTGTAGGATCTAGAATAGAGCCTTGAGGAACACCTGCATTCATATGGTAGTATCTGGAAACATGCCCATTCAATACTATCTTTATTATGTGATTTGAAAGGAAACACTGGAGTAGGTCAAACAATTATCCAGTTATACCATAGCCATGTAGCTTGGGTAGAAGGCCAGCATGCCAGACTGTCAAATGCTTTGGAGATATCTAGTGCAACAGCTTGAGCTATGCCATTCTTATTGAGAGCCTGGTATATATACTCTGTGATGGTCGTTAACATATCAGCAGCAGACCTGGTGAAGCAGAAATCATACTGTTTATCAGAAAAGAGGCTGTGGGCTGTGAGATGTTGAACCACTTCAGCATTAATATTAGCCTTGAGTACTTTGCCAGAAATAAGGAGGAGGCTGATCGGGCGATAATTAGAGGGGTCTGAGGATTCTCCAGCGTTCTTAAATACAGAAACCACAGAGGAAGACTTCCAGCAAGCAGGGAAGCAAGAAGAAGAGAGGCAGTAGTTGTAGTGCTAAAAATATGACTTCTAATGATAGAAAATGCCAAACATACAACTTGAAAACCTGTCATAGAATCAACAACTCAAACAGTAATCCATTCAAAATCATGTAGAAGGTATACAGTAGTTAACATGCTGTTCTGAAGAAATAGATATCATAATAATTTTAAAAACATTACCTCATACAAATGGTGCCCTGCACAAATTAAAAGAAGGTCCAAGGAAGTGAAATCTCCTAGTCCCTAAAACAAAAGAAACAGCTTATATTCATTAAGATTACTTTGCAATTTTATTAGTTTTAATTCCAAAACTTATCATTCAAGAAAGTACAAGAGTACATCAAAAAGTCTCTAACCCAACAGTTATTAAGCTGAATTTTTATCTGATAATTTCAGTGTATGTTTGATTTATGTTATGGGTCAAAAGTATAAATTCATAATCTGCATTTAAATTGTGCCATTTGAATAAAAATATAAAGCTTTTGCATTCACCTGTGTTGGGGTAGAAATTATAGCTGGTAAAAATGATTCTGCCATTTCTGCAAAAATCCTACAGTAGTTGATGGTTCTGTAAATAAATTTTAATAAAAAACTTTACCAATAGCAAGAATAAAAAACAAAATACATAAGAATTTTTAAACAGCAAAATTTGTTGAAAGTGTCATAAGTATATTCCAGCTGAAATTTATATTTGTTTTCTTATTTGGGTGAAAAAAAAATTATCTAGCATGACACAGTAAACTAACTTCTTTAGCAGCAGACTTAACTATCAACTTAATATGGTCATTCCAATCCATATCAATGGAAAACAAACCAAAAAGGTGCAATAAGTTACTCTCCTGGGGTTTAGCATCAGCCATCCTGATCAAAGGCAAAAAAGAATATCAATGGATATTATATCTAAGAATACACAGGACAAGAGAACAGTATATTAGATTAAGAATAGATATGAACTATTAAATTTTTTAAAATTCAATGATTATTTAAACTTACTTATCTGTATCTTCTTGTGCCACAGATATATGATAAGCCTCCTGCAGAGTTAACACGCCACGAAATAATGCTTCTGCAAGCTCAAGATTCTTTCCTAATTCCTGAAAAAAATTACAAGAATTCAACTCTCATTCTTCACATTTAAAAACCTGACAAATATATGTAATTCAATAAATTTACTTAACCAGTTAATAAAGAAATGTGTACAATCGTCAATAAGACAAAGATCTGTAATACTTTACAAAGAAAGAAAAAGGTTTTTATTTCTATCCTTATTTAATCAGCCCCAAGTTTCATTACTGCTGCTATCTCATGAGACATGCTCTAATTCTTCATTCTTTCCTTCTTAGATTAAAAAACTAATTCAATCTGAAACTAATTTTTTTTAAGTCTAGATTTAATAAACATCAAAAGATATAAAACAGATACTAACAAAGATATTAAATCACATTTAATGATGATAAAAATGAAAAAGTACATAAATACCTCTACACTGCACAAAGCAGAACATATACAGTCTGAAGCAGCTTCATGGAGATTGGAAGGACAATCTTTTACTGACTGTAAATAGAAAAGTAGATTGAATATGACTTGCAAAGTAGAAATAACAATGATGATGATAATGATTCAAGTAAAATAGAGAAATGATTTTGTGTTTTATATTATGACAAGATGAAAAATTAGCAACTTTAAATTTATTTTATTTGGTGCAATTCTTTGATCATTATAATTCTACAATTGTTAAGTAAATATTAGGTTGTTCAGAAATCAATGCAGGTTTTATGTTTTTGTTTGAACATCTTATGAAAAAAATTCCATACAGGGTGTGTAAAATTATGTATAATTTTAAAGTGTATTTTATGCTCCTACTTAATCCATTTTTAATGTAAATTACATTTTTGTTATTTTTCAAATCTTTGAAGTTATGATATCAAAACAAGATTTTAGTCAAATTTATTTGAATAAACTCTGCTGCAGTATAGTACAAATGGCTAGAAACATCAATGAAGTTTAGGGTGAAAGCATGGTGTTTTTTTTTTGTTTTACTTCAGAACTTGCCACAGAGCAACTCATGGCCAGAACTGGAGGCCTATTCCATCCCTCTGGGAACAAACATTGTTATTTTCAGTTTGTGGTAGTTTACTGCTGTAGTCAACTTGAGAAATCAAAAGAGAAAAAGTAGAGATTAGGGGTATAATTTGGATTGAAAAGTTAATCCTTTTTATCTGGGTATATTTTTCCTTTACTAAGAATTCTCTGATGATATGTTCAGTCTTGAACATAAGGTTCACAGGCATCCTTCTGCCATTGAATTGAAAGCATGGGTGGAAGACAACTATCTCGATTGCAGGTGGGATAGATGTAAATATTAGAATAATTTCCAAAACTCTTGAATAGAATTAGAAAGAAGTTTAAAGAATACAAATTGAATGAACTAATAGGAAAAAAAAAAAAAAGTTATGAAATCTGTTCTTTATTTCTTCTGATCAACAAAAACAACCCATTTTGTGATTACATTATTATGATGTGCAATCTTCAGCATCGTGGATGGAGATAAGTCTGCTAAACAATTCATATAGCTGAAGTTGTATCAAAAAAAGATTATGATGACCGTTTGATGGTCTGCACCAAGATAATTCCACTACAGAGACACCCAAGAAAAATGGATAAAAGTTCAAGTCTCATTAGAGTTTTAGTCTTTATTTCTGATCCACACTTTTAACTTAATCTTAGAAGGACAATATGTGAGTTCTAATAAAAAGCAACATGAATGAGATAAAATAAACACCAATCAAAAATGAATAACAGAAAGATTCCCCCAAGAAATTCAAATACTATTACAAGTGTTTTAACTGTAATAATCAACTATTATACAATTCTAAATCTAATTTCATGAAGAAATATTTTAAATCATCATGCAGAACATTTTTCAGTTTAATTAATTACTGAAGTTAGAAGAGACTGTTTCTTCCATTATCCAAATAAGATTATACACAAACTCTATAAGCATTAGTTGAACACTTTATTTTCTACTAGCATAGTAAATGCTAAAAAAAGACATTATGATTATTTACATATGAAACAGCACTTTTCTTTTTATAATCATTTCACCCCAAACAAGGTAGGATTGCCACTGGTGCAGAGAGGGCTACAGTGAAAGTAAAAGCAAGGCATAAGAGATGTTGAAGAAAGGATAAGAGAAGGATGAAAATCAAGGAGATAGCAATTGACATTGCTTTTAAACTTTTGGAGATTGTGACTATCAGAGAAACAAGCAAATGGGAGAGAGTTCCACAAATAGGAATTGTTAGAAAAGAAACTGTTAAAGTAGAACTATTTCAACAGTAAATACATGAGGTCAGGAAACCAGGAGAAAAAGCTTGTCAGTACAGTTGACATAAAAATACTTTTAGAAAAGACTGATGGAAGCCACATCATGTCAGTGAGAAAGTAACTGAAGGCAGGTTGCCATGTCAGGATCAATTATCTTGCAGATCTTTCTTTGGATTCTGTCTGGAACCTCAAGATGAATAGCAGGAGTACCCAATCAGATATGACAACAATATTCAATGCACAGATGAATGGTAGATTTATAAATGTGCAAAATAGATTCTGATAAAAAAGAAAAAAAAAAATCCTGGCCCGACACAGTGATCCAATCTTCCTAGCAGTAAATGTAGCTATAGATTCAATATAGTCCTTCCATTTAACATCATTTGAGAGTGTGAAGCTAAGGAGGCACAGTGTGTTGCTATCTAGGAGACTAGCGCCACTCATACTTCTACCTATGTTCAAAATGTTGTAAATGTGCATTTCTGTAAAATGGGCTGCACAAACATACAAACACTGTTTAATATATATGAATACTTACCAAAACATGAAATGCAGCGTGAAGGACTTTGGAGTTGACAATATCATCCTGGGAAATAGCATTGATATTGAACCAACTCCCTAAGCAACGAAATATTTTCATCTGCAGTCGACTATCAAACTGGTTATTTTCAATACAGGCAGTCTGCAGGAGAAAATGATTTAAATGCATAGTTAATGAGAGTTAAGTAGTCATTATCTTCTTTATGAACAACTTCAATGACTATTTTTACATTAGCATGCATCATATGAAACCAAATGATTGAATTAACTATCTAAAAATGATTCAACAGAAATTTCTTTTTAATTTGATGAGAAATAAGTTTTATAAAGTTTATATATAAAATTAATAATGTTAAAATTTTTTGTTTTTTCTTTTAAATAAATTACGAAATTCATAATTATCTTTGGTAACATTATTCTTATTAAACTCATAACTAAAATTTACAGGTTTTAAATTTCTTCAAAAATAAAAATTAGACATAAATATTCTTCATAAATACGGTTCTTTAATTTAAATATTGTGATATATGAGCTTATATTTACAATTATTACTTTCACCTGCATTGTAATTGATTAAAAAAAGTTTATATCTTAAAAGATATATTAAATCATAGTTAAGAAAATATTGCATCTTATGTTGATGGTTTAACAATAATCCACAGAAAGAACTCACTAGAAGTTGTACAACTACTGGAGAAGTTTTGAATAGGTCTCCTGATACCTCCAACCTTCTATTAGCACCTAAACGTAAAGCTTTGCTGCCAATCTGTAAAACAATAATTTAATAGTATCAACAATAATAAACAATCCAGAAAAATTTATGGTCAATCAATATTTACAGAGAATTCTATAACTGATATACAAACATTCTAAATGTCTATGCATATAGGTACATAAATAAGTCTGTAACCAAATGATGATTAAAATAAAAAAGAAAATGCATTTTCCTAACAAGTATTTATTTCTTGCCATAGTGCACTGATAAGGAAGAAGACTCAAACCAAGTTGATCTCAGATAAAAAATTGTATAGTAAACATTTCAGCTAATAACTATTCTTACAATTAAATAGATTAGTATTTTTATAGAGAAAGTAAAATATTGAGAAAACATTTTAAGCTTACTACCTCTTCTGGCAATACAGTAAGAACTTCAAGTAAGAATGGTAACTGCTGTGAATTGGAACCATATCTAAAAAAAGACAATATTGAAGAATTAAAAACTAATGGTTTTTCATAAAAAAGGGGAAAAGAAATATAAGTTAATTAAGAGTTAAATATGAGCACTTAAAAAAAAAAAGTTAATAAATAAGAAATCCCAAGAACGTTACCTAACTGATAGGTATAAAAAGAAATAGTATCACTACAATATTCTGTTTTAACTGTAAAAAGATTTAACAGCATAAAACAAATTGTGAAATTATTAAGTTAGCAAAAGCAAAAATCAATGAAGTGAGATTTCAGGTAAGATAAGCAAAATCTTTATTCTTGGAAATAAGATTTCACTTTTAAGAAATTAAGTTTTATATGAATCTTAATTAAAATCTTGATCAATTTAGAAAAATATCCAAAGTTTAAAAAGGGAAAAGAATAACAGTTACCTTTCAATAAGATCAACTACAGCTCTTTTCCAGGTCCCCATTTGTAAAGCAAGATCAGCCACAGCAAGTGACAACTGAAGAAAAAAAAAAATTATCAACCCAGTTGAAAAGAAGTGGTCTTTGAAATATTTAAATGAATGTAAATATCAGAAAGAATAAATTAGCACAACTTTCAGATATCTAGAAAGTAAAAAATATTTACATAGAGTTAAGATGTTAAAAGATAATAATAATAATAAAAAGCTACTTTATATTATTAGTCTATACTTCTGAGATGAGGTAGTATTTACACTCTTTACATTATTCAGATTATTGTCCTTATCTTTACGTTTCAGCCATTGTACATTCTGGCCTTCTTCAAGTGCTAGGAATTTATATTAACAAGCTAAATATAAAAGTATAGCAAGAATCAGGTATCAATTTGTTTACAGGAGGAAGGAGTTTTGCTATGTCATTTCTTACAATTATAATTCCTCTGTTAAGAAACAATGAAAGTTGAGATGGACAATATCTGACAGAAAAGAAAAGGAAACAATAATAGAAACATAGCTAAATTAATATGCAAGAGTAAAAGAATTAAGCTTCTTTGTTAAAGCACAATATCTACTGATCTACAGTAGAAGTTTCAATTTTAAGCTGAACAAAATATTTTAGAGATAGAAGGGCAGGAGTATTAAGCAAAAACAATAATTATATAATAAGTATAAAAAAAAGTCCAAGGGGAAAATTATTACAACTTACTTGTGTGACTATCACAGGAGGTGTTTCAGGAGTTATCTTACTAGCATGATTCAATAGGGAGTCTCTTAAACACTGGAAAATAAAGTAGATCACTTAGAAAATAACATACATTCAAAAATGATGGAAAGTACATTATCTTTAGAATATAATATTTGTAGAGTTATTGTCAGATTAATATACCTTTTAGTATTAGGTAAATATTAATGTTTAAAAATTATGCACATTTTTTTTTTTATAGAATTGTTGAAAAGATCCTTACTGTATATTAGTCAGTTAAGTGCCTTATAGAATAGATGCTTGGGTGATCATGTCTCAACAGAGACAGGACATACAAGGCAGAAAATTTTCCCCACAGTAGGTTGCCATTACTTTCTGCGGTAGACTGGTTGCCAATTAGTTTTATAGAACCCAGTCTGTCCTGTTATTTAAGTCATATCTAGAGGGAAGAGATGGATTAATACCTTTCCCATAAGTATCTGGGTGTAAGTGAATGCAATGAATTCAGCTGGAATACAAACTTGATTCTGATTTCTCATTGCGAGCAGATATCCACTGTACAACAATGCACATCCCATATATAAGCAGATGTCAAGAACAGTTTTTACACCCGACTTCTCACCTAGAACCGAGGCACAACTGAATGATGACCACATTACACCTTCGCTTGTCTCTAAGATAATCTTAAAACTTGACCCTCACAAAGTGAGCGGTGGTGACGGAATCCCAACCATAGTCTTAAAGAAATGTGCCCCTGAACTCTCCTCTATCCGTTCTAAGCTCTACAACCTCTGCCTATCTGCTTCCTGCTTTCCTGCCTGTTGGAAATCTTCCTCTATAGTTCCTATATTTAAAAACACTGGAGAACCCTCTGACCCTGCAAATTACCGCCCTATCAGCCTTCTTCCGATCTTTGGCAAAGTGTTCGAAGCCATTATCAACGCCGAGGTGGTTCAGCATCTCACAGCACACAGGCTCCTCTCGGACAAGCAATATGGTTTCCGCTTCACCAGGTCTACTGCTGATATGCTAACGACCATCACCGAGTACATATACCAGGCACTCGACAGGAATGGCGAAGCTCGAACCGTTGCATTGGATATATCTAAGGCGTTCGACAGAGTTTGGCATGCTGGCCTTCTATGTAAACTGCGGAGCTATGGTATAACTGGACATTTGTTTGAACTAATCCAGTCATTCCTCTCTAACCGCACAATGAAAGTGGTATTAAACGGACATGCCTCTCAGAACTACCATACAAACGCAGGTGTCCCTCAAGGCTCCATCTTAGGTCCTACACTCTTCCTGATATATATTAATGATCTCCCTGATTCCATAAGAACCCAAATAGGTTTGTACGCCGATGACACCACAGTTTACTCTCGCCTCCAACAAAAATCTGGTGTAGGCGTCAAAGCTAAACTCGCAGCCGAGATTGAAAAAGACCTCCAATCCATATTGGACTGGGGTAAGAAATGGCTAGTAAATTTTAATGCTTCTAAAACGAAGCTACTGTCAATTAACCATCATCGACAATCTCACCTACCTCCCATTAGCATGGACCAGGCTTGCCTCCCAGAGAGTAAAACACTACGCCTCCTTGGTCTCACACTTTCAGCGGACCTCAAATGGAATGACTATATCGAATCCATTGCTAAATCCGCTGCTATGAAAGTCGGTTCTCTGTGTAGGGCCTGGAAGTTTTTTCCGTCTAAATCTATCCTGCACATTTACAAATCTACCATCCGCCCGTGCATTGAATACTGCTGCCATATCTGGTCGGGTGCCCCTGCTGTTCTCCTCAGGCTTCTCGATAAGGTTCAGAGGAGGGTCTGTAATGTGATAGATACCGACTTGGCATACCGCCTGCAGTCTCTCTCCCACCGGCGAGACGTGGCTTCGCTGTGTCTCTTCTATAAATACTTTCACGGTTTCTGCTCCAATGAACTTAGATCACTGGTGCCCCCTAAATACGAATTTGCACAAGATACTAGATTAGCAACTAGATCCCACCCTTTTACAGTGAAACCGATAAAATGCAGCCGTAACTTCTACTCCAACAGTTTCTTTCCTCGCACTTCCCGACTGTGGAATTCTCTTCCAAACGATTGCTTCCCCGACGGCTACAATCTCCAGGAGTTTAAATGTAAGGTCAATAGACACCTAACACACTAACCTGCTCCCATTCTATCAAGCACTCTTCCCATCTGCCCGACACTCATCCTCGCTATCCTTACTCATCTATCACCTTTCTCCTGACATTCCCTATGTCTATCCACTCCTTCTCTTTACCTTCCCCTATGTAGCCCCATGCGCAATAGTGGCAGTGGAATGCCTTGCTTGGGGTGAGATGATTAAAAAAAAAAAAAAAAAAAAAAAAAAAAAAAAAACAGTGCAAATCCAAAATTTTTTTGCATTAATTTTAAACCCCCATAGAACACCACCCCCAAAAAAAACCTGTGCATCATGTTGTAAAATCGTCGGTGATGGTGGATGTTATAATTTTCCAGTCTTAACAACCTCTCTGAAGATGGCCCATGTGAGCCGAAAGCTTAGAAGAAAATCAATAAATAATTATCCAAATGTTAGAGAATTTTTGTCTTTATTTTCAACTGAAATTAAAGCAAAAATACAATATTTAGAATAGCTCATGATTAAACATAATAGACATTCATTGTCTCATATTTAACAGCATATGTTTAGAATATATATATATATATATATATATATATATATAAATGGAGCATAAAATCTCGCATTATACTTGAGTATATACAATATTTAATTTTAGGTAATTGGTCAAATAGAGAATTAGATAAATTTTAGATCATGCTAATAAAGAAAAAAATGAGAGAGGTAAATAAAGATGAGAAGATTATTTTGTGTTGACATTTTTAAATATTAAGTTTTTTCTTCAGCTTCTGAAATATATAAAAATTTTAGAATATTTTAAATTGTGCTAAAAGTAAATACATTTTTTTTTCAAAGATATAAACTATTTTTCTATAAATTGATACTTACTGTGTGTGATGAAGCAGGAAGTTCATGGAAGAAACATTGGATCTGTAACAAAGACAAAAACATAATATTGTAAGACAGAAAACATTTACATTGAAACATTTTCAACAAATGCTATTTTAAAGCAAACTGGTCCAATGGAAGATTTTATAGAATGGTTTAAAAACAAAATTGAAATGTATACAAAATATGTAATTTACCAGATTGGACTAAAGTTATTTTTCTGCTTCATATCAGATATTCTTATATTTTTAAACAAAGAATTATAACATCCTCCCTTCCAACAATCTAGTAACAAGTTTTCTAAACAATCCAAGATCTATTTATTTTAATTCAATAGCAGAGAAATTTAGATGAACCAACATTGTACTAAAAATATATGTCATCATAGATAATTCAATATTAAATACTTCAGGCAGGGTGTGGTACATATGATTATACTCACTTTTGTTCTCATAGTTTGAGCTGCAAAATAACAAGATTCAAGATCTCGGTTCACAGTCAACAGCTGGTCAGCTACTTGCCAAGCAAATACCTGCAATAAAGACAATACTCATTACTCATATGTTGAAAACCAAATAACATTCTCAAGGAAGAGCTGAAAGAAATTAAAATTCTCTGTCTTTTTTTTTTTTTTTTAATCATCTCACCCCAAGCAAGTCATTCCACTGCCACTATTGCGCATGGGGCTACATAGGGGAAGGTAAAGAGAAGGAGTGGATAGACATAGGGAATGTCAGGAGAAAGGTGATAGATGAGTAAGGATAGCGAGGATGAGTGTCGGGCAGATGGGAAGAGTGCTTGATAGAATGGGAGCAGGTTAGTGTGTTAGGAGGTGTCTATTGACCTTACATTTAAACTCCTGGAGATTGTAGCCATCGGGGAAGCAATCGTTTGGAAGAGAATTCCACAGTTGGGAAGTGCAAGGAAAGAAACTGTTGGAGTAGAAGTTACGGCTGCATTTTATCGGTTTCACTGTAAAAGGGTGGGATCTAGTTGCTAATCTAGTATTGCATTCAAATACATATTTAGGGGGCACTAGTGATCTAAGTTCATCGGAGCAGAAGCCGTGAAAGTATTTATAGAAGAGACACAGGGAAGCCATGTCGCGCTGATGGGAGAGAGACTGCAGGCGGTCTGTCAAGTCGGTATCTATCACATTACAGACCCTCCTCTGAACCTTATCGAGAAGCCTGAGGAGAACAGCAGGGGCACCCGACCAGATATGGCAGCAGTATTCAATGCACGGGCGGATGGTAGATTTATAAATGTGCAGGATAGATTCAGACGGAAAAAACTTCCAGGCCCTACACAGAGAACCGACTTTCATAGCAGCGGATTTAGCAATGGATTCGATATAGTCATTCCATTTGAGGTCCGCTGAAAGTGTGAGACCAAGGAGGCGCAGTGTTTTACTCTCTGGGAGGCAAGCCTGGTTCATGCTAATGGGAGGTAGGTGAGATTGTCGATGATGGTTAATTGACAGTAGCTTCGTTTTAGAAGCATTAAAATTTACTAACCATTTCTTATCCCAGTCCAATATGGATTGGAGGTCTTTTTCAATCTCGGCTGCGAGGTTAGCTTTGACGCCTACACCAGATTTTTGTAGGAGGTGAGAATAAACTGTGGTGTCATCGGCGTACAAACCTATTTGGGTTCTTATGGAATCAGGGAGATCATTAATGTATATCAGGAAGAGTGTAGGACCTAAGATGGAGCCTTGGGGGACACCTGCGTTTGTATGGTAGTTCTGAGAGGCATGTCCATTTAATACCACCTTCATTGTGTGGTTAGAGAGGAATGACTGGATTAGTTCAAACAAATGTCCAGTTATACCATAGCTCCGCAGTTTACATAGAAGGCCAGCATGCCAAACTCTGTCGAACGCCTTAGATATATCCAATGCAACGGTTTGGGCTTCGCCATTCCTGTCAAGTGCCTGGTATATGTACTCGGTGATGGTCGTTAGCATATCAGCAGTAGACCTGGTGAAGCGGAAACCATATTGCTTGTCCGAGAGGAGCCTGTGTGCTGTGAGATGCTGAACCACCTCGGCATTGATAATGGCTTCGAACACTTTGCCAAAGATCGGAAGAAGGCTGATAGGGCGGTAATTTGCAGGGTCAGAGGGTTCTCCAGTGTTTTTAAAATAATATATAATATGAAACTGTAGATATTGCCTACTTTTGAGGTAACATAGGCTAACACTTGAATGGTGCATGTGTGTGTGTGTGTGTGTGTGTGTGTGGTGGGGGGGGTAACATGGTCTTTTTTTTTTTTTTTTTTTAATCATATCACCCCGAGCAAGGCAGTAACGCCACTGATATGCAGGGGGCTACATAAGAGTGAAAAGATTGGAAAAGAGAAAGCCGGAAACCATGTCCTAAACAGGAAACAAGGGATGAGCCTCTTCACCCGTTCAATAGGCGTGGATGGAGTGTGAACCAGGCGATAGTTTAGTCTATCTACTCCAGTTGAAGGGAGGGGGAGGGGGGAAAGTGTTGGTGACCTGCTAAGTTTTAGCTAAAGTCCACTTAAAGGGATTTCTGCTAAGAAGCAAAGCCAATCCTTCAATTAAAGTTAGTTGAAACCAGCCCCATAGACACACACTTCTGCCAGTGGGTTTTGAGAGGAAATAATGGTTTTTAGCTTTTGGCCAGAGGATATATATATATATATATATATATATATATATATATATATATAAAAGAGAGAGAGAGAGAGATATATTTATTCTTGACCAGAGATATTTGATAGCAGAGAAGGTAAGCAATTTTTGTAATTTTGTTATTACAATAGTTTATAAAAGCATTATATCACTACACAAAATATTCCATGCTTCAGAATATTATTTTTCTTCTTCAGGTGATATTTTAAAAACAAGTGAAAATTATTTATTTTTGAAATTATAAAATAAATTCATGGTTATTCAGAAAGTTAAGGAGGATGGTTGGATGAAATTAAAATGATTATGGGTAAATATACATACAAAATTTTTTTTACAAAACCAGTTATAAAATGGATTATCTCTAACATATTTTTAATTTCTTTGTTTAAACATTATTTTAATGAATACTTGTCTTTGAGTAGATGCTCCGTTTTTATAATTAAACAGTGTATTTATTTACATCTACCAGCCTGAATAGTCAAGAAATCTTGGTAGGAAATACGCATCCACCAGCAGGATTGAAACCTGCGCCGACAAGAGAAAATCGTTGTTAGATATGATGTGTCTCGACCACGTAGGACACACCATCAAACAAAGCCCGAATAGTGCTTTTAAATATACCATTTAATCATAAAAAAAAAAAAAGAGTATATGAGTAGCCATTAAAAATAATGTTTCAACATATGAATTAAAAATGTTGGATTTAATCTATTTAAGAAAACAGTAGATAACGATTGACACTGCATTTTAATTTTTTGTAGATCAAAGTTGAGTGGAAAGCAAGAAGCTAGAAGAGAGTTCTACAAGCGAGAGAAGAAACTGTTAGCATAGGACTTAGAATAATATGAGAAGAAGAAAACATAACTAAGGAGAGAGAACAATAAAAGAACAGGAATTAAGAAGATAGAAGATAACGATTGACATTGCATTTAAATTTTTGAAGATCAAAGTTGAATGGAAAGCAAGAAGCCGGAAGAGTTCCACAAGAGAGAGAAAACTGTTAGCATAGGACTTATAATAATACTAGCAGTATAGCCCGGCGTTACTCGGGTGTAATGAAAGCTTTAAAACTAATCCATGGTTCTGGAGCTCAGACTCTTTGGATGTCTTAGTAATAATTTAATATAAGCATGAAATCAAAGACTACTTTACATTTAAAAATTTTACTACTAGTGTTATAAGAATGTACTAAAAAATAAAAATGTTCATATTCAGTATTCAGAGTGGAAATTGTAAAAAATTAAAGTTTGATGTAATATAATACATTTGTATAGAGGCAATCAAATACTATACGAGACATGTCTTGTATAGTATTTGCTTTACATATTACATTTACATAATATAATCTTTGATATAATTGATCAATTATGAAATTTAATTTTTGCTTTCAGTTTACCAAAATTAAGCTTACTATTAGTGTTGCTACAAAAACATAAGTCACTCACTCAGAAAAAAAATAATTTCCTCAAAATAAGTTAACATTTAGAAATTTAAACTATTGTAAGATAATGTTTATTTTCTGAGATGCAAACTAAGTTTTAATTTTTTTAAATAAATAAAAATATATAATCATACAACTAAAAAAGTTGTTGCAAAAAAAAAAAAAAATTATAAACACATCTTTTTACTTTCTTTACTATGCCACATTAAGACAAATAATAAACATCTTCATTTACCAATAACAAAACAATTTTCAATTTATTCTAGCAAAGCTGAAGTTTGTATTTATTACCTAGATACAAGCTCTTTACAACAGAAAATTCACATTAAATAGACAGTAAAATGATGACCCTTTGTATATATTTGAGCAATTTTTGCTTATTAGTTAACTAGTTTGTTTATAAAAAAAAGGTTTGGAGAATTTTAGATTCACAGGTCACATTAACGGCAAAAGAAGCAGATAAAAGCAACATGTAACCTACATGACAATTTTGGGCAAATAGATGAAGAAACAAATATAAAAAAGAGGGGTCTTAAAAGAGAGTGCTGCTCCATAAAGATCAGAACAGTGTTAAGAAAAAGTTTAAATATGAAATAACTTTTTATTTTAAAGCTTCATAGAACATTTTATCAAAGAAAAATAAGGATATAAAAGTAAACTATATAATTTCAAAATATAAAGCTCAATAAACTTATTTTGATAGTCATAAGAATAATTATATAACATTCGAAAAAAAATTGATGATAAAAAACATCAGAACAATTAAATAAATCCATAAAATTTAATAATTATTTTGCATTATTGAAAATTTTTTTTGAGGGTAAGAATATAAATTACACTGGCTCTTGTATTGTAAACATGGCGAAAAAAATCTGACATCATTGGAAAACTGATAGCCAAGTTACGTAATGAAGATAAACTCTCGATTAGGGATATTTCAAAGTGTGGGGAAAACTAAAGTATATATATATATATATATATATATAAATAAAAAGAAGCAGTTATATTTTATTAATTCTGCATATAAATTTTCCAAAGTTTATATGTAAAAGAAATGGAGACAAAAAAAAAAAAAAGAAAAGGTAACTGAAGTAAATAAAATATCTGTCTGGCAAAAGCAAAGATAAGTAAGTGAAACTTCAATACCGTGACAAATCTTAACCAATATACACAAAGTATAATTCTTGTCATATACATATAACTCAAAATGAAATCTGGTTATGCCATTAGATAAAAATGAAGAATTATAGGGTATACATTTTAATGGCATTGAAGTATTCATCCCAATTTTAAGTGTTTTCCATTATTACCTACTGCCAAGTTGATTGAATTCCAACTGTTTTTAATCAACCTAAGGTCAGACTAGTTAACATACAAGCCATCATCAAATAAATTATATGGTTATCTAATCAACATGAGTTTAACTGTATTTAGAAAATGTCAATTTCCAAAACAAAATATATTAGGAAAAAATTAAGTGAAATGAAAGCTTAGAGCTGGGATTAAAGAATTTTCTAAGTTTAGAGTAGAGAGCAATAAAATAAATACAAATATGAGATGACCTTATAATGAACAAGAACAGGCTTATTGAAAGAGTGGATGCTGCAAAGAGCTAATTAAGAGAAAAGAGGATAAATATATATGAAAGAAAATATCTGCTCTGGGTAATGCTAGACTGGTTACAGAATAAGAAAATAATAGTATAGTCTTTGGACAACTTATATCAGGTGGTGAATATAAAGATGTAGACATTTGATACGATGGATGAAAACTGCACCCACATCATCCAAGCAATTATAGCTTTTGACAAATCACTATAAGTATCAGATGATTTGTAGTTAATTTCAATCCCAATAGCAAACTGTGTGTGTGTGTGTGTGTGGTGAGAGTGAGAGAGAGTTTTTTGGAGCAAAGTTCTACTTTACAAATATTTGCATAACTACAATGAATTGTTAGTAAGAGAGGCACCTTTATTAAAAGTCAGAATAATTTTAAGTTAAAATTAGACAACACAAACCAATAATGCCAACAATATTCTAAGTTCATAATGTAAGACAGTAAAAGAATTATTGCGCTTTCTTAAACACATCTTAAGTAGGTACCTCCACTAACTTGTGATACTTAAGGTTTAAAATGAATTTTAAAATTTGAAAAAAGCTTTTATTTTAGCTTTAATTGAAAGCTAAAGAATTAAATTTACTATTTCCAGTAAGCAAAATAGTCGGGAGTGTATTTCAAACAGAAATTATATTGATTGGAGTCAATTCACTTTTACTTGGCTAAAAATAGCTGATTAGCACTTTTTTGGTTTGATTAGCATGATCACAATGTAATTTTCTTTATTAAAAAAAAAAAATCTTACAAACTAAAATGTTTTTCTGAAACTTAATTTGAGGAATATAAGATGATTTAATAGTATTATTTAAGTTGAAAATAATAGAGAATATTTGTCACTGCTTGTCAATCACTTAACAAGCACTGATAAGGTGCTGACAGATTTATTGTTGTTCTACAGAGACTATCTGTGAAAACATAATTCAAGAAAATGACAAGTGAATGTTCTTTTTTTTTTAATGTAATTTAAGTACTCAGTAATCTTAAAAGTATTAGAAATATTTGCCTTAATCTAGTTTTAGGACTGTTGACTTTTAATTTACTATGGTCCTTGATCTTATTTTCTGATAATGTCATGTACTTTTAGAATGGGCATATTCATACATATAAAATTTAAAATTATTTTTTTAAAAAATCTTAGTGTGTGATGATTTGTATTAAGCTTTTCAATTTTCACTTAATAATTATAATTAGCCTTCACTTAATAATCTAACAGGATCAAAATTTCTAAAAATTTTTAAAAGATTTTTTAAACTAAATTGTAATTTTTAAAAAAATTGTAAAAATTAATTATTTTTGAAAAAAAATATTTTTTTCAGACTATAATGTCCTTAATATATTTATAAAAGCTAATTAATGTCAATTTTATTGGAGTTTTTATTTTACAGATCAGAATTCCTAGAAATTTCATGAAATTAAGTGGGAAGTAACAAATGTAAAAAAATTTTTTAACCAAGATTTTCTAAAAATAATAATTTTCAAAAAATTAATTTTTGAATAAGTCCTGAAATTTTCACTAAAATTTAACAATTTTATTTTTGCTAGAATTTCTAAATCAAGTTATTTTACAAAAAAAAAAAAAAAAGAAAAGAAACGAAAACTTGAACATGTTAGAAAGGATTTAAAAACTTTTCCTCTTAACAATAAACATTTTGATGATAAAACTGTTTTTTTTATTAAATTTGATGCCTTTTTAGTTTTTCATCATGCTATGACATTTTTTTTTTTCAGTGAATTAGTGGAAGTACCCAACAAAGATTTTAGGATTATACATTGATTTATCCAGACTTGTATTATCTTGGTAGTTGTAGTCAGGCTTCAGTACTTATAACCTTTAACCTTCTTTAAAGGTCTGTTATAGTTGGTAACTTTAAGGAATTTTAAACCAAACCCTTTATTCAATCCATGGTGACTGATTGTTCTTATTCTGCTATCCATACTAGAGTACACGTCAAATCAGTTCATTCTTCCTAATTTATCCCTGTGATATTACTTGTCTCTTACACTGAACAATAGTATAGCTTTCTGTACTATCCGACACAGAGATAAAGCAAAGGGCACTTGTCCAAGTAAACCAGTGCACCATGACCTTTAGAGAGTAATCTATCAAATAGTCATAATCATGTAAAAGTACTATCAAATATACTCAATGAACCTAAAAAGAAATGCTGCTAACTAAATATAGAACAAGTGAGAAATGCTTGTTGATAAATAACAAGCAAACAATTTTTTGCAAATAGTTTAAGAACATGAAATGCAGAAATTACATTTTTTTTAATATATTAATATATATATATATTGAACATTTTTCTATGGATAAAATATTTTCAATAATTTTTCTGTCTTATAAAATTCAAAATGGAGAGAGAAATTATATTTAAAAATACCTTTAATATTAATTTTCCAAATAGATATTTTTATTAACAAAATCACAAATTTTACTCAAGAATGAACAATTTCATCTTGCAGGGATTATTCAACAACAGGGATTATTTCTTATGACAATATGTCTTAATTCATCTTGGTAACATTCAAAATGAGCAGAGAAAGAAAAAAGTTATAACTGAAATAAGGTGGGGTGGAAAGAAAATCGATGAAGTCAATTCAGGTACAAAAACATTAAGTTTCATTTTCCAACAGCATCTCAAGAGATTTATGTAGTTTATGATTTGCTTCATTGTTGTTGTCATCACATTTTTTACCATCAGCTGATACATCATAGACATAATTTAGCCATCATTGAATATAGACAAAAAATTAAATACAGAATACACAAATATAAATGGACAAGCAAATAGCAAGCAGACTAAACTTGCAATATGAAAGTAAAATTAAATCTAAAGTAATATCTTTTCTCCAACTGAAATCTGTAGTAATAAATTCTATTGAAATGTTAAGATTTATATTTAAAATAAATAAATAAAATGTATTCATTGAAACTTCTTGATCTTAGACATCTAGGTAGCTCCACTAAATCGCTGAAAAAACAGCATAGTATGAAGGAAAAAAGCCCCAAACTTAATAAAAACAATCTTTTTCCATCAAAATGTTTATCATTATTATTAAGAGGAAAGATAAAAGTATTTTTGTATTTAAAAACATTTTTTAATCCTAACACATTTGAAATTTTGGTAAAAATCTTGTTTTTATTTTAGTTAGCAGGGAGTTAAAAAACATTACAAGAGTTTACAATGGAAAACATAATATTATATAACTCACTTTTTTTTTCCCTGTGACAAACATATTAATTTGTAAATTCTTGCAAAAATCAAATAATTGTTAGATTTTAATGAAACTTTTAGGACATATTAACAAACGAATGAAATTATTTTGAAATTATTGTTTTTAAGAAATATTGGTAAAAATAATATTTACTTTTTACATTTGTAAACGCCCCTCCCCAGACATGCAATGCGAAAGGAGGGCTTGGAGAACCTGAGGCCAGATAGAAGGAAAAAGAGGTAGAGGAAGGCAGCGGATAACATATTTGAAGGGTCTGATCAGGTGGGTGACGAACCGGGGTTGTGTGGAGTAACAGGAGAAAATATACTAAGAGCCACCAGAGATAGGGAGACGTGGAAAGCCATGATCACCTAGAGTTTTTTCTCTTTACCAAACAAAAAAAAAAAAATTTGTACAATTATTTCACTTGTGATCACCATACACTTATCTCTCATCTGGCAAGCTGTCTACACATTTCAAATATAGCAGACAGGTCAAAAAGTTCAACTCTGTGATTAAGAAATAGTTTTATTTTAAATTTTATACTATAAATAAGTAATACTTATGTAAATCAGATTAATTTAACATTAAATTTGCCAATTTTCCAAAAATAATGTATCATAGATGTATATTTTTATTTTTTCCAGATTCTTAAAGCTGAGAATTAACTTTTGTTTACAAATGTGTCGATCGCTCAAAAATAGCTGAAAAATTGAAAATTTTTTAAAAATCTTAAAATTTTATATTCCAATCAATAATTTGTTTGAAATACACCAGATACTGGAAATAGTAAATTTAATCATTTAGCTTTTAATTTAAACTAAAATAAGTTTGAAGAAAACTTTTTATCTTTTAAAATTTAATTTAAAATTTAGTTATCGAAAATGAATGGAGGTACTTGCTTAATAGAAAAAGAAATAATGCCAAAGCTTTCTTGAACTTCATATTTTATAATAAATTTCATTAAAATAATTCAAATTGATGTTCTTTGTGGTGTTTCAGTGTTTAAATTTATGATTTGAATTTGTTCATCTTTTGGATTACAAGTATTCTCAATACTTAACATCTATCATAATATCAGTTAAACATCACATGATCAAAAAGCTCTTTGAGCCACCGATTCAACTCTACAAATAAGTTATTCCACATTCAAAAACATAGCTTAACTGGAAGTAAAACCAATGACTGCTTTGAAAGTTTCTTTCAGAGATAGTTTGTTAGTTTTAATTATTTGTTGAATTTACATACTCCATACTCCTCCTCTTGAGCAGAAAGTAAAGGCTCATATCCTTGTTTCCCCATTTAGAAAGTGGTTTTTAGTTCCTTTCCTCTTCTCAGTGATGCTGTCATGAATTTTTTGTGATATGTGTGGATGGTGGCAACATTTCTTCATCCTGAGGAGGCCAGGTTGGCAGTTTTCTGATTACTGGTTTCCAACTCAACACTTGACTCATTAGGATTATCCACACCTTATTTTTCCCCTAGAACAGAGGCTCTATCAAGTGATATGTGCATAGCCTGTTTCCAGTCTTGGATGCCATTTCTAAATTAGACTCCGATAAGGCAAGCAGAGGTGATGGGATTCCAGCAATCGTCTTAAAGAAATGTGCTTCTGAATTGGCTCCAGTTCTCTCCAATTACTGCCTCTCTGCTTTCCTAGGTTGTTGGAAGTTTTTTTTTTTGTAGTTCCTGTTTTAAAGAACCTTCTGAACTCTATAACTATTGCCTCATTAATCCCCTGGCACTTTTCGGCAAAATATTTAAGCCTCTAATCAATGCTGAAGTGGTTAAGCATTTTATCTTTCATGACCTACTCTCTGACAAACGATATGGCTTCCGTTATTGTGCTAACGACCATCACTGAATATGCATATCAAGCCATCTCGAGGCTATCTGATAGGATTTGGCATGCTGATCTTCTATGCAAGCTGAAGGCTATGGCATTACAAGATGATTTTTTTGATTTAATCCAATCATTCTTATCAAATAGTGAAATGGAGGTTGTTTTAAATGAGCTCACTTTCAGATCCTTCCACATGAACACAGGTGTTTCCCAAAGCTCTATCCTGGATCCTACATTGTTTCTGATCTAGATCAATGATCTTCTTGATGTCATCAGTTCCCAAATAAGTATTCATACAGATGATAATACCATTTACTCCTGTCTCAATAGAAAATCTGTCAGAGCTGCCAAAGTAAACCTTGGTGTTGCTCTCGAAAAAGACCTCAAATCAATGGTTAACTGGGGTAGGAAATAGCTTGTAAATTTGAATGCCTCCAAAACAAAACTGCTCTCACTTAACCACCAAAGAGAAACTTTTCTGTCCGCCATCAGCATGGCTGATGCTAGACTCCTAGAGAGCAACACACTGCGCCTCCTTGGCTTCGTTTCTCAACCAACTTGAAGTGGAACGACTACATTAAATACTGCATCTACTGCAAGGAAAGCTGGGTCATGCCAGAAAGTTTTTCTTATCAGAGTCCATCTTGCACATTTATAAATCTATTATTTGTACATGCATTGAATACTATTGCCATATCCAGTCTGATGATTCTGCTATTCATCTTTAGGTTTTTGAAAAAAAAAAAAAAAAATCCAAAAGAAGGATCTGCAATGTGATCAATTTTATCGTTGAAATAATTAAATGTAACTGTCACTTCTACTCTAACAGTTTTTCTTGCACTTCTTACCTGTGAAACTCCTGTTTACTTGCTTCCATGATAGCTACAATCTTCAAAAATTTAAATGCAACATCAATTGCCAATTTTTTATCTTGAATCCCTTTTCTCAATCCCTCTATACAGAATCATTTCTCTCACTTTCACTCTGTAGCTCCCTGTGTACTAGTAGCATTCTTGCCTTGCTTAAAGTGATAGAAAAAAAAAGTTTTTAAAAATAATTATTTATGATTTATTGATCTTTTGGCACAGAGCAAAAATATGTTTGTATTTAAAAGAAGCTAATGGAATCTGTGATCCAAGTTGTGCTGACTTTCATGCAAATTCCTTTGGAAAAGGGGTATTAGCTAATCTCTTCTCCTAGCAGCTATGGTTTAAATAGTAGGATACACACCAAGTTCTCTAGCCTTGGATGACAAGCAATCTAAGAGAAAGAAAAGTCTGAGTTCCAAACCACAGAGAAGGCAAGAGGAAACCACTTGACTATTTTTCTCCCTAGTATGGCAATTCACAGAAAAAGCATATGAATGGCATAACTTTATGCACCAATCTTCAATTTGACATACAAAATATTAAAGAAATCAATTTTTTCCAGAAAAGTATTAAGTTGAAAATATCTTCAAATTTTATTTTTAAACAGACAAAAATTTACCCTATTTACATTGTTTGGACTGTTGTCCACATCTTTGTAGCCATATTCACAATATTTCAGTCATTACACACTCACTGTGATAGGAATTCCAAATTGAATCTTATTTTGTTCACCAAAGTAGATTGTTCTAGTTACATGAGCCATGCCTCTTCTAGAGGTCTCAGTATTAGTTATCTCTGTTTAACTCAATTCTCAAAGTTTTGTTCACCTCTGCTGTAGCCAGGTATTGAACTAACAACTCTTTGGATAAAGTCACTGGATTCAACCAACACTTTTATCCACTGGGCCATATGTTCTTGAGCATGAAGTCTATCAGTGTATGAATTATTTTTTACTTTTAAACCTAATGTCTTGATAACCAATTTTTTTTCTAACCAGAGCTCATTATTACAATTTTGTTGTTGTTTTTCTCTAGCACTCTGTATTATTGATTCCTATAGTGTATTCATTTCCATGCTTGGCCAAATTAGGAGATTTTTGTGACCTAACATATGCAATGATTCCTTAAGTTTTTATATTTTTCAGTGATGTTTGCTTATTTTAACTTCATCCCACAGGGGACAGTAATCTCCCTTTTAACTCCATATGTGGTCAGCTACGCTTGATTTTTCTATTTCCCCTCATGTTATGTGTGCTTAAGGGGTGGGCTGTTTCTCCTTTATATTTCTTACCACAGCTGCATGAGCTGGTGTGTACACAGTCTAAACAATGTAAATAGTGTAAATAATTACAATACGTCATCTCAGAAATATAAACAAATACAAAAAGTTTTTTTAAATGCATTTCTGATTTCTCAACAAAAAACACAAAATTTGATAACTTTTAATGGACCCATTAATGCTATTACAACAAATATTATCTCACCTCAAACAAGGAAAAGTCAAGCAAGTTTTCTTAAGATGGTAGTTAGCACAACCTTTTTAACCTAGTGCTGCACTAAACTAACCAATTTAAAAAAAAAAGATACAAATTAGACAAGGTTGCAATAAAGATATAGAATTATTTTGTATTAGATAAAAGAGTAGTTTCAATATTTTCCATTAAGTTTTTCAGTATTTGTAGTTTTATTGGAATGCTTTTTAGTTAAGTGTATAGCTATGCTTTATTCAAATCAGCAGAATAAATGTTTTTAAATGTTACTTGAACTGCTAAATTACAAATTTTTTCTGCTTCATAATATTTGAGTTTGTATATTCTTTAAACAAATTATCCAGAAACATACTATTTAGCATCTGTTCTAAATAGCCACAAAAAGATTAAAAAGCTAAAGATGTGATGTATGTGTATGTACACATACATGCACATGGCTCATTCCAAAACTAATACCTCCCATGTTGGATAGGTGTCAGTGATGAGGTAGTAGTTGAACCTTCATATCAATGACTAATTTTTTTTTATTGGCCTTGTTACAGATAGGAAATGAACGATAGTCTAGTAAAAATGGCATCGAATATGAAAATATGTATGAAGCTGGTGTATCACTGAATTCCCTCTTGTTTTTTTTTTTAGGGTGGGGGGGGGGGAGTAAAAAAATTTTACCCATTAGCTGAACATTTACAGAAACCAAACAGTAGATGTGAGCATAGTTAAACAATGTATGTGACATGAATACTTTTGTTAATCGCTGACAAAAAATGCCTAACCAATGGCAATGATGGTGTGGAAAAATTGTTTTGTTAATTATACTATTTGTGGTTGCCATAGTTTTTATTAAAATAAATAAGAGGCATTACTTTTGGAACATTCTGCATATGTATGTACAAACAAAAACAGTATATTTTTTAGTAGTAGATAAAAAAAAAATTTAAATAAAAATAGAATTTCAAATATCTAAGTAATCTTATCCAGATGCAAAAAAAATAGTTTTTGTAAGCTGTTTTTGGAATTCTTATCAGTAGAATTGTAGAAAGAAAAAAAAAAAAAAAATATATATATATATATATATATATATATATATATATAAACAAGGAGAAAGGTAAATGACACCTTCAAATCAATGAGTCACTTTTTTGAAGGTGCTGGATCTATTTATTATCTTCCAATGTTAAAAGAAGTTTTAAACAATTATCTTGTCATTATTAGAACAAAAAATATATAAACATTGTATTTCCAAAATAACAAGTGTGAGAAAAATGTAAACAGTTACAAAATATATTAATAAATTCTAAATAAATATTTCTATTAAAATTTAATGATCTTGATTTTTAAATAGTGTCAGAAAATTAGTTTAAATACAACTCAATTTATTATTTGTTTGAAAACTAAAAAAAAACTTTCTCAACAGACTTCATTTGTAAAAACTCATTTTCTTTTCAATGTATGAAACTATCTGTAAAGCCTTGTCAAAACCTACCATTTTTTTTCAATAATTTTTAAACACAAGATACAAATTACAATATTCTGTATCACTGCATGTAGTATAAGATAATAAAAACAATTTCCTATTATATTTTTATTAAAATAATTGATAATTCATTTTACGGCTTACATATTTAATATTTCATGAGTTTTGAAAACTTTGTATAAGAATTCTTAGGTCATTTGTTAAATTAAATCATGACACCAACAATTTATAATGCATCTGATACAAATGTAGCAAAAGAAATTATTCATCTTTTAAAATGATTTATTTAAAAAAAAAAAAAAAAAAATGAAAATAACAAAAATTAGTGTCATTTTAGAATTCAAGTGAATAAGGCAGCAAATACCAAGTAAACTAATACTGCTACTGCTGCTCTCCCTATTTGACTATTCAAAGTCAGTTCATACCAAACATTCCATCGCTAACAACAATCCAAAAGAGTTGCTTCTTGTTTAAGCTCTCTACTGGCTGCTGAGTATCTGGATGAGAGGGAAAAGGCCAATGATAAAAAAATTAGTAAATTGAAAAAAAAAAAACAAAAAAAAAACAGTTTTGCTTCTAAGTTTATAAAAAGAATATGCAGAAAGAAAAATATGAGGACAAAATGGTATATAAATATTAAAATTTGAAGTTGATATTTTTTCTAGTAATATACGGTGGTGGGCAATATCTACTAACAATGATCAGCTTATGCAGTGTATCCTTCCCACCAATACCTTAGTTACTTATATATTTTTACTGTTACATGCTCTTTTTGCAACAAATACAATTTCACAAACTAAGGAATAAAAGCTGTCTCATCACATGAAACAAATTTTATTTCCAATATAACAATCTAATCACTAAGCTGATTATCAGTTCTTTAGAAAGAAGTAACTTGTTTACATTTTATTCTTTTGAATTATTCATAACTGACAAGTAAGCAGCTGCTATAATGATTACCAATATTAATTGATATTGAAATTATGGCAACAATGAAGCAATGGTATTTTAAAGAAAAGAACAAGACATTGCAAGATTAGTAGATAGCCAAACACAAAATAGAGAGTCTGATACAGTTGCATCTGATTACATCATAGAATAGCTGAAATTTGAAACAAGTTGGAAAGATTTCCATTCAAAATACAAGCTAAAAAGAAAAGTATAGCTTTTGTATCTGAACACTGTGCCAAAAACAACATTACTAGATTTTTAAAAATCCTGGCTTCAAATTTAAAAATAAAATTTCAAGAATGAAAACAACTACAAATTTAAGAGTTATATTCAGTCTCATAACGATACATTGAAAACAGGTTTTTAAATAGACATCTGATATTAAGTTATATTAAGCTTGGTTGAGTATCCAGTAATCATGAGAATTGCAGCTACTGTACAAGATTTAATAGAAAACTCTGTAGCCAAAACAGAAAGAAAATATTAATCTTATTAGATCATTCTTTTTTGTCTTTAACCTTTTGCTGAAAGAATGGTGATGGTTTCAAGAGGTTTACAAGTAAAAAGACTAACTTTACAACTGAAAAAGAAGTTTCCTATATACCAGCAAGAGCAAATTACCACTTTATATGATTACTAGTATGAACCCAACACAAATTGCTTTGTTAGATTACTATAAATAATAATAGGTAATCAAAGAGTTAGTATTTAAGTAATTTGGTAAAGTAGTTATTGCCTATAAAAAGTGTTTAAAAATTCCCTGACCTCAACAATGAAACCTTTCCCAGTACAATTTTAATTTTGTTGCAAAAAAAAAAAAAAAAAAAAAAAAAAGATGAATACCAAAAAGGGAATTGGGTCAGCAAAGCAACCATCCCAAGATACAGATGGTTTTTGAGTGTCATTTTCATCAGGGAAAAAAAAATAATACTTAAAACTGAATGTAGATAGATACTTAATAGTTTAAGTATATAAAGACTATTTTAAGATTATTGCACTCATAATTACTTCCATACTTGCTACCAAATACTAGTAATTAGAAGTTAATAAGTGATAAAAACCATGTCAATATTTTCTACCATAGAAATAGGCAATTTCTTATTATATAATATATATAAAAGATAGATAGATAGATAATGACTTTATTTGACACCTATTGTTGATGGATTTAAAAAGATCAACAGCATTACCAGAAGAACCTGTACAAACTTTATTTAAAGATTATGAGATCCACCCAATCAAGGTACTGATCAAACATGAGAACAATTTATTTTTTATCATCTGGGAAAAAGGATTATATATTACACACACTAATAAATACAAAAATAACATTTTTAAAATGACCAATATAACATGATTTTAATGAAAGCTAACAACTAATGCATGCATTAACTACACTTCTTTTTTTGTATTTTTGTTAGAATTATATGATACAGAATTACTCTGGAAATTAGATTATATACCATAAAAAAAAAATTATTCCCCAATATTTCCTACTTATCCAGAGCAAAATAAATTTAGCTTAAATGTTATCCCAAATGATCAAAATATAACAAAATATGGATATAGTGCGAGTATGGAATGCCAGGATTAAAGCAATACAGTTTTAATGCCATAAATACCAAAGACAAGATATAAACTGGCTGCTTGTTTTCTCTATTCTCAATGATGAGATTACACTTTTGGCATTGTGGACAATATAATTTTTTTTTTAACATCTCAACTTCAGCTGCCTATGAGCTTTAATTACATATGAGTAAGGCAAACAGACTTAATAGCATCTTGGCTTTTGAACTAGGATGGCAAGTAATAAGCATCTATTTTATATATTATAAAGTGCATTAGTGAGTAATATATATATATATATATATATATATATATTGTGTGGCAACCTAGAAGGTTACTGCATGAGTAATAACCCAAATGAAGGTTGAAAATAAATAGTAATATTTATACCATCATCAAATACAAGACTTGTAAGATATGTGAAGTAAATAACCACTGCTAGTAGAGAACTGCTAGTCAGTAAGAATACACCACACTCTCTCAATAACCAAAACTTTAGGGGGCGGGGGTGTTATGGACAGTAATTCATAGAGTCAATATTTTTTTCTTTTTAGAGTTGATGTCAATCCTTCTGTAAGCCTTCTATTTCTCTTACTACGCTTTTTCCCCCCGACTTCTACTTCAGGAGCTTTTGGTACCACAAATGTATCAAAAAGAACCTCCATAGGTTCAACATTGTCTGGAGTATTGTTCTTTTCCATTGTATATCTACTTTTGATTTGATTAAAGTGACTTTTATACACTATTTCCAGTTCTTTGAACAGATATACCATCCTTCCAATTCTTTGGACAATAGTTTCAACTTCCTAATATGTTTTATTTGTTTGATACATCCAGTTAAAAAAAGAAAAAAAAACAAAAAAATAAAACTTTTGTCCAATTTTATAAAAATCCTTTCCAGCATTTTATATTGTATGATCATATTTTTTATTATTAGGTATTAGTTTGTCAAATACTGATCGTATTTTACAAGCAAACATAATTTTTGCTGGTGTCAGTCTATACACCTACAAAAATAGCTGTAATTCTGTATCTGTGGATTCCCCATTGGCATTTTTTTAAAGAGCCTTTTTGAAAGTATACATGAAATGCTCTGCCTGACTGTTACTTCTAGAATGGTTGGGAACAATTGTTATGTGCTCTACCACAAACATTTTGAAAAATTCCTTGAATTCTTTCACTGTAATTATGTGCTGTTATCTGAATCAATAAAATCTAGAACTGAACCTTGCGAAAAGTTTATGTAGAAACTGAAATACTTGTGTGGTTGGTTGCTTATATCTGAATATTTTTGGCTGCTTGGAAAAACTATTTACAACAATCAAATAATATGATCCATTAAGTGGACCAGCAAAGACATGACCATGAGTGGTCAGTTTCTTGCCATGGGTTGAACTTTATTGGTGATGCTTTGGCTGCCAAAGCACAACCTTTGCATGACTTAACCAACATTTCAATGTCTCTATCCATGCTTCTTCAGTATACATAACTTTTTTTTTAAATCGTGTCACCCCGAGCAAGGCAGTAATGCCACTGATGTGCAGGAGGCTACATAAGAGTAAAAAGATTAATTAGAAGAGAGTGAAGAGAAAGATGAACCAGTTAGAAAGGAGCAAGAGAAGGATGGAAATGCAGGTGTGATGACAGTTGCAAAGGTGGAGAGAAAGGAAAGAATATACGGGGTGGTGAAAGAACTAGAGTCAAGTGATTAAGAGATGAGTATTGACATTGCATTTAAATTCCTGGAGGTTGTAGCCGTCAGGAAAGCAAGAATATGAAAGTGAGTTCCACAGGCGGGAAGTGCGAGAGAAGAAGCTGCAGGAGTAGAATTGTCATCTGCATTTGGTTAATCTAACCGTGAATGGGTGGGACCCAGTTGCCAATCTAGTTGCACGAGTAAACACCTGTTGAGGAGGCACCAGTGACTTAAGTTTGTTGGAGCAGAAGTCATGAAAGTATCTATAGAACAGACAAAGGGAGGTCACATCTCGTCGGTGGGGAAGAGGCTGTAGCCGAGCCGCCAAGTCGGTACCTATCACATTACTGATTCTCCTTTGGAGCCTGTCGAGAACACTGAGATGAACAGCAGGGGTGTCTAACCATATATGGCAGCAGCATTCCATGCACAGACGAATGGTTGATTTGTATATATGCAGAATGGATTCAGGCAGGAAAAACATCCTGGCCCGACACAGTGACCCAACCTTCTTAGCAGTGGATTTAGCTATGGACTCAATGTAGTGGTTCCATTTGAGATCAGAAGAGAGGGTAAGGTCGAGGAGGCGCAGTGTATTGCTCTAAGGAAGACTCGCTTGGTCCATGTTTATGGGAGGCAGGAGAGGTTGCCTGTGATGATTGACAGACAACAGCTTGGTTTTAGACGCATTGAAATTGACAAGCCACTTCTTACCCCAATTTCCCACAGAGTGTAGATCCCTTTCAAGGTCAGCAGCGAGATTATGTTTGTCTGCCACGACAGGTTTCTTGATGCGGGAGTAAATTGTGGTGTCATCTGTGTAGATGCCTACTTGGCTCTTGATTTCATCTGGGAGGTCATTTATGAAAATAAAGAAGAGCATCAGGCCCAGGATAGAGCCCTGAGGGACACCAGCATTTGTGCAGTAGGATGTAGAGGCATGCCCATTCAAAACGACCTTCATTTTGCGGTTATTTACAAAAGATTGGATTAGATCAAGCAAGCGTCCAGTAATACCGTAACCCCGTAGCTCGCATAGAATGCCAGAGTGCCAAACCCCGTCAAAAGCCTTGGAAATGTCGAGAGCAACAGCACAAGCCTCGCCTGACTCATCAAGGGCCTGGAACATGTACTCCGTAACAGTCGTTAGCATGTCGGCCGTGGACCTGGCAAAGTGGAAGCCATACTGCCTGTCAGAGTAGAGTTTGTGGGCAGTAAGATGTTGAACTATTTCAGCATTAATTATGGCCTCGAACACTTTCCCGAAAATTGGTAGAAGGCTGATAGGGCGATAATTGGGTGGGTCCAAGGGTTCACCACAGTTCTTAAATACAAGAAAACTGAAGAGAACTTCCAGCATGCAGGAAAACAGGAAGCAGAAAGGCAATAGTTATACAGTTTAGAGAGGACAGGGGAGAGTTCAGGAGCACATTTCTTAAAGACTATCACCGGGATTCCATCACCACCGCTCACCTTATGGGAGTCAAGTTTTGAAATTACACAGGGTACTACTGTTGAGGTAATATATATACATTGTACAGTTTACCCTCAGTTCTAATAGAGAAGTTGGGTGAGGGTACTCCAGATGAGTTAAATGTGGAGTTGGATGAGAATCTGCGAGCAAAGCAGTCAGCTTTGTCCGCAGATGACGTGAGAACCTCAAATTCATTGATTAAAGGAAGGATAGAGGATTTGCTATTGTTCAGCACCCGTTTGCATAACCGCCAATAGTCCTTGGAGCCAAACTTGCAGTCAGCTATGCGCTGTCTCATTCTCTTGGCAAACAACCGCTTGATGCTTTTCATTCTGGATTCTGGTGTCCTGCATGGAACTCTTTCAGAATTCGTTTTTTGTAGGGCTAAAAGGTACCACGACTCTTTTGCTATACATGAGAACATTATCACACATTGAATAAACCTCGGAGTTGGTTTTACTGTTGCCTTTTAGCTTTTCTTATTTTCCATAACGAATTTGTCATCCAACGCTTTCTTTTAAATTTCTTCCAAAGTCACCAGTAGTTCCCACACAGTATTGCACAGTAACTTCTTTTTTATCTCTACCTTAGATTGTAGAGAAGCAACAACTATGTCTTCCAAAAGTTCATTATTTTTTGGAATTAGGACAATCCGTTCACATGACTTAACTTACTGGATGGCAAGAAATGCATTCTAAAATCGTAATTTAGTAGAATGGTTCCCCGTTGTTGTAACCTATTAGCTGCAGGAGTTGGTAATCCTTTTTTTGGACCTATAAATAGCTAGCAATGGTTTGTGATCTGTTAGTAAGGCAAACCTTACCAATGGATCACAACGGATCCTGTGAATGAATCTATGAAATTTTTAAGGACAAAGAAAATCCTTAAACTTTCCTTTTCTATCACAGAATAATTGTTTTCAGCTGGAAGAAGTGTCCTGGATGCATGTGCAATAGGTTTAATTTAGTAGTCTTTGAATGTATGCATAATGCAAGCTCCTATACCATATGCACTAGCATCACTTGCTACAATTATTTCTTTTTTTGGATCATAATAGGACAAAAACAAGTCTGATGTTAGCATTTCTTTAAATTTTTTGAATGCTTCATGGCACTCTGATGCCCAGACCCATTTTGAGTCTTCCTTCAATATTTCATTTAATGAAGCTGGCAAACAATACATGTTTGGCACAAAAACATTGTAATAGCTTACTAATCCAAAGAAACTGTGTAGGAATTGACATTTTCAGGAGCAGATTTTATAGCACTGGCTCAGGCTGGATCTAGTTTCCTGCTAATCTTGTCAATTACTTGTCCTAAATATTTGATTTTGTCCATAAAGAATTCACACTTTATGTCCCTCAGCTTGAATCCAGTCCTGAATTATTTTGAAAACTTGAGAAACATTTTCCTTATGTTATTCTGGGTTTTCACTTTTCAGCAAAATATTATCAAGATATGCAACTGCAATGTCAAGTCTACTCAGCATCTTGTCCCTGACTTGCTGAAAAATAGCTGGAGCAACCTTTATATTGAACAGCAAACAACTGAATTTAAACATTATGGTCAATAATCTTGAACATTTGTCATCTACTTGAATCTAAAGATGTGCATCACTTAGGTCAATATTAGAAAATATCCAACCTCCGCTAAGTTGCACAAAAACCTCTTCTGGCACCAGAAGTGGGTAATGATAACTTTTAAGGGGATCGTTCAAACCCATAGAAAAATCTGCGCAGACACATCTCTTTCAACTTTATTTTTTAATGAATACTGTAAGTGAAGCTCAGTCGCTATATTTGCCTTTGGACAAAACACCTATTTTTTTTTAGCCTGTCAAGCTTGTCATTTATTTGTTTTTAACGGTGCAAACGGTACATTCCTTATTTTTGAAAACTGGTTGTATGTTTCCCTTTAGCTTGAATTTAATTTTTAATTTATTACACCTGCCTAGCCCACCAGAAAACTCTGAAAATTGAGTTTCCAGTTCTTTCTTTAAAGTTTTTGTTTCGTTGGTAGAATGATTAACTCTCTGGCAAAACAATGGACTGTTCCATAATTTAAACTGCTCCATCCAATCTGTCCTAAAAAGGTTATTTGTATTTTTCATTACAGTCTTAACTTCAATGTTTTTTTTTTTTGTTTAAAGTCATATTTGTAATAAATTCTTCTTTGAATTTTATTTTCTGTCCAGTCACACTACGAGTGATTTATCTGGTAACCATTAACATTGGTTTGCCAATTTCTCTATATGTGTAGCAGGGGTTAAGAGTAATGTCTTTTTCCTTTATTTTTTTTTTTTTTTTTGTGCACACCATTTTTTATGTGCAACATGCTGCTTACTTTGATATCCTTGGTGTTTAATCAAATATTTATAACTGACAATCTTCAGCTCGGATTTGTAAAGTGACATTGGGCTCATTTTCAAGCTTATTCAGAACCCTTCTTCTGATTTCAGCATCTATTGACACCAAACCTTGAACAAATATTAAGCATTTAAAATTGTAAAGGCTAAATTCTGCTAGCTTGAATCCATCACACTGATTATTCCTAATGCTAGCGAACGTTGTGAAACCTTCATTGTCATTTTTTATCAAGTTCATACATTTTCATCTTTTAGATAACAATGACATCTTTGGACTGAACACTTCCGAAAGCAAAGTAACTGTTTCTTTAAATGTTAGGTCACTAGTTTTCTTTGGTAATTTATAATTCATAAACTTTGTGTATTTGACAGTGCCTAGTTTTTTTTTTTTAAAACAAAGCTGACCTTTTTTGTGGTCAGACTAATTTGCACAGCATTTTGTAAAGATCTTCGTATCTACAGAAATACAACAAAAATGTCACGTCTTCCTCTGGAATATAATTTAATTTTCCTATCACCTTTATGATAGTATCTTGAGAAAAAATAAAATCATTGTTCCTGTTTCTCATTATCATTTTCTGTAGTCATTCTAACAACAATTCACCAAAGTTTTCAAGCATTTTTGTAGCCCAGAAATACTTTGTAGATGTGGTACTTTTTTTCTCTTTCACCAACGTATCCTTGAATTTTACGTAAAAACCCTTGTTTGCAAAAGTTATATTGGTAAGTCTTTTCCTGTAAGTTTTACAGACACTTTGTTCATGGAATGTATCTGTGAACATTCAGTTATGTTTGGCCAAAACCTTTGTCACAAAAATGTTTTGGTTTTTTACTTGAGGTCTGCCCAAAATCTTTGCCACCAAAATGTTTGTTGGTAAAATCTTTGATGCAAGATGTTCATCACCAAAACTTTGTCATGAAAATCTTCAGCCAAAATTTTGTATTTGGACAAATCTTCATTGCCTAAAAGATTACTGCATGAATAATAACCCAAATGGAGATTAGGAATAAATAGTAATATTTATATTATCATCAAATATAAGACTCACAAGCTGCGTGAAGTAAATAACCACTGTTATTCAGTAAGAACACACCACCCTCTCTCAATAGAGCCCGACGTATTATGTAAGGGTTGGGATATACTCATTACTATCTATAACATTATATATGGCTCATTTCATGTCAAATCAACAAGGGTTTGACCATGTCCAACACGATTTTTTTCAAATTTGCTACACTTATAGATCTCCATGAAAGGAATTGAATGGCACCTGTTACACATCTAAAGGTCAAGGAGTTCCTGAGATATGACCTCTGACCTTTTAACAAAAAGGTTAAAAAATGTGAATAGTGACTAACTTTAAAAGATGATATCTCAGTTGTTTATGGACCTACAAAGTTCATTCATATCATTTCAAAGTACTTGGATAGATCTACAATTTTATCTGGGAATTTTTTTTTTTTAGAGGTCAAATAAAAAAGTTGACCTTGATCTTGAGCTTTAACCCATGAAGAGACCTTGGACACACAGTCTTCAATGGGAAGACGAAAAACTTTGTTCCAAGAGACATCACACAGGAAATTGCAGAACAACTCTCAGTCTGCTCTTTGGTAGTAGTAAGATATTCTGCTGGTCTGGGATTCCTGGGAGGAGGGGATGTGAAGAGATATATTAACGGAAACCACAGCCTGATCAGAGTTTCCAAGAGGGCAAAGCTGCATAATATGACAAGAGCCAGGGATAGAATTGAAACAGATCTAGTAGTGAGTCAATTCGATTAAAATCAACTTCTTGTGTAAGGGATTGAGTGATTTGAAAAGTTCATGGTATGGACACCAGCAAGATCTGTGATAGTTTTCCAGCCACTTGGCATGGTGGGCATTGAAGTCTCCAAACACAAATATATGGGCAAATGGAGGACAGGAAATGGCCATATCTATATTTTAGAGATGCAGTCAAGTACAGAACAATCAGGAGATGAAGGGGAGCGGTAGAGAAAGAAAAGATAGCTAACCGAGCTTAGTAGAGAGACTTAGACACATGTAGAAATGATCAGAAGATTCAAGAGAAATCACCTTAGCTAGAGGGAGATATTTGCTGACATAAATACCAATTCCATGCATATGGACATTGGAGTCCTTCCTAAAGAGAGGAAAGTAACTAGGGATGTAGCACTCAGATGAAGGGATTTTTTTCAAATTTGCTACACTTATAGATCTCCATGAAAGGAATTGAATGGCACCTGTTACACATTTCAGAATCAAGGGGTTCCTGAGATATGACCTGATCTTTTTACAAAAATGTTGAAAAATGTGAATAGTCACCAACTTTAAAAAGATGATATCTCAGTTGTTTATGGACATACAAAGTTCATTCATATATCATTCCAAAGTACTTGGATAGATCTACAATTTTATCTGGGGATTTTTTTTTTTTTTAAGAGGTCAAATAAAAAAGTTGACCTTGATCTTGACCTGACTTATCTCAAAAAACGGTATTTTAATTTTTAAAATTTTGACAAAAGATTTGTCTATCTTATGTCAGTATATAGTCCAAATTTCATGATGGGCATTCCACTAGAACTGTTGCTACAAGCATTTTATAGAGCCGGGAAAATTCAAAAATGGCAGAATGTAGTATCTTCTACTTCATATAAAATCATTTTGATATTTCACAATATTGTCAAGTTGTATATCTTTGTAAAGCTATTTTAATGCTGATTAATATTCACATAAGGACCATGGTCATGAAATCAATAAAAAAAAAATTTTCTGGTGATGAAACTGAATTTTCTTCATTTTTCTTTTTCCAATGCAACACAGATTTGTTATGGAAAAAGTGATACAATAAAGAAAGAATTCTGAAAAGTGTTAAGGTTTAATTAAATTATAGCATTAAAAAATATGTGACCTCTATGGTGAATAAATTTTGGTTGATGTTTGATATTCTAAATCTCCCAAAAAAAGCAATTTCCGTTGTTTATGGGTACTTTTTTTCTTATGAAAAGAACTTTAAAAATGAATGTTCTAGAAAAATTATTGATATGTTGAGTGTTATGCAAGTTCTGGTTGTGAAATCAAAATAATTTTTTTCTGGAGATCAAACTATTTTTAGGATTCCTTTCATACTTGTTCTTATACAACCCCACTCAACCCCTGGTTCTTCTCTGCTTGTTCGGCTGCTATTGCCCACAGGAAATCACTTCTTCAGGCTTTATCGGAGACACACGTCTGACCATAATAGGCGCCTTTTTGCTTCTGCTCATATTCATTGAAAGAGGATTTTAAATGATGCTAAACTGTTTACTGAAAGAATGAAACAGCATAGAGCATCTCACAAGTTTGGCTCCAAAGACTACTGGCTGCTCTGTAAAAATGTGTTAAATAACAACAAACCCTCAATTCCTGCTTTAATCAATGAATTTGAGGTCCTCACATCTTCAGCACAAAAGGCTGAATACTTTGCTTGCAGATTCTCCACCAACTTGACTTTTGATTTGTCTGGAATATTTACACGTGACTTCCCACCTAGAACTGAGGCTCAAGTGATGTTCTCATCACTCCCTCGCTGGTGTCTAACATAATCTCAAATATGGACCTCACAAAGCGAGTAGAGGTGACAGAATTTCAATCATTGTCCTAAAGAAATGAGCCCCCAAACTTTCCTCTGTTCTCTTCAAACTCTACAACTACTGCCTCTCTGCTTCTTGCTTCCCTGTCTGCTGGAAGTCCTCTGTCGTTCCTGTATTTAAGAATGCTGGAGAACTTTCAGACCCCTCCACATATCACCCTCTCAGCCTTCTACCAATTTTTTGGCAAAGAGTCCAAGGCTATTATTAATGCTGATATGGTTCAATATCTCACAGACCATGGCCTCTTCTCTGATAAACAGTATGGGTTCCACTTCACCAGATCTACTGCTGATATGTTAACGACCATCACAGAGTATATATACCAGGCTCTCAATAAGAACAGTGAAACTCGAGCTATTGCACTAGATATCTCCAAAGTATTTGACAGAGTCTGGCATGCTGGCCTTCTACGCAAGCTACATGGCTATGGCATAACTGGACAATTTAATCCAGTCTTTCTTTCAAATTGTGTAATGAAGGTAGTATTGAATGGGCATTCTTCCGGGTACTAACATACAAACTCGTGTCCCTCAAGGTTCTATTCTAGGTCCTATGCTTTTTTTGATCTTAATGATCTCCCTGATGTAATCAGATCTCAAGTAGGCATTTATGCTGACAACAACAATTTACTCTCGCCTCGATAAGAATTTTGCCAAAGCTGACAAAGCAAACTTCACTGCTGATTTTGAAAAGAACCTTCAATCTGTGGTGGACTGGGGAAAGAAATGGCTCATAAATTTTAATGCTTCCAAAACGAAGCTGCTATCATTTAACCACTGTAGTCAACTGCTTCTACCCCGCATCACAAAGGCTCCCTGAAAGCAAAGCACTGCACCTCCTAGGCCTAAATCTATCAGCCAACCTCAAGTAGAATGAGTATATTGAATCCATACCTAAATCTGCTGCTCAGAAGGTTGGTTCCCTTTGTAGGGCTAGGAAGTTTTTCTCATCTAAATCCATCTTACATATATATAAATCTACCATCTGCCTGTGCATTGAATACTGCTGTCACATCTGGTCAGGTGCCCCTGCTATTCATCTTGAGCCTCTTGACAAAATCCAACAAAGTATCTGTAATGTAACTGATCCCGACCTGGTAGCTCAACTTCAGTCACTTTCTCACCGACATAATGTAGCTTCCCTGTCTTTTCTAGAAAATCCTTTTATGGCTTCTGCTCTGATGAACTTAGCTCCCTGGTGCCCTACTGAATGAATTTACTCAAGCTACAAGACTAGTGGCTAGGTCCCACCCTTTTTTCAGTGAAACTAATCAAATATAATTCCAACTTCTAGCAGCTTCTTTACTCGCACTTCCCACCTATAGAATTCCCTTCTGCTTCCCTGAAAGCTACAATCTCCAAGAATTTAAATGCAAAGTCAATTGTCATCTTTTATCTTCTTGACTCACATCCTTTCCATGGAAACCCTTATATCATGTTCTTCTTCCTTTCCACTCTACTCTCATGCAGCCCTTTTCACACCTGTATTCTCATTCTTTTTTTACTCATTCTCTGGCTCCCCTTTCTCATCTCCCACCTCTTCTGTAACCCCCTACACACCAGTGACAGTTCTGCCTTGCTTGGGGTGAAATGATTAAAGGGAGGAGAAGGAGGGAGAGAGAGAGAGAGAAAAAAGAACTTATGACCAGGAAAAAAGTGGAGGGGGGTATTCAAGTAATCTTAAAGCTATCTAAAAAAATGTACATAAATGAAAGAACATTTTAAAATGTTTCATATCAAATCTGTTGATAAAAATGCAAACTACATGCATGCATGCATGCATGCACACACAGAGATTTAAATAAAACTGCAGTTATTGTGATTGATTGATTGATTGATTTTCCTTTACAGGTTTTTAAGGTAAAAAAAATATTTTTAGATTGTAAGATTTTTTTCTTCCCAATAGATAATTTTAATGATACACGACTTACTAATTAACTCATAGCTGGGTGAGAGAAGAGGTGGATTCATACCTTTGCCAAGGGTATTTGCATGTAAGTGAATATAATAAACCCAACAAGAATTGGAACTCAGCTATCCGATTAACAATTTGTAGCCATTATTTATTACACCACCAAGCTTACAGCACCTGGTATTCCCAAGTAGTCAGTCACCTAAGTACTGACCAGGCTTGATATTGTTCAACTTCAGTAATTGTACAGGAACTGGGGTTTCAATGTAATTGGTTGTGGTTGAAAGCCCTAGTGTCTAAAGAAATATATTTCTTTGGAGCATTATTAAATGCAATTATAGTTTTCTTTTCTTTTTTTTATCTAAGACTAACAACTGTAGGCCTTTTTCCTCCCACTGAACAAGAGTATTATCACTGGAAAAAAAAAATGCACAATTCTTGTTAGAGAGTAACATCATCTAATAGATTTCACTCAAATTGAAAAAAGAAAAAAAAATAATATTACTTTAAATCTATTGATATTCATATCTAGAAACTGATTTTTGCTGCTTTCTAAGAAACAATCATCATGTAATACAAATTTTTAATGCTTTCTTCCATTAATATTACAGCAAGCTTGGACCTTTATGCCTGCAGAAAAAAAAATGGAGTGTCAAAAGGACAGTTTTAACTACTGTCACTCCTCAACAATATTTGATGATTAAAATTGTAATAAAGTCTAAATATATGATGAAAGTAATTTTATACCTGTTCTTGAGAATTTACAAGATTCGCTAATACGATTAAAACAAATGCTATGCAATACTTATCACTTACCAATTTATAAAAAATATGAAAATTTTTATTCATAAATTTGTAAAAATTTACTAAATTATTAAAATATGTGAACCAACTATAAGGAAATCTTTATTTACTATAGCTCAATCAATTGGTAATTAGCTCATGTTTTGCCAACCATTCCAATAAACAATAGTGTAAACAATCAGTCTAATAACATTTATTTTTGCTGTCAATTCTAATCATTTTTTAAAATGAACAAAAAGTAAGAATAGTTTTTCGTTTTCTATATGTACCTTATAATGTACTAAAACAAAGACTGCCTCAACACAAGTTTGTAAGTTCTTTGGTTATCTGTCAGGATATTTTTTTCTTAAAATTGTTTCAATATTGTTAGAAGACAAATGCTTATAATATTTTAGAGGAATATAATTAATAAATATTTTCTTAAACATTTTCATAATTTGTGAATTAAAATGATTTTGTCTCACATTGTACTAAAAGAAGTAAAGACATTAACTGGAGAGGAAGTAAGAGAATTATGAAATATTGTCAGTAAAATCTTTGATGCTTTCTGCTTCATCTTGTTTCTGCATTGAAAGAAATGAATCTAACACATGAAATACTATTTGACTGTCCTCAATCTGAACTAATGAATATGGCTGCCCACCAACCATTATATATATATATATATATATAAAAAAAATAAATAAAAAAAAAAAAAAAAGAAAGAAAGAAAGAAGACTTATCTATAAAGCAAGTCCACTTCATTTTAATTGAACACTTTGCTTGATATAAAAATGTTGAAGTGATTCCCCTTCAAGTAAAGCTATTAACTTTATTCATTTGGTAATTAGTTACCCATTTGTTCAGTTTTTTTGTTTGTTTAACCTTGAGCAAACCTTAATTGCAGAAATTTAACAACAAATCAACTTCAACAATTCATTAACAAAATAGCATGCATTAAAACAGCCAATTATGTTCTTTATAGAATCTTTTACAAATCTAGTGAAGAATAAGAAATGCTGGGGTAAAAAATAGCTAAATTCTTCATATTTGCAAAAATCAAATGCTCTCCATTTCATTCTAAATATACAGCAATGGTCATTGAAGGATATATTATTATTAAAAAGTTAAAAATCAAAAGAATGAAAACAAAAACTAAAATGAGAAATACAAAATGTAAAAACTATTTTTTAATAACCTTTCTATCAGTTTTATTTGAAATATAAAATATATTTTAAATAAAATATTGCATGTGGTTTTTTAAACCCAATTAAATTTTATATTTTAATTACAGAAAAGCAGAATTATTTAATCTAAAATTTTAATTTAGTAAGGTAATGATATAAACATGCTAGTGATGAATGAGAATACATATAGCTACCTGCTACACTGAAGATTTAGCTTGCATTTTATCAACTTTTATGCTTAACAAAAAAAAAAAAATTACCTTTCTGAACTCATTCGAAAAATAAACTTCCAAAAAGAAAAAAAATGTGCATTTAATTTCTCCTAAAAAGTAGTTTACATTTTTGATAAATATTAACTCAAATATAAATTTTATTTCAATGCCTAAAATAAAAACTTATTCAAAAATAAAATAGTGATAAAACTACATTGATCTATTTTCGTCATTTATTGCAGGGCTTTTTAACCATGAAGAATCTTCCCCTGAGAGATTTCAGGGTTTGGGGAGGGGGGTATCTTACTTTTCTTATTTACAGAATTTGGAGCCCATAACTAATCATTTGAATAAAATCAATTTAAATACTATGATCTTTTATTGAACTTTTTGTTTATTGAAGTACGATTCAGCTTATTCATTTAATAATTACTTATGAATTAATACAAATTACATCAGATTAAAAAATCCATCAACATTTTCTTTTGCTATTAAATTTGTAAAACTATTTATAGTCTATGTAAATTTACTAGGAATAATGGATAAGTTGACTATTTATAATCTATGTAAGTTTACTAGGAATAATGGATAAGTTGACTAAATTATGCAAAAATGAAAATAACACTGACATCTCATTTTAAGATATAATTAATATCATATATATGTTAAGATATATTTACCAAAATTACACAAAAATATCTTAAAAACTAGAGTAAATTTATTTAATTAAAAAATGCAACTAGCTCCAATGATGTCTTCCAGATGACTTCAGAATCTCCTGCAACTCTTCTGGATGGTCTCCTTGTATAAATTGATAAATGCTGCTATAATCCTTGCCTTCATTTCATTTTTGGTGTTACAAGAAGCTTTGTTGGTCTTTTGAATGCCACACATAACAATCAATCAGGTTGCAATCTGGATAGTTAAGTTGGCTAGATGTAAGGGTTGATGTGATCGCAGAAATTATCTGACAGCCATGATTGGGTTCTTATGCTTGTGTGGCATTGTGTAGAGTCCTGTTGCCAGACATAGGGTTTCCAGCAGCCACTCGCTTGTGCCAAGGTAGCACTACCTCACTAATTTTTTAATCACTTGATGTAGGCCGCAGTGTTGAGTCACTAACAAATTTGGGAGTTTCTTATCAGAATGAACAGAGTGAGTTTTTCGAATTGCCATACCTTCATAATTACCATTAGACTCATCTAACTCTTTCTGAATCCTCCTTACTGTCTTCAGATTGATACCCATACATTCAGAAAAGTTAGTATTGAAGCTTCCAGTACAAATTTTAAGAAATACAATAAGCCATTTCCAAATTTATGGCAGAATGAATTGTGTCTTGGTGCTCTTTTTCTCACAGACTGTGCTCAATTGACCCTGCTATAGTGTGCAGTTGACAAAAATTTAAAAAAGAAAAATAATATATATACGTGAAATTAAAAATATAAAATAGCAACAATTTACCCATTGCATTGTGTATATCACAGTCAGTTAAGTGCCATATGTGATACATGCTTTGGGTGATCATGTCTCAAGACATGACTGACTGGGCAGAAGATTATCTTACAGTAGGTTGCCATTGCTTTCTGTGGTAGACTGGTTACCAGCCAAGGATATAGAACACAATTTGTCCTATTATTTAACCCATAACTGGAGGGCATTTGTGTGCAAGTGAATGCAAGGAATTCAAGTGGAATTCAAACTCAGCTCAAATATGTATATGTACTAATATGAAAAAAGTGAATTTTCAATAATACATGCATATTATTTGAAATGCACCTTTTGAATTGTACAATCTTGGAATAGGGGGAAAATGACATTCTGACAGATGGCGAAACAGATGTATAGAGCAAAAAAAGTTGAGAACAACTGATTTAATGTATTCATATTTGGAAACACCCGTATAGTTGCTGAATAACTTTTTTCTTTTAGATCACAATAAACATTAACAAAAATAAATTTGGGGGCAAGATAGTGATTATGATGAACCTTTTCATTCTAAAGAATGCTCTGAATGTTCAAAATTAATTCTAGGCTGTTCAGCTAAATTTTTAAGATTAAGAGATTTTTTAGCCTAATTTAATCCCTAAGCTGAATGTTATTACTAAAAATCTTGTACTGCTTGCAATTAGGTCTTTCAAAACCTTAAAACAGCATTAATCAGAGTTCATTTTAACAGAAATTACTCAACAGATTCAAATAAAGATGAGTGAAGTTAATAAAAACATTTTCAAAACAGAGTGTGGAATTTGTCAATTACCTCTAATGTCAACAACAGATTTAAATTGATAATTAAACAATTAAAAATAAACAGATTTTTTTTAAGCTATTAAGTAAACTTAGAAATTATGTCTATAGTGAGAACAAATAATTTAATTTAAACTCATTAAACTCATATTGTTAGAATATAAGCCTGCATACAAACCTTAATTTCTGAGAAAGTTTATGTATATATGCACTCACTCAGTTAAGTAATACATGCTTGGGTGATCATGACTCGAAAGAGATGTAACCGACTGGGCAGAAGGTTTTCCCACAGTAGATTGCCATTACTTTCTGCAGTAGACTGGTTGCCAACTAGGGCTTTATAAAATCCAGTCTGTTTCATTATTTGACCCATAGATGAAGGGAAGAAATGGGTATTTGCACATAAGTGAGTGCAACGAATTCAACTGAAATTCAAACACAGCCCTCTGATTTCTGAGTCAATATCCACTGCACCACAATGCACATCCTAACATATGCACTACTACATATGAAAATTAAGGTGCTGCCTTCTGTGAAGTGTTTTTTTTTATATCAAAAATATTTCATTTCTTTTCTTATATTACTCCCAATGTTAATTTATTTCATCATACCACTTTATTTAATTTCATATTCTTAACGAAGTAAGTGTAAACTTCAGAAATAATTTAAAGATATATTTAATGTCTTATAATACATAACTTTTTACTCAAGTTTTTAATTAATATAAGGAAAACAATGTTTTATGCTAATGGCTCATTAGATTCAACTTAAACATCAAAAAGACTTACAAATGTAAAACTCGAATTTCAAAATTGAAAAATGTTCAGTGCTAAGGAAATGACAGCTTTGAAAAATTAATTATTCATAAGAAAGCAAATATCATAAACATTGTAAGTAAGGTAGGAGTGAGAAAAAAATATAAAAGTCAAATAGTAATGTTAATTTAACATTTTTAAAATAACTATCTTATTTTTGTAGCACAGAAACTAGAATCATTAAAATTCTCTCTGCTGAGAATTTTTATTTAAAATAAAAAAAATGAACTGATCGTGTCAAAACAAAACATGATACTTATAAATACAATTAAAGTACAATTTTAATCCTATTTATTGGATATATTTTGAGGGACATATCTCTGAAAATAATTTCAAAATTTCATTAGCAAAAACAAAAAAAAGTAGGATTGATTTAAAATTTTATTTTTTCCCCCACAAGAGCTAATATGATACAGAAAAAAAAAAAATAGAAAAGCCGTATCATGTCTAAAAGATATATTACATCATATCAGTTTAATGTCCTATATGAGTGTGGGTAAAAAAAATTAACTAGTCCCTTTGACCTGAGCTGCAAAAAGATGTCAGAGTGACCCATGATATTCCATAAATTCAAATAAATGCAGCTCTTTTTACCATCCTAAAGATAAAGAGTAGAATAGATAGGGTAATATCTGAGTAATATCTGAGTAATTTCATTAACAATTTACTCACTAACAGCATCTTTTCCTTCTATCTCTGAATCAGAATTGTGGTTAATGACATCACTAAAAGAATACAAATACAGAGCAAGTGAGAACAATTAAAAAATGTATGACCAAAGAAAAGTATAAATTTTTCATATGGGGAAATTTTCGGTTTTCAATAGACAAAAATAATGAATGAGTGTAAAAAAAATAAATTAAAAAAAAATAATAGAAACATTGTTTTTAAACAATAAGATTTTTAACAAAAATTCCACTTTCAATCAAATTATAATTTTAACAGACAGGATCTAGAATTAAATTCTTTTGCATAAAGATATGCTGTAACATATCTTTTAGAGAAGGTACAGCTTTTCTATTTTTTTACTATATTGTCTTGAATGTTATTTGAATGGAACAAGCAAAATCCACTGCTTTTCAGCCTTCTCTATATCTACCACTTGCTTTCCTGTAATAGAGTCAGAATTACTTTCCAATTATGCCTTCCAATCTTTTAGAGATAGTACAGTATCTCTAATAAATGTTAAATCTTATACCAACACAATTAGCAACATTGGATCAAACAGACTTGAAAAAGATGCTTTGATTTTTATAACATTTTAATCCTGCATTGAACAGATGTGTGCATTTATAAAATCTGTAATATCCAATGCACTAAGCATCTATTAATCAATCAGTTTTGAATAAAACTAATAGCATTTAAAATGCTGGAAATTGAAGCCAACAACATTGAAGGTTGTCCCTGTAATTTGTTATAGCAAAGTTAAAGTGTAAAAGGAACTGAAGCTGTTTAAATTGGAATGGCAAATCTGATGAGGAGAGGTAATTAAGACTCCTTCACCTTTTTGTCTCCATTGATCATTGTAGCTTCAGCTAGGTTTTGCTTCATTGCCTTGATGTCAAAAAGACATAGGGGTAGAGTTCAGATTTCTCAACGGTATAACTGGAGTTCTTTTTCAGAATAAGATTGTAAAAGAGCATGCTAGGTAGTTGGAGGAAATTAAGGAATTTAATTGGAATTTGAACTACTTGATCTTGGTTTATGATGGTGTTAATGAACTAGAATGATGCTGTTCCAAACAGAAGGTGAAGAAGATCTAGGTTTATTTTATCCATTGTATCATTAATTAGAGCCAGAATGGCTGTCTCACATAGCTACTTATGATTCTTAAAGTTTTCTTATACAAAGCCATCAGTAAAAGGAAACACAGACAGTTGACTGTGTGTTTAGTAGTAGCATTCCATTTCCAATGCTCAGTAAGTTTAAACTTTCTTGAAAATCTCCAGATAAAGTTGTACATATTTAAGTAGATGTCATCAAAAAAATTTAAATAAGATTAAATTCTTGTTTTTATAAAAACTAATAAGCTTAAAAAGGTGTTTTTTTTAATAGTCTTCTAGTATAATTTTGTATTGGTTAAAAAATATATATTTTTTAAAATAATTTAGGTATTGGATTTTTGAGTTTTCTATTTAGCAGAAGTAAAATATAAAAACTACATTTTTTTCAAGAATTCATTGGTTCATAAATAATTCAATTTTAGTAGCTTATGGAGCCTCTTTTGCACAAAATTTGACAAATTTCAGTAAAGCAATATATAAATTTACAGGTTCCAATTTTTTTCTTTTGAGTAAACATTAATTTGAAAATGTCTTAACAACCAAAAGAGAATTGGATTGTGAGGCTAATTAATATTTAATTAAATATGTATTAATGATTTTAAAAAATCTTAACAACCAATAGTTATATAGATATTTTCCAATTTTTAAACAGTGTACATTATTAAAAATGAAACAATAAAATTCATGTTGAGTTACAATCCATTTAAAAAAAAAAAAGTGAGAAAGCTTTTAATTAAAAAAAAATAAATAAATACATGTATAAAAGGTTTTTTGAAAATGGAAAAATACACAAAAGAAATTGTATCTCCACAAAACTGTAAATATACTTTCAGCTCTTCTGATAAATTCTTTTGAGAATAATTCCTCATTCATAATAAAATTTAAGAATTGTTTTCATATTTCAAAAATTATTTATGGCTTTATGACCTTTAGGGCTAACTTTAGATAGCCATAAGCTATCTGCATGTAAAGTTTGAAATCCACCCACTAGTTTCCAAGCCTATACCTGACAAATACTTAATTTTACTATATTAGAGTGCATATTACAAAAATATTAGTTCAAAATCCTAATCTAACTATGAAATGACAATCTTAAATAAAAGAAATGTAATAAAATTACAGCCATGATTTAAAGTAATAGCAAGAATAATGTGAAAGTTGGCAAAAAGCATCCAATAGATTTCTTTTGGTCACTGAATAATTTGGAAAGATTACCTGAACCAGCACTTCAAGACAACAAAAACTGATGAACAATAAACTGATATAGTGTTGTTACAAGTACCCAACTAACTTTGCAGATCCAAATGATTACCACAAAAAATTCAACCATTTTTAAGACTGTATAATTTTATTAATTATAAAATACAAACATTAATGACCAGTTTTGATATAACTTTCTAACAGTTATAATTACATTCAATTCATGAACATTTTTTTTGTTCACATTTTATTAAACCTACATACTAAACAAGAACCAAGTGCTATTTATTGAGATGGCTTTGTATACACTCAAAACTCAATCTATTAGAGAATATAACTAATTTCAGTAAAAACAATGAAAATTTTTAAGGAAAAATTCTCAGCAGAAAACCTAGAACAGTAACAGTCACAGCAGAATTGAACTCTTCTGGGTACTTGCTTCCCAGTCAAGTTTGAACTTTAAATAAATACCAATCATTAACTTAATTCTTGTTCTTTTATTGCTCTCTCTCATATTCTCTAACACTCAGTAACCCCTAGTATCCTAGTGGGTTGAGAAAGAGATGGTACCTACTGCTTTTTAATTGAAAATGAGTTGGACGGTAATCCCAATAGGTGATAAAAATAATGTATGTGAAAGATAATCTGATTTTTATAAATCAATTTATTTTGTGGTTAAAAACGGGGGGGGGATACATTGATTCAACCAATAAAATTTCACAAAACTTACTGAAAATAATCCTGATTATGAATACAACAGCTGTCACTTGTAAAACAACAAAGAAAACAATTATTTTTATATTACATACACACACAAAAATTATATTACAGAAAAGAAAGTTTTCTCAATACTTTCTATGAGGCAGAGAAATATAAGCCTACATAATATATCCATCTGTAATTCTTGATCCACAATAAGATAAATATAGTGATAAAACAAAGAGTACAAGTGAACACAGAAGTCATCCCCTGAGATAACAGTATATTCAAGAATAAAAATTGTAATTGTTAGTATACAAAGTCATTTATATGTTGTAGAAGTATCTGTATATTCAGTGGTGTTGAAGATAAAGACAATAAAAATCACATGTACCAAAGAAAATGTCAAATGTAAAGAGAATAAACATGGCCAATGTTGATGTTTACCAAATGTCTACAGTTGCCATTCTATTAATTAAATTATATATAAAGTTTAAAATAAATTTCTATGTGTGTTTACTTCCTTGTCAATAACTGAAAAAAGAAAAAAATGTTAATAAAAACAAATCTTTTTTTCTTCATATTAGTTTACATATGCAGTTTCCTTTTCATGGCAATATTCTAAGAATTATGGTTTCCTATATTCTTTTTTAAAAATTAATTTAAAGTAAAATATTTCCTATGAAGCAGAGCTATTTCTGTAATAGTCAATATCACAATATATTTGGGTATCACTTCCAAGTATCATAACCATATCAATATTAAAAAAAAATGTAATTCTTTCTCACACACAAAGTTGAAATTACCTATCAAATATAGATTAGGTAAGATTTATAATTTTCTGCAGAGCAAATATTATCAGAGCAATAAAACTATCAACTTTAACTAACCATATGTAAAAATAAAATTACATTCTTAGTTTTCACTGCTGCTCTTAAAATTGAAAAAGCATTCTAGTTTTGTGCACAGCAATTTATATCCAAAGATAAACTCTTTCAGAGAACATGATTTTCAGGTTGAATTTCCCTCTTGGCAAGCTTATAAGCCACACCTATTTGCCACTATAACTTAACCAGAAATTTTAATGTTAAATGCTTGTAACACTGTACAATATATAGTAAGGAAAAAAAATGTGGGGGGGGGGGGACATATCATGCTTGCATTTTCAAACTGGGTTGATACACTTGACAGTACAACACATTTGCTACTAATTTACTGTTGACACCCCCTTAAAAGTTATGCCTAATGTGTCCTTCACATTATGACACAAGCTTGTATAATGAAACCATTTACTATAGATATATTTTCAAGTTTTAAAATTTCCTACTTAATTCTTCATGAAACAGTACCAGTTTATTCACAAATATGCAGAGATAAATGAATACACAATTTACATTAGCATTTTACAGAAACTGCTTGAACCATATATTTTGCTTTCACCACTAATGGGATTAAAGTCTTTAACAGCTGAAGTTGGCATACAAAGCCAATGGAACTAAAGAGTGCACATCCTATTTAAAGCCTCAATCAACACAAACATTTATAGCTAATTACAAATAAAAGATTCTATTAATCTAACTGCTGTTAAAGAACAAACAAATTTTTAATATACATTTAAGCCCATTGATTTAATGTAAATTTTTAAATGAATTTACATAATTTTTTTTGTTTTTTTACTGAAGGTAAATTATTTGAAACTGTAAGCATGAAAAGAGTAATTAAAAATAAGTTTATGAAATTTTTTTTTATCTTTAATTCATTATTAGATACATTTGTAGTAACTCAGCCTAAATGATACCAGAATAAACTGAGGATAGTAATACCATTTCACTTAAACTGGTTAAAATATTTCACTGAAATAAATTATTCTCAAATTAGATTATACTCAATGTTATACCAAACCATCAATGGTTGACCTGAAATAACCTAACTACCAATTGCAGATCTGCACCTCAAGTGTCAGTAACTGACACAAACAAGTCAATATGCGGACCCAGCTGCATCTAGGATATGCATGCATAAAAAAAAAAAAAAAAAAAAAAAAAAAACATGGTGGATATATATCTCCAGAGAGAAAAGAGTGACATCCACATGAATGCAAGTTCCACATTAAGAGAGAGTTCTAGGGCATATACACAGACCAATGGTAATTTACAAAGTTCAGGGCTGAATAAAATTGAATGATACCTAAGTGATTCAGTCCCATGTTCTCATTTATAATGTACAAAATTATGTTACACAATGTCAATTACTAATTTTTGACTTATTTCTTTCATCTTAATTTCAATTGCTTTTTTTATTTCAACATCATAAATTGGAAATAAATAAACTTTTGGCAAGAGTTGACTTCATATCCCCTTTTCTTTCCAAAGTCAATCTTGGCACTACAGTTGCTTTACTGATTAACCTACAAAAATAACCAGTTGAAAAGCTCAAATTTAACTCTACAGATCTCATGCTTTACTTTCCCTAAATAACCACCACTTATTTTTAATATTTTAAATACAGTAGAGGCATTATTACAATAAATGTTATCTTGAATTATCATTAAATGCATTATCAATTGTTTTTTCCACTAATATTTAAGTTTGAAAAGCAAAAATAAGGCATCTGAAATTAATAAAAGTAAAAAGATTTAAGAGGTTTATACTTATTTTTTAATGTAAAAATAATCAATGTAACTTGCAAAACTTTTGAAAAAGACAAAGAAAAAAACAAGTGTTAAAAAAAAAAAATTACTACTTCATAAACTTTAAAATGTCTCTAGATACAAGTTCATCCCAAGTTTCTTAGATTAAAATACATAATACATATTCCAAATATTTATTGAAAGATAACTGGCATTTTTACAAATGTCACTGGTTACAGTATACCTGATTTTATTAGGCAGATCAATGTTTTCCAATAAAATTACCAATGTTGGTAAAATGTTTAGAATATATTTACATGGTAAATATACCATGTAAATTTCAGCTTTGTTTTTTATTTGTTTTTATTGGAAATATTTGCAACATATTATTTGGTAGTGTAAGCTTTCTTTAGTTTAAGAGATCACAGAACAGTCAAAAATAAATTAACATTAACAAAAATGACTTTAAGAAGGTCACAAAAAGAAATGGGAAGAAAAAAAGAGTGTGGGTGTAGTGATGGGGAGGGAATAATGTTGCAAATGAAAATGGCGAGAAAAGATACAGAACATGAAGAATATTAGTTGGTTGGTTTAAATGTCATCAGCCAAACTAGAAATTTTTAGTAAACATCACAAAAAGAAACTGAATGAGAAGTACATGAAACCGATTTTTCAACAGTAACTTTTAGCGATAAAAGTAGAGTTACACACCGAATGGAAATGATAGCTGGGCAAGAGGTGTGGTCCTTCATGGAAATAGTAAACCATCAGTACTTGGAATACAACAAGGCATGGAATGGTGAGGAGAGTAATGTTTTGGGCTAATCTACAAGCTTAGCCCAAAATTATAGGCTTCAATAAAGTTGATTATGGTGTAAAGATAAATTAAATGCAGACATTTATTGTAAGTTCTTGGACGAGGCATGTTTTGAGTGGTACATGTCATGACCAAGAAGTTTTATGTTAAAAAGAATACTGATATGCTCCATTGTATTCCATGAAGTTTATTGTTGCCTATCTTGCCAAAAAAAGTTTTAAAGACACACAATTAAACATCTCTTCAAGCATCTCCAGATAGAAAAAAATTGCAATCAATCCATCATTAAAAATAAATGAGAAAAAATAAAAACATTAAACTCAATACATTGAAAGTTATAGAATATAAAAGAGCCAATATTAATATGTAAAATGATTCATTCTAGTATCCATGATATTGTGCTAATCAAATATAGGATTCTATGGCCTATAAATTTGGGATTTATTCATAAATGAAAATTATGTTGCTGTTTGAATAAAATTTGATATATCCCAAACAAGTTATTGATATTTTTAACAAAGACATTATATTGATACTCACGATTGCTTACATATACTGAAAGTTTTATCAACATTAGTTAGTTAATACTAATTTTATTGTAAAAACATTGATTTGCCTAATTAAATCTAACAAAAAGTTAAATTTTGTTTCTACTTCTTACTTAGAAAAGAAAATTTGCCAAGTATAACACTATACACATACATAAAAAAAACAGTTTATAACAATGAAAAATTACCCTTGGGAAAGGTATTAATATGTCTCATCTTCCTCCAGCTATAGGTTAATAGGAGGACAATTGGATTCTATAGCCTTGGTTGTCAACCAGGTTACTGCAGAAAGTAATAGCAACCTACTGCAGGAAAATCTTCTGTCCAGTCAGTCATGTCTCTTCTGAGACATTATCACCCAAGCATGTATCACATACAGCACTTAATTGACTATCAAAAGAAATAAAATCCAATACAAGTGCCACTTACAAAAGTTCAAGCTTTTATAGATCAAATAGACTTGTCTGTAAATTTAAATTTTGACCATCACACTAGTTCAGACATGCAACTACCAGGCAATCAATGGTATTAGCTGCTCATCATTACCCTGTAAACACAATACAAATCTATAAGCTGCAGACATCTAAGTTCAGAGAGTATTTACTGAAAAAAAGAAAAAGAAAATAGTAGTGTTACCATCAAATATTAAAGAAATTCTTCTTTGCTTAAAGATTTGTCACTCTTATTTATTTTTTTAAGCATTGTTAAATTTTTTAAACTGTAAGATACTATAAATTAATTTCTATAATTCAAAACTAACTTCCTTTAACTATTTGGTTAGCAGTAGCAATGTAAAGAGTTTAAACTGAGCAACAAAATGTCAAGAGTAAAGACATGGTAAAGCTTAGGATGTTTTAAAAAAATTTATTGATAAGACAGAAGTAAATGAAAAAGCTTTTCAATACTAACCAAATTATTTGGAATAAAATATTTTTATTTAAATTTCCTTTAAGCAGCATCAGTGTCTGCAAGCAAGGCATTGTAAAGAACAAAGTAGAATAATACTGTAAATATCTTTATTATGATGTACTTCTGAACTAACATGTCCTAGGAACCTAACCTGTTCATAAGTAGGGAAGCTCCTGTATTTAAAAAAAATAAAAAATAAAATAAAAAAGGTTTACTTAACAAGCAAAAAAAAAAAAAATTTTAAGTTATTAAATAAGATTCTAAGTTGTGAACACAGAATGAATTATTTCTTTTAATTTCTTACACAGCAACACCAAGTGTTAAGAAACTAGAAGTGACAACAAATATGAATACCATGAAAATAAAGATTGGATGTTCCCTAGGGGAAGTTACTTTATAAAGAGAAAAATTCTCATAACTTTCTCACAGGCAAAAATAGAATGCAATCAATGAATGGAATAATGTAAGAGTAGAGAAAAGTGGAAACAAAAATTTTAAGTCCAAGCAATTAAGAAAAGTAAGTAAATAAATGGAGGATGTGTGTTGTGGCGCAGCGGATATTGGTTCAGAACGAGAAATCAGGGAGCCAAGCTCGAATTCCAGTTGAATTCTTTGAATTCACTTACGTGCAAATACCTTTGGGAAAGGTATTAATCCATCTCTTCCCTCCAGTTATAAGTTAAATAACAGAACAGATTAGGTTCTATAGACTTGGATGGCAACCTACTGTGGGATAATCTTCTGCCTAGTCAGTCATGTCTCTAAAGAGACATGATCGCTCAAGCATGTATCATGTATGACACTTAACTGACTGAAGTAAATAAAAAATTTACATAAGAGAGGCACTGAAAAAGGTCCTTAAAAAAAGGGGGGTGCATCTAATGTGTGGTCAGATTTTAAGAAGTGAGTCCAGCTGAGAATTTTTCACAATTTGTTTATGCATATCCACAACCTTTAAATAAACAAATAAAAATATAATTTAATTTGAAAATAATGCATTTCAATCAAATATTGTAACCAGTTCAAGTGAAATGGCATTATTATCCTCAAATGATATGAAAAGCTACGTGCGTCAACTATATATTTGTTATATTTTTTTTTAAGAGAAAAAAAATCCTCAAAGATTTTTGTACAGCAGTAAGTTAAACCAAATCACTTTACAAATTTTTATCAATTAACCAAAATATTCATCAGATCAATCAGGCTCTATACTATATATTAGATGACACATTTAAAAGATTATATGAACACAAAAGAGGTGTTGGTTGCTCACAGTAACGAGACTGACCACAATTTCGACATAAGAAATGATAATTCTGATCAAAGGAGAAAATAATTCATGATGATGTAAATGTCTAGAGAGTGCTTTAATCGCAAGGTCATCTACAGTGAATTTGCACCCTGGCTCTCACATTTCACCATTCCTGGCAGATCATCTAATACTGCAGTGTGGAATACCTACTAAAAAGAAAAGGATAGAAAGGAAAAATAAAAAAAAATTCATAAAAATCACAGCACTTCCCTATTATGGCATAAATGAAGTCCTGAAGGATGAAACACACCACAAGTAAACTTTTCCCACTTTGTCATACAATTTCCCCAATACTTTTCATGATATACAAAAATATATACCATTATCTCATAATTAATACAAATAAAATTTCTTACTTAGATGACTGATGCTATATTCAGAACCTTGAATCTAAGAGTTTCTCAGATTAATGTTTTTGCAATTGTTCACTCTTCAGGAAGTTTCAGCTACACACACAAGCAAACTGGACATCAGTGCAGTGTCAATTTCTATTTTTAGACTATGTATATAAATGTTATCCATTTACAATATTAAGCACTTTTTCATTACAAATATACATATACACACACACACACACACACTGTGTGTGTATGTGTGTGTCCTTCCTTGTACGCACATGATAAGAATAGACATTCTGATTGACTGTTGCCAACTAGTGATGTAACATTCACAACAGTACCATCTGTGCTTGAACTTTAGGCATTGAATCATATTGTAATAGGGTTCAATATGGTCTAAAAAAAATGAGTGCTAGCCAGCATCATGCCATGGAGATGCACACATGCTCAATTAGAGCCATTTGAGCAGAACTGAACTGTCTGTTAGAGGCTGGATGGTAATTTCAGAGAATTGTTGTGCATGTGATATACGATGTATCAGTGGTGGTTTGATGTCCATAGTAGCGATCAAATGAACATTTCTACATGCATCAACCAAGTTTTGGATGTACTGTGTAGTATAGTATAGACATATTTTAAGGGCAGCAACAGCAGACCTCATTGAGTCTGCAACATGTATCATAGTAAATGTGGCTTCAGAAGTGTTAAGATAAACCATCAGAAATCATTTATTTACAAAAACACTACATGCACATGTGCTTATACTCAAACTTCTACTTATGCCACATCACAAATGTGTATTTTCAGTTGTGTTGCAAGAGAGGCACCTAAGAGATCAAATGATACTCAGTAAGGTTCAGAGATGACAGCAGATTCTGCCTTCATATAAATGACGGTTGTCTGAATATGAAACACAGGCTTGAAGAGCAACATCTTCCAGAGCGTATTTGCCCATAACACATAGGCTTCAACTGCTAGAATCATGGTGTGATGTGTCATGTTAAAATTCTTGTTCACCTTTGGTGCATGTGAAGAAGTTCTGAACAGTGCTATGTACATCCAAAACATTCAAACCATTGTGCTGTCATTGTTCTATAAGGATAATGCCTGTCCACATGATGTCCAAGTTACTCAACATATTCTACAAAATTCTTGCCAGATTGTCTAAACAAGTTCAAGAGACAGAATCACAGAGTGGTATTGACTATCAGTACAATCAAATGCATTTAAGTACACCTGTTTGCTCAGGTAGCTAGCTAATCCCTGTTGCAGATACCTTTTTTTTTTCTTTTTTTTTTTAATCATCTCACCCCAAGCAAGGCATTCCACTGCCACTATTGTGCATGGGGCTACATAGGGGAAGGTAAAGGGAAGGAGTGGTTAGACATAGGGAATGTCAGGAGGAAGGTGACAGATGAGTAAGGATACCTAGGATGAGGGTTGGGCAGATGGGAAGAGTGTTTGATAGAATGGGAGCAGGTTAGTCTGTTAGGAGGTGTCTATTGACCTTACATTTAAACTCCTGGAGATTGTAGCCGTCGGGGAAGCAATCGTTTGGAAGAGAATTCCACAGTCGGGAAGTGCGAGGAAAGAAACTGTTGGAGTAGAAGTTACGGCTGTTGTGTTTCTTCAACAACCATGGAGCCAGCCTCTGATTTATACTGAAATTATGTTTGGCAGTTATGTTTGGCAGTTACAATTTCTGGGTTTGAGTACACAAACTGATAAGATTGGCAGTTGAACAAAGGCAACATGATCAAACCCTCAGTCACAATTTAGGACTGTGCTAGCACAACCATCAACAGCTTTTAAACAATTTTGTTTACTTAATTTCACTCATGTGGTATGACTTAAGCACTTTCCAAGAATGTGCAAGAGTGAGAGAATAAAATATTGCACAGTGAGCACTGGTGCTAATAAAATAGTACTCGATGTATAATAATAGAGCCATAATTTATATTAATAATAATTATACATTTTTCTTCTACTTCACTTGTAGCTCAACCCCAAATTTCATGCGTCAATACAACCACTACCTGATGATTGCATTGTGCATGAAACTCAATTGTGCTACTGGGAGAATACACACACGTGTGTGTGTGTGTGTGTGTGTGTGTGTATCTCCCTCTCTCAGCCATAGAATTTGACTGATGTGAAATTGGATGTTTAGCCATACTGATGAACAGGCTTGTATGTGAGATAATATATATTCATTTTAAATAAAAAACAAATTTAAATCATATTACACTACTTTGTATTGAGCACTTTCTTAAAAAGTAAATGGCTGGGAACTCTAGATTCTGAACCTGTTGGCTCTCTTCATCTGAAGATATAGATTATATATATATATATATATATATATATATATATATATATTTTCCCTCTCTGAAATCACAAAAACTCAGAGAAATTGACCAAACATTTTTGTTTAAGAGCTTCTTGGTTAGGCTGAGAACTATTAGCAACTTCTTTGTATACAAAGAAAAAGAAAAAAAGAAAAGGGAAATGACAGACACAGATTTAAAATAAATTATATTGATATAGAAACCCCAAGTGACCTACATTAAGGGGACAAAAAAATGCACATGTTTAAATAGTGCATTTGGATTTTTTTTTAGAAAGGATTTCTACAAATGTATTAGATGACAAGCATGAAAATGGGTTATATGAATTCATCTTTAAAACAAAAAATTCTCCCAAACATGTATCATCCAGCATTTCTCATTCCTCATTCATAACACTTGCAAGTGAATTGCTAACAACCATTTTCCTGTTTCCACAGACTTAAGTAGAGTAAAAGAGTAAAATTATGTTGGAATAATGCAACTCTGCTTGTAGCCATAGGTCACATGATCACCAAGTTAAGTATCTACTCCACCTCAACTGTTCATTTAGTTACCCATGACATTTCTAAGTGCCTATAGCAATGAATTCTAGTTTTCATACAGTAATGGTCAAGATGAATATAGTTGGAAGATTAATAACCTCAGTGCAGCAGTTATTAGCAAGGCTAGATAGACACTGATCAAGCTGCTCTCAAACATAATTACTTTCAGTTAATCACCAATAAGGAAATCAACTTGTAAGCTATAATTATTAGCTTTGAGTATTTTTCTTGAAATGTTCTCATTAAAAAAAAAATTTAATTTCTATAAAGACACTTTTTTTCTAGATTGAAGCAGAGACCAATAAATAATAAACAGTGTTAAAATAAGAATAACATCCTAAAACTTTGTAATATATCTGTTAGAAACAGGTGTTACAGGAGCTCAGAATATAATCTATATAATTGATTGGTGATAATGCATTGAAACAACAAGGCAAATATCTTTTACAATATTTCATATCTATATAATAAATTTAAGATTATCAATCTCACAAAACTAAATCGATTTGTTTTCTACGACTTATCAACCTTTTGCAGGCTATTTAAAGCCAGAAAATATTTTTAAATTGTAAGAATTGGGGTGGGGGGAGATAATAATAATAAATCTTACTAATTAACCCATAGTTGGGGGTAGAAGGGGTGGATTCATATCTTTCCCAAAGGTAATTTTTTGCCCATAACAATTGTTGCATACCTACCTATTTACAGAAATGGGATATTCCTATCCTCTTAAATGTGTAGACACTATTAGAGTAAATTGTAGAAGAGAAGAGTGATTGTACTGATTAGCAGTGTATCTACTTCATGCAAGACTTGTATTTGTGATATACTATTATTCCCAACCCCCGTTTTAGTGATTATTCATGCAGTAACCTTCTAGAGTTACAACAATAATGAACCCAATGAGAATTTGAACTCTGCTCTCCATTTAACAATTCTAAGTCATTATGCCACCTGCAGATTCAAGCTTACAGCAACTGGTATTCACAAGTGGTCCCCCATCTCCCAAAACTAAAATACATATTACTTAAAAAGAATCAGTTTAAAGCAAAATATTCAATAATTTGTACATAGGATAAAAAATAGATAAACAATGACCTACAAGATTTTAGTTTAACAACCAGGATAAAAATATTTTAAATAACTAATTTAAGTTCATGAATTAATTAAAACAAAAATTAAGTTGCAAGCAAATTGATCATGAAAAGAGTTAATCACAAGACTTGCACGCTGCATGAAGTAGATACACTGCTAATCAGTATAATCACTGTGTTTTTAGAATCACTTAAACACTTTTTAGAAAAGATTCCAATAAAAATAAATTTTTATCTACATAAAACAAAATATTTATCCATAATGTTAACAAGTTAACACATTTTATAGTGCAAGATACAATACTGATCCCAACCAGAAGACAGAGCACATAGTTATTCTGATCTTAAGTGTCAATTCATACCAGTTAAATAGGTACCTCCACTAAGTCGCTGAAAAAACAGCATAGCATGAAGAAAAATGTCTCCAAACTTAATAAAAATAAAGTTTTCATCAAGATGTTTGTTATTATTAAAAAGAAAAGTCAAAGTAATTTCTCATTATTTTTTTAATTTTAGTTTTTTTATTCTTTATATCACATCTTTTAATCCTTTCTATCTATACCCAAATGAATGAAATTATTTTTGAAATCATTCTTTTTATAAAATCTTGGTAATTTTTTTTTTTTTTACATCTACAATGTGATGTAATTCACAATTTACCTCTCTACGTAAATTGTAAATTCATGAAATTTCAAGAAATTAAATTTTGTATTGAAAATTTGTTTATTAGTTAAACGCAGGACTCCTTGGGAATTTAAATCATTTATTTTTTTCCCCTCAAACAGTTGGCCATTTTACCAAAAATCTGCTCTGAATAGTAAAATAAAAAATGCAATAAAATTATGACATTATTTAACTAGGTAAACTTTTAATAAATACACAGTGTGTGTGTGTGTGTGTGTGTGTGTGTGTGTGTGTGTGTGTGTATATATATAATTATTATTTATTATAATAATAGCAATAGCATACTGCAACTCAACAGCTATAAAGTTTCAGTGTTAAAACACCATCAATAAGCAGTAAAATGTGGTTAATTTATTTTGTAATATATAGATAGGAAGATTAAAAAAGTATAAAATAAAAAAACAAGAATAAAGAGGTCAGCCAATGAGATGAATTAAGTGGTGTGGGAGGTTATAACATTTTAAAGAATAGTGTATGGGCAATTCAATAGACAGTAGTGTTTTAATGTTTTGCCACAGAAAGCCAAACATGTCAAAAACTTTAAACCAAAAAAAAAAGTAGAAAAAATAAAAATAAGTGAGAAGAGACAAGATAGAAGAGGAAGAAAAGGGAAAGACTAGCAATGATGTTGGAAAAGATAGAACAAACAAAAGAAAATCAAAACCAACATAGGTAAGATAAGTATAATGATAAAAATAAAAACCAACTATTAAAATATATTAAGGGGATTTGTTCATAATTACAAATAAAACAATAATAATAATAATTAAAAAAAAAAAAATACCAGTTCAATAAGCTAATTTTTTTTAAAGTTATAAAACGAGCAAATAGTGAAAATATTGAGATAAATTTTAAATAATTTCAGATATATTTAAGGGTATGGAAGATTCTATGGTTGCAAAAATTAGTAATTTTATTATGTTAGATCAATAAGTCAGTTTTGGAGAATTTTATATGAATTTTTTCTTGTAAGCAAAGGAAACATATTTCATGTAATGATTTACATGTTCTAGCTTTAGTTAATATTTTTCATTTAACTGTAGGAGTTTTATTTGAATCTTTCAATTGCCAGTAGTATTTAGAGAGAGAAGAAGAATTACTATATGCTTTATTATTGAAAGATATGCTGGTAAAAATCGAGACTTAAAATTATTCTTAGTACATTCGATATAATGTTTGGTAATATTAGGATTTTCATTACTAGAGATAGTAGCTTGGTATACAATGAAATCTGTACAGCATTTATTTTGCATAGGACATATGCTAGGGTTATGACAATTGCAGGAATTTGTGTTATTATTTATGGTATGTTGGTTATAATTAATATCATAATGTTGTTCAAAAATTTTGTTATTGTGTTTATTATCATATTGAAATTATTAGTGCAGCTATAACTAAGTGGATTATTAGTTGGGAAGTGTTTTTGAACTAGATTAAGGAATTTACTGCCTAACTTGGTACTAACCATTTGGTTAAATGTGGTGTGTACCAAATTATTTTCCTATTTCGATTATGTTTCATATTAATTTATTTATGATACTTAATATCCTTGAAATTATAAAGCTGTATTATAGTAAGGCTGATAGAAAATGTCTTCAGTGAAGGAATTATTGCTAATTCTGTGTTCAAATGAATGTGATATATGCTTAATAAAAGATGGTGGATGATTTGATTTAGGATGTATGTAGATATGATTAGCATTATGCTTTACCTATGGTGAGTATGTACTATTAACTAAGTCAAGTGTAACATCTAAAAAATTCACTTTTTTCGAAGTTGGTATTTACTATTACTTCAAAATTAAAGTTCTTCAGTATTCTATGTATGTATTTATGGATTTTAACACATCACTCAATAAGTCCTGGGCCTGACATATAGACGGCGCAACTAATAAAAAATTCATATGATTTTTATGAAGTGCTAACCTTCAAATGGCATGTGACAAAATTTGGGCCTAATCAGATTATTAGTTTACAAATAATGGTTATTTAAGTGAAGCTACTGTTGCAAATTTTCAAAACAATGGACATTGCTTTCTGATGGGGGAAAAAATACTGTTTAAGCAAAGCAATAATTTGATAAGTATTATTCAGACTGCTCTGTTAGAAACAACGGTTAAGAGGTGGTATGCTGACTTTAAAGATGGTCGTACAGACACAAATGATGTGGAAGCCTCGGATCGCCCAAAATCAGCAGTTGCCCCGGAAAACACAAAAAAAAATTCACAATCTTATTTTGGATGGTTGTAAATTGAAGTTGCATGAGATAACAGAGAAGTTGAACATACCAGAAGGCAGTGTATTCACCATTTTGCAATGAGAAAGCTGTGTTGAAAGTGGGTGCTACGTTTGCTCACAGTTGATCAAAAACAATGTGTTGACAATTCAAACCAGTGTTTGCAACTGTTTCAACGCAACAAGAGGTTTTTGTGTAAATATGCCATAATGGATGAAACAATGATCCACCACTTCACTCCAGAGTCAAATTGGCAGTCAGCTGAGTGGACAGCAGCAGGTAAAAGCTGTCCAAAGCGACCAAAGATACAAATATCAGCAGGCAAGGTTTTGGTCTCCATATTTTGGAATGCGTAAGGTATTTTGTTCATTGATTACCTTGAGAAAGAAAGAACCATCAATAGCAAATATTATATAGCATTATTGGTGCTTTTAAAAAGAAGAAATTGCCCAAAAAATGGCCACAAATGAAGAAGAAAAAAAGAAAAGAAAAAAAAGTGATCTTTCACCAAGTCACAAATCAATCGCAACAGTGGCAAAACTACATGAATTTCACTCCAAATTGCTTCTGCATTCATCCTATTCTCCAGATCTGGCTGTTTGCAGATATCAAAGGAATGCTTCAGGGAAAGAAATTTATCTCCAATGAAGAAGTGATATCAAAAGCTGAGGCATATTTTGAAGCCAAAGACAAATCATTCTACAAAAAAGGCATCAAAAGGAGACTATGTTGATGAATAAAGTCAAATTTTGCTTAAAAATTGTTGTTTTATTAGTTAAAGCCCGGGATTTATTGAGTGATATGCTATCTACTTTTGAGTTAGTGGAACCATCATCCCTATACAATCCAATATCTTTTATATCAACATCACAATGAGCAGTGAGGTTGTACAAAATTTAAAAAAAACAACACAAGATCTGATGATTCTGCAAAATCCAGTGCTCCCATGGCAATGTAAAATGGGTCCTCGTAATTTGATTTTATCCATTGTTCGTTGTTATGGATGAGGATGGATTATTTTGAGTTTAAAATTATAATTCTTTCTACTCTAGTGATGTCCAAAAATTCCGAAGCAAAGTCCAAGGTAAATGTAAACAAATTCTTCAAGTTGGAGAGGTAATAATCCACTATGTGGAATTGGATAAATGTGCACTTACGTTTGTTGTTAATTTGAAGAATTCAGTGGTATTACTCCATTGGGTTAATCCAATATTATGTTTGATTTGTTGGTTGACACTCTCTAGAATTTGTTTACTAATTCAATCAATCTCTGGTTTCATAGGGTTAATTATTCTAGCTGAGCAGTTTCTATCAAAGTCTGGTGTGTGATCCTTGACAGTGATGTAAGATTCAAATAGGGTTGCCTCTGCTTACTCTGTCACTATTTTTAACTTGTTGGCTATAATTTTATTAGTAATATTAATGTTGTTAACTATATTATTAGTGTAAATATTAACATTTTTATAATTCTTGGTTAGGTTTTTAATAAATGGAGAGTTGTAGTACTGTCGTGTAGTTATATAGTAATTATCTGTTTTGTCAGAACATAAGATTTTGTCAGAAGTGTTAATATTTTTAACAATAGAGTTCATTTGTTTCTGGAAATTGAATTGGTGTTTGTGGAATTTGATGTTAATAGTTTGAAGCAAATCATATTCAAACTGTAATAATATCAATGAGAGGAGCAGCTTTCAAGTTATTAAATCCATAATAATGTTGTGTTCTGTCATAAAATTATTTTTGTGAAGAAAACAAGTTTAAAACACCATCATCAGGCAGTAAAATGTAGCTAATTTATTTTGTAATATATAGATAAAGAGATTTAAAAAATATAAAATAAAAAATATTACAAAATAAATTAAAACACCATTACCAGGCAGTAAAATGTGGTTAACTGCTAAAACTTTATAGCTATTGAGTTGCAGTATGCTATTATAATAATAATAATAATAATTACCATATACTTATGCTCTACTTTTGTAATGAGTACTTTTTAAACTGTGGAATATACTTCCATTAGTAGCCATTACTTTATATATGACATTCTGAAGAAAATTTTTTTCAATGAATACTAAAGTTTTACAAGAATTGTTTTCATTTTTTAACTATAATTTATAAAGGTTCAAAAATATTTTCTAAATTCTTTGAAGCCTTGTCACAAGTTATTAAGTGGAGACTATATTTACTAATCGAAAATTGAAAAGTTTAATACAAATCTTTAAGCAAAAATTTTTAAGATTTTTTTTTTTTTGTGTATAGGAAGGTTTTTTTTTTTAAGTATGGTATTTTTTGTTACATTAAAAAGGTCATGTGTTTCACTGTTTCTTCTTACAGGAAAAAAATTTGGACAATTACATCAATTCTGGTCAATCATACTTAGCTTATTATGATACCTGGCTCACATAAATCACTTCACACATCCATGATTAATACTTTTATTCTAAATTTCATGCTATAAACAAGTAATACATGTATAAATCAGATTAATTTAACTTTGAATTGGCTAATTTATTTAAAAATAATGTATCACAGATATATATTTTTTGCAAAATTTTTAAAACTGAAAAGTAACTTTTGTTTACAAACTTGTCAAGCTGTCAAGATAGACAAAAAATAATGAATTTTGAAAACATTAAAAAAGTTGAGAGTTCAATCAATTTCTATTTGAAATTGACCAGAGTATTTTGTTTACTGGACACAGTGAATTTGATCATTTAACTTTCAATTAAGGCTAAAATGAAAGCTTCAAGAAAACTTTTTTATTTTTAAAAATTCAATTTAAAACTTAGGCATCGAAAATGAGTGAAGGTACCTACATCACGTTATTGTTTTACAAGCATTATGCTAGTATATGTGATGAAAAAGGTGAAGGGTTTGACTTTTTAATTATTTGATTCAATGCATAAATTAAAATTTCAAATAGACTATTTAAATACAAACAGGTAAGAATCACACATCTTCACAAATTTATGAACACTCACACACAATAAGAGTAAATAAATACAACCAATTTGACTAATTCAAAAAGGCTAAAACTGCATGTAATTTTATTTCATCCACACAACTTTAAAAATACAAGTTTATATTACTAACCATTATCATCATGCATCATCAAATTAATCGATGAAACTCAAAAACTCAATTAAACAAGACATGAGAAAAGTAAGCTATGCACTGCATCAAAGATAAGAAATTGGTTTTTAACTTTTAGTGAAAAAAAACAACAACCTATCTGCCCTGTCCTTTCAGGGCGTAGGCGATCATAGCTCTCCATAGTTCCGTTATCCACCTGATCAGGTCCTTTATGTTATCCAGTTTAATGTTGACGTTAAAAATAAAATGCAACTTTTTCATAACATAAAAAAAGGTAAACAAAAATGTTTGCCCACTTCCAGCTAAAATACATTATCATTAAAAAGTAAAAACTATTAAAAATTAAAAAAAAAAATGTTTGTAAAATTCAATCATGAAAAGCTGTTAGTATTCTAGAAGTGAAGGATTCTAAAAGAAACTGTTTTTTGTATGTTTTTTTGTTTTGTTTTTTGACAGATCTTTAAATGGTTTAAAATTGTCTTTCCACTAAGAACACATTTTTCTCGAGTTTTTAGTGACTACAATGAATTTTTCACCTCAGAATTTAAGGGCAAGACGTTACTACCGAGTGTTACTGTTCTGAGAGAAAGAGAAAATTAAAAATAAGGAAAAAATAAAAAATAATAATAAAAAGGAAAAGAATAACGATTGACATTGATTTTAAACATGGAAATGAATGTTAAAAAAATAAAAATAAAATAATTTGAACAATTTATTTTAGTAACAGATGATGAATCAAGTAAATTTTGGGCCCCTATCAGTAATTCTACTTGAATATGCTGCTAAAATTATCCAAAAGAACTTTAAAAAGAAAAACTGTGTGATAATATTAAAAAATGAATAAAACTTCAAAATTGTTCCAACCAAAAAATAAAAAATACATGGATTTTTTTCTTAGTCTTTAATCCCCCAAGAAGAGTCCTAGTTTTGTGACATTTACTTACTAATTAATTTCAGACTTCGTACAACTAAAAAACAGAATGATAAAAAAAAAAAAACCCTAAAATTCATTGGCAACTTTTGTTTTTAGTACTGATTGATAATTGTCAATTGGTGTTTTTAAATGTGTATTGAGAGTTTTAAAAGTTTTCAAGGACTGCCTGTGAAACCACATAAAAAATGCCATAACTGAACTGCAAATAATGTCACAGAAAAGTAAATAAGTAATTTAATTAAAATAATAAATTGGATAACTTTTTGACCGATTTTCAACATGAACGGCTTAAGAAGAAATCTGATAGTGAATAAATAAAAAAAATAAGCATTAGGTCTCAAAATTTCCAATTAAAAAAAATAGTAAAAATGCACTTAGTAAGTTGCAAACTGATGTTATTGTTATCGAAGTTTTTTTTTTTAATATTTTCTTACAAGATTTTTCAGCATGCAATAACTGTTTTTACACATTTTTATTTTAATGGATCGATTATCAAATTATTGTCAAATAGTCACCACTGAAAAAAAAGCGTTTTTTAAAATATATTGTGTATTACAACAAAAATATTCATTAATTCATAACAGACTTTGTGATATTTGTATTAAAAAAAAACAACAAAAAAACACACACAACTGACTTTCTAAAACAAGAAGACAATAAACCTCGCTGTAAATAACTCAAAAAAACATTCATCAAACAAAAACAAAAATGTACTTATTACAAAAGTGCCTCAGAGGCGGAAGATTAAAAAAATATGTCCCTAAAAGAAAAAAAAGTTACTAGTAAGGAAGTATAAACTTAAGAGAAAGAAATTAACGAAACGGAAAAAAGATGGCATATTTAGGATTTAATTTTAAAAGGAATAATAAAAATCCTAAAATGTCAGTTTGTTGTTGAGTTAATCAACAATATGGCCACTACCACAAAAAAAGTTAGATTTCAACAGCGAACAACACTAACAGTAACACACGATAAACAATCTGTCTTCCAAATAATAACAATTACTAAATTAAAATTAAATCGCTTCATTATGGCATAGCAAACTATAAATTTGAAATCTTTAAAGTCAAAAAGTAAAATCTAAGGGTTATCAGATGAAGATAACGTAAGAAAGATGGAGATGTATGCAAACCAAAATGATAAAGGCACACCTATATACTAGTTTGGATGAAACACGAAGCAAAAAGTACAAGAAAGAAAAACATTTGGGAGGTACAAAATAAAATATAAGAAAAGAAAAAAAGAAATCAACGCAGTATCGTACATTTCCGCAGCCAAGAATTTTTTTTATCTAAAAAAACAATGTCTAAAATTTTTTAATGACTTAAAAAAATTGATAGTCACATATTTGCAGTAAAAAGAAACACTAAAGTTGAAATAAATAACTTTCTGATGGAAATAGCATTTGATTTGTCATTTTTATTCCATCACATAGGGGATGGATTTTCAGCCAGAATAAAAATTGAAAAATCAGTCTAAATTAAAAGGAATAATTCGGTCGTTAATGTTAAAACGGCAATGCATATTCAGTTTCTTAGAAAGTGAGTAAAAGACTTAGATCAAAAATAAATCAAATAGAAACCGATTCGATTGTTAAAGAAAGTTCATTTGTCAATTTTTATTTTTTAAACGAAAAGTTTAATTCAGGGATAAACAACAAATTTGTATAGAAAAAAAAGTATAAAAAGATTAATCCACTGCATTGTTTTTACTTTTTTGTTTTGTTTTAGTAGAGTGGAGGAAATGTTTTTTTAAGACAAAGTTTTTTTTTATGTGAAGAATTAGTATTGAGAAAAAAAGTCTAAAAAATTACAGAAAAGAAAGAAACCACGTTCCCGCCTCTGATCATTCAATTCAATATTATTATTAATTTAGAAAAAAATTCCGATAGTTCGTTTAAACAAAAACATCATTAATCGCATATCAACGCTCAAAATAATTATTGTAAAACTCAGTTTTAAAAGAAATTGGAAATTATAGTTAGATAAAATAAAATTATTAAGACTTAAAAAAAAAAAAAGAAATAACTGTTGAATTCTAGCAGTGCCGAGGGTGATCAGTGATTTTTTTGTTTTTTAACAATTTGAATTATGCGAAACAGAACTGGTAAAAATAAATATATTTATTTAAACAGCTAAAGTTTGTTGCGTCCAAACAATAACAAATGAAAGAAAAAAAATCTGGCCTAGAGATTCTTTACTAAAGGAACAGAAAGTGGGGGACGGGGCAACAGAATTGAATTTGTTGGTTTAAAAAAAGCATGAATGAAAGAAAATATTTAAAAAGAACGATATTTATGACTGGCGAATTTTTTCAAAAAACTACCAAATCAATAATGATACTTCGAAACCAAATGGCGAAAAACATTTAATAAAATAAAATGGAATTACTTGGAGTCGAATTGAAAGCGAAAATGACGGTTTGAGAAAGAAAGTAAAAAAAGAACTAAAGCTAAGAAGACCATCAAACCCGGTTTTGGTTTTACGAGAAACAAGAGAACACATGCACAGTTGAGCAAAGAAATTCGATAACCTACCGATCTTTGAAGTTCCCCTAACCATACCGATGCTTTTTCTTTGCCTCCAACGTCAGGGTTATTGTATAAAGCCTGTAGAGCCTGATGCACCGTCTCTAAAGGCGGTGGGTTCTCCATTTTTGTATCCTATATTCAGAAAACACAAGAAGCAGCGGCCACTTTTTCGAGTTAGATTTTGTTCACACCGGATGTTCTAACGACTTAGTTTGAGCTACTTCCGGTACTACTCAGCACCAAACGACAAACACTTCGCTTCTAAATTATTCTGCATGTTTCATCAATAAATGACAATAATCAATTACTTTAGAGAGTTTTTTTTATGTATATCCTTGTATCATGATGATAGTTTTATTCAGTTAGCAGAAGTGTTTCTTTCTTTTTCCGACTACAAAATGAAAGAAAATTAGCTTTTTCAGTGGCCACAAGGGAATTTTAAGTTTTAAATGGCATTTAAGGCTCTTGATAGTTTTTTTTCAGATGCCATACTGATTTTGAATTAAATGTAAAGAATAACGTTAATTATTATTATACTTAAGGCGATAAAATATAATATGTTTGTAAATAACAGTGTCGCAACAAATATAATAGGTCATAACAACTACAAAGGTCAGGGATGTCATAACAGAGGTCACTTCCTTTCATTTCTTGGACGGAGGTGATTGTTTGTTTCTTCTATTTTTAATGATTGTAAAAAATAGTTTACCATTAATATCGACTTTTCTGGTCCCTTAAAAAAGAAGTATTAAACAATATGGATGCAGATGGTTTGCCTCTGGTCGGTCCAGGGATAGACTATACAAAGGTAAATTGTTTCTTAAAAAATTATAATGGGCGTATCTTTAGCTGACCGAACGAATTGGGTAACACCTGATGGAAAATTGTTTATCGTTGACGTTATGTTGTTTACGCTTTTTTAAATAAAGAAATTAACATTGAAAATGCTCTTGGATGCTTTTAAAGAGTAGATAAATTTGGATTTTGGATTCTTTTATTTTCACTTCAGCATTCAGATTTTATAGCCATGTGCATGTGATTATTATTTTTTTAACTTTTTTAAAATATCTTCTATGAACAAAGCATCTCTCTTCCTTCATGCTACTCGTTTTTAATTCTTTACATTAAAATTAAATTATTTAATTATATCCAGAAAATATGTTATTGTTGTCATTTCATTTTATTTTTATTTCTTTTAAAAATTTTACTGAACTAAGTGAACGTAGCCACCTTGAGAGAAGTAGTAAATAGTCCTGATATTTTTTTAATGTAAATAAAAGAAGGCTTCTCAAATTAAAATGATTTATCATTACATTGATTAATAACATTCATCGATATTTAATCGCGGCTTACTTCAAAACTTACAAAGTAATTAGTAAACTGGTGGATTTTAAAATTTTACGTTTAATAAAAATAAATTTTTAAAAATCTTTTTATATAACTTTTGTTTGAGTATAGTTTCGTATGAATTATTTCGCATTAACTTAAAAATCAGTTCATTTTTTTTTAGCAAGTAAATTCCTCCACATATACTCACTCGAAGAGTTTTTCGTACTTTTAAGTCTTGTAGTCACGAGAAGAAAAAAAAAGAAAAAAAAAACGCTTGTTGTCGGCCATAAAAAAAATGAATTAAAATTTATACTTTAAAACTAGTTTACAATCACATGATTTGCAAAATAGTTTTTACATTTACAGTACTTTTGTTTTTTTGTTTTTTTTTTTGTTAGTTTCTTAAACTCTTCAAGATACATCCAAAAAAGTGTACGAAATTGCCGTTTTGTTGTAATCTTTTCTTATTCTCCTCCAGGACCGCCACATATATATATATTTAAAAAAAGGGTTTCAGCAAAGTACGGCCGAAAAAAAAAAAAATGAATTTCAAGAAATAAAAGAAACGGCGGACCTGAACGAGACTACCACCACCTTTTTAAATTTGTTGTGTTTTTTCGTTTTTTTTTTGTTTTGTTTTGTTTTGTTTTTTTTTTACTTTTTTTCAATGCAACCTTATCACTTACAGCCTAAAATTTTCCGACTGACAAAAGAAAATTAGAAAAATTTAAAAACAATTGGGCGGGGGCTCATTTCCTTATATAACGTTATAGTAAATCGATCCTCCATTTTGGAACCACTCACCGGTACGACATTAGCACCACCTGTAAATTGGTTGATATTATCAATTTTTTTTTTTTTACTTTTTTCCGACTGAAAAAAAATTTGAAAAACTTTCAACATTTAAACAATTTTATGGTGGGTGGGTTTTTCATACAACCTTAAGGCTTATAGCAAACAGATTATGTGCAATTAACTTCTTTTGCTTGCGCATATTCAACAACTGAATCCTTTGCAAAATTTTTGAATAAACCCATTATTGGAGTTTCCAAGGAAGATGCCATCGTATGAACTAAAGAAAACTTGAAAAAGACAAAAACAAGAGCGACAACTCGTCCCCCCCCCCCCCCAAAAAAAATACAAAGCGACTGCAACGCGAGTGATTCCAAAATGGAGGATCGATTTACTATAACGTTGTATGAGAAGCTGAGCCCCCCCACCTAAAATTGTTTAAATATTGAAATTTTTCCAAATTTTTCTGATAATCGGAAACTTTATGTAATAATTGATAAGACTGCGCTAAAAAGAAAATGAAAAACAACAATTTTAAAGGTGGTGGTAGTCTCCTTCAGGTCTGCCAAAAAAACAAAATAAATCTTAAATCAAACAAAAAAAAAAGTCACAAATGATGAAATATAGTTTTTCTTGTTTTTTAAATTGTATCGATCAAGGAATAACAGCATACCTTAGTATGACACAAGGTCATTGGCGTCACAGATAGGATCCCATTTGTCTCAAGAAAATCCAGATTTGGTAGAGGCATGGATTCGCTGTTTTTCTGCCAATGTGAGAAGTAAAAAGCTGAAAGAGAACAAGGAGAAGGGAGGCGAAAATGAAATTACGGATTTATTTTTGGCTACAGTGGGATGCGAGGGGATAATGAAAGTCTCCATCATGGCATATCCCACAAACTTGGAAGACCTGACTTTAGAAAAAATAAGTCAGATTATAAGGAGAAATATGAGACCCAAAAAAAGACTGGTAGTGGCGGAAAGGACGAAATTCATATTGTTGAAACAAGAAATTGATGAACCAATTATAAATTATCTACACCGTCTACAAAATGTGAGTAGATATTGCGAATTTGAAAAACTCGGACAAGACGGACAAACTATTGAAGAGGACTTGATTCAATTAAGATTAATTGAAGGTATGTGCAATGCATCACACCAATATAAAATAATGGAACAACTACAAATAGGAAATATGTCTTTAAATACATGCATTGACTTTATACAACAAGAAGAATTAATTCAGTCATACAACAATATAAAAGTCAACCCAGCGAACAAATATCCACTGAGACGTACATGGTAAAAAAGATAAGAAAATATTCGTATTGTGGATGTGATCACGAAATAAAAAAGGAAAAATGCCCAGCATTTGGAAAAACCTGTAATAATTGCTTAAAAAAGAACCATTTTCAAGCAGTATGCAAAGTAAAAAAGAAAGATGTTAAAAGAGTGGAAGAAAACAAAACCGATATGGACGTCTTTACATTAAAAAATAAGAATATAGAAAAAATTGAACAAAAGAAAAAAGACATTATATGAAAGATTAAAATTAACAACTACAATTTAGATATGCAAATGGATACTTGGAGTAATGTAACCCTGATGCTAAGAAATTTTTGGGAACACATTGGAAAGCCACCCTTATGAAAGAACAGTTTACAACTCTGCCAATTTGATGGAGCGGTCATAAAAACATTAGGATACTTTGAAGGTTCCTTGGAGTTAGAAGATAAATTTGAAGTAATACCTATAATTGTCACAAGTTGTAAAAAGAACCACTGACTTCTTGGAAACAACGTGCTTAACATAAATTCTACTAAAGTAATTAATGAGATAAAAATGGAAAACACTGGGGAAAGTTAAACTATAAAGCGAGTTTAAAAGTAAAAGAAAATGTCTCTCCTTCTTATTATGAGGCATAAAAAATACCAGTACATTTGTTGCCATTAGTGGTGACAAAACTACGAAAATTAATAGAACAAGACCTTCTTGAGCATGTTCCCCCCTGGAGGCAGCAAGTGGGCATCACCCATTGTAGTGGTGAGGGAACAGATGGTGATTTACATATTTGTGGAGATTACAAAGTAGGCATAAATCATAAAATCTGTTCGGATTCCTATCCCATACTTAATGTTGAAGTTGCATTGAAGGAATTAGCAGGAATGAGCGTTTTTTCAAAGATAGATTTAAAAATGGCATACCACCAAATACCGATAGACAATAACTTCAAAGAAGTAACCACGATAAATACCCCAATACGGTTACTAAGGTGGAAAAGGATGCCATATGGAATAAAAACTGCAAGTGCCATATTTCAAAGGGTCATCGAACAGATTTTAGGAAATATGAAAAATATTTGTTACCAAGATGATATATGCATAGGAGCCACTGATGAAATGTAATTAAAAAAGAAAACTGACATAATCTTGAATAGATTAAAAAAATGCTGGAATGACAATAAATGAAAAAAAATGCCTAAGCAAGTGTAATAACCTATCTTTTTTAGGTTATTCCATTTCAAAAAAAAGTATCTCACTAGACCAAGCCTTGATAGAAAAAATACTAAAAGTAGTGACATCTACAAATAAAAAAGAATTGGAGTCTTTTTTGGGATTGATAAATTTTTACAGGCAATATTTACCAAAATACACAAACTTGACTGAACCATTTGCAAATTTAAGAAAAAAGAATGTTGAATTTATTTGGTCAGAGGAACAACAAAAAGCTTTTGACAAATTAAAAATAATTATGGCAAAGCAAACAGTAGTGAAAATGTTTGATCCAAAAAAGGAAGTGACGTGAACCACAGATGCAAGTGAACATTCAATATCGGGAATATTATCACAAGAAGGACATCCGATAATGTATTTATCAAAAAGACTGATGAACACTGAATTTAATTATTCAAATATAGAGAAAGGAGCATTAGCTATCGTGTGGACAACTACTAGAGCCCGACAATTTTAATTGGAAAAAAATTTCTGTTAAGAAGTGATCATAGACTGTTAGAGTTTATATTCAACCCAAAGAAAGAATTACCCAAAGTTACTACATCAAGGATACTAAGATAGGCAATAAGATTAATGGCATTTGACTTTGATATAGAATATATCAAAGGAAATTCAATTCCGCATGTAGACGCACTATCAAGATTATGATTTTACAAGGAGACACAAGATAAAACAGAAGAAGAATTTGAAGATGCATTTTTACATTGGGTAGAGACTGATGTTTTGTCTTTAGATAGAATGTCTGCGGAAACTAGACATGATCCAGTACTAAGTAGGATATTATCGAGAATAAGAAAAACTCATGGGGAAATTGTTCTAGGGCAGAAAGACCCTACAAAGAAATAAAACAGAAATTAACGATAGAACGTGGAATGGTTTGTAATGGGGGTCTGGTAGTTCCCCCAGAAACACAAAGAAAATTGATAATAAAAAGTGTACATGATGATATCCATTGTGGAGTAGCGGCTACACAAAAAAGGATAAAATTAGAAGCATGGAGGCCTGGATATTCAAAAGATATCGAATATTATATAAAAAGGTGCAAAAAAATGTAAAGAATTAAGAAATTTTACGTAGACTACTTTACATTCGTGGCCCAGAGAAGTGGAACCAAGAGTAGAGTGCATATGGATCATGCGTATATTAATGGAGTGGGACTCTTATTAATTCTAGTAGATTCTTTTTCAGGCTGGCCTGAAATAATCCGGGTGCCGGACAAGAAAAGTTCTACAATAAAACAGATCCTAAGGGTCATATTTTCCAGAAATGGCATACCAAAAACCCTGGTATCTGACAATGCACCAAAATTTTGTGATGACTATCTTAATTTATGGTTAGAAAAAATAGAATGTAAACCATATTAGACTCCCCCATATCACCCTCAGTCAAATGGGTTAGCAAAAAGAATGATGCAGACCGTAAAAAAGGGACTAAAAGCACGCTCTCAGCAAAAAGAAAAAGTAGATGTTTTTCTACTGAGGCTGCTTTTAAGCTATCGCACAATACCACTTGCTGGAAGACTAGAAAGCCCATCAGCTTTAATGGGAAGACAAATTAGAGCACCCCTAAATATGTCGTATTCCACAAATAAAAAATTGTGGTACAAAAAGAACAAAGAAGCTAATCCGGAAAAGGCAGAATTTATCATGCAAAAAGACCACAATACAGCTATAATAAATAGAGAAAATGGCAACAGTATATTAGCCCATGCAGATCAAATAAGGAGGCAGGGTGAATATGAAGAACAAAACGAGGAAGAAATGGATACGATTCCATCCGTAAATGAGTCATCAGAACAACTGCTACAGAATGAAGCATCAGAAGACAAAGTAATGCAGGATCAAGAGGGCCAGAATGAGTTGTATAGTTCAGACAAAGATTAAGTAATGCAAGACAATGCAGATGATTACAGATGGGCATGGGATAGATCTAGGTCTCCCAGAGAAAAATACGGGAGAGAGAGAAGTAGAGCAAAGTAATGAAACTATCACGAGAAGAAGTACAAGAACTACTAAAGGTATAAAACCTATATGTTTCAGGGAGATGTAGTGACACTGGCAAATTAATATGCCTAATTTGCATAAGTGCAAGAGAAAGCCTATATAACTCGGTCACTGAGAATAATTGTGAAGTAACAAGATTACACATCACAACAGTCACAATCACGGAACATTCCAATTCAAGCAGACTAATGGTCAAGCAAGACTATTCTTTAAAGTTAATTTCTAAAAAGTCAATTTGCATCAAGCCAAAAAAATTAAATGGTTTCAAGAACACTTTAAAAAATTGTTTTTAATTGAAATTTGAAAGTGATAAATAAATGATTTTATTTTTTTTCTGCATTGTTTTTACTTTCAAAACAAATATAGTTTTTATAAAATAAATTATGGCAATAGCTTTTTTATTTTTTACGTTTTTTTTCTTTTTTTACCAAAGATCCTTTGTTCGTGAAGGGTCGAAAATCATGAACAATAGGCAAACTAACATTGAAGTAATCTGAACAAGGAACTAAAAAAAAAAATTCGTATAAAAAAAGAAAATAAAAATATTGTCAAAAATAAGAAAATTAATTTTACACCATCCATGTCTTTATCACAACGTTTCAGCCATTATCGTGCCTTAACTTCTGGTCAGTGGAATAAGAACAGTCTGTAGAAAGGGTTCAGCTCAGAATTCCCTGTAGGTTACCAGATCAATATATATCTCAGCTGAGGAAGGCTGGAGGGCTCAACGACCAAAACATTGTGATAACAACAAAGATCAGACTCTAATGACTTCTAGTCTGAAATACAAATAATGTTAAATAAATAACTCCTCATCCCAGAAATTAAGAAAATTATGTTAAATAAAAAAAGAGGAATTATTTAAATTTTTCCTAAATAGTTATAAAGTAGAAAATAAGTAACCAGACAAATATATTTTTGTTCTGAACCCAGAAGAAATATTCTTGAAAGTTTATGAAATTGATTTTTAAACTGTACACTTAAAGAAACCTCAATTTCTCTCTATGCTAGTCAAGTAGATGATGATCCACAAAGTGGAATACAAGGAAGTTTAGTAATAAATAATAATTGGCATATTCAATTAAAATCTAAAGAGTGTAGGTGAATATTAACAAGTTTAAGACATTTTAATTTTTCCTCAATGAAATATGGATCATTTGCAACTTCTTAAAGAGTTTTAGTGGTTTTTTTGGGGTTTTTTTTTGTAGACAAAAATTCTGAAAATACAATTTAACAACAGTACAAGTTGTTCAAATTTCTAAGATAAGTCATTCATTTATTTAATTATTTTTAGGAAATTAAAGCCAGCAAAATGGAGGCCTTAATTCAGCAGGATGTGGAGGCTTGACAAAATGGGAAAAAAAATGGAAGATTTCCTGGTCAAATCTTTGGTATGCCAATCTCAGAAGCATAGGTTTATTTGTACTGGCAGTATACAATACATTACTTGTGAATGAGTCCTACTTTGTCCTTTGTGTCTGAATAGGAGACTCCTTCAACATATATTGAGCAATTGCTTCAAAGCATTGAGCATGAGGCATTACCAGTGGTGCCATGATAAAGTTTTAAGAGCAATTGATATGAGCCTAGTAAGAACTGAAGAATTTTTTTCAGAGCAGGGCAAAAGGTAAAGATATTACATAGGAAGAAAATTTCAGTCCTTGGTTCTGCCTTGAACTAACAAGTGAAAGTTGATTTGAAATTCCCAGAGCAAATAATACAGACATGGTTACATTTAAATATAACTATTAATTTGAATAAAACCATACAAATCATCATTTTAGAATTAACAGTCATTTAGGAAGTATTCATGGAAGCAACGATGCAAGAGTCTGTTCTACATAATGGTAGTTTTTGGAGAAAAAAGCTGAGGAAAATGTCATTTCAAAGTATTTGAGAATGGAATTTTTATATCTAAAATATCGTCTTTGTTATCTTTTGAACTTTCATATATTATCAGTATTATTATCTGTTTGTTTGTAAGTATGACCATGTTTGGCCTTTCTACCTAGGATCATAGTGTTGTATCTATTTGATTATTGGACATTTTGAGCTAGAATCACTTTCCACCAAAAAGACTTACATAATACAAGTGAGAAGGAATTGAGAATAAGCAAGAAAGAGTGAAGAAAAAATGTGTAAGATGAAAAGTAGAAAGTGAAAATGCAAAATAAAATGAAAAAAAAAAAGAAAAAATTAATGAAAGGAAAAAAATGAATAGTAAAAGAATAAAGAATGACAGTTGCAGGTTGGATATCAAGAGACAATGAATGTAAATTTTGAAAGTCAGGTGGAAATGGAAACACAATTGTAATCCATTAAAATTTCTTATGTAGAAGAACAAAAGAAAGGACACAGTTAAAAAAATGTGTGCATTCATTATTATTTTTTCACACATGAAATTAATCCATGTTTTTATAACATTTACAGATGTGTGGGTGGTGTAATGGATAGCTGCTTGGAATGAGAAATCGGAGAGCCGAGTTCAAATTCTAGTCAGGTTCGTTACATTCACTTACACACAAATACTGTTAGAAAAGGTATGAATCTGTCACATCTCCTCAGCTATGGGTTAAGTACTAGGAATTGTATCTAGAAAAATCATTGTTATTTTAAAAAATTGTTAATACAATATTCACTCCCCATCAAAAAAAAGAATTATTCTTAAAATTTCAAAACTGTTTTAACTTTAAATAACCCACAAAGGGTTAATAAACTGCAAAACCAAACCAAGTCAACCCATCAATAACAGCATTTACAGAAAATTATTGGAAGACAATGAAAACTGAATAAAGGCGAGAATGTGAAGATCCTGGCAAAAGGTCAGAAGAGCAGAAACTTGAAGTAAGCGATAATCTCAGTTGTCAACACCTGTAAAATTTCCATGGGTCAGTCTACTTCTTACTGTAAAAATGAATTATCTGCCCTTCTATTACTTTTTAACAAATTCTTGGTTATTTGGGTCTTGGAATTAGTCATAAATATATCCCTAGTTCCTGGATATCAAGCTCCAAACTGGTATCTCTCTATTGAACTATCAGAAGGTAGAGTCAATTGGCATATCATAACATCTGTGGCAGCAGCCAGTAAAACTGGATAATTTTTTTGCCACTGTCCACACATGGGCATATACATGTGAATCCTTCATTAACTATCACATACTTACTCAGTACATATTTTGTCAGATTGTCTGAGGCATCCCCAAAGACAAAGTGTTGAGTGGTCTTGAGCAGTTTTTGACCATTTGTCTTTGTTTGTTTGCACTGCCACTGCAAATCCAAACTTGTATCACATTTTGTACGAAAAGTGTGCAAAATAAATACTACCCTAGCATCACATTAGCACTCATGGAGAGGCAAATACATTCTTACAGAATATTTCTATTATCATCTAAATATCATCTTTTCTCCTCTATTCTTTTATTTTAAACTTGATTTCACTGCTTCTTCCTCTTTATCTTAGCTTTTGAGCCATTTGGGCTCCAGCTCCACTTCCCTGCATCTCTACTCTAGGTTTGTAATTTTAGCTTGAATTTCCTCCTTTGTAACATAGTCCAACTGTCATCTTACATCCTTGTCCTGAAGCCCATTTCTGCTTATTCAAATTTGAATTAAGCAAGTGTATATTTTTTTTTAACCTTTAACATTGCTTATATGCTCAACCATCATATTATTTCTTTTTTTTTTCTAGTGTGAAGCCATCTATCAGAAGCGAACATTGGCATTTCTTAACCATTTTGTGACACACACTGTACGTTTCTTAAATAAATTTTCTGGAGTATGTGAAGAGAAGTTAGAAAGCTTGTCTTATCGTATTCAGCGATTGGAGATAATGATGAACATTCTTGAAGCCAAAGTAAGTCCTTTGTATTTATTTTCTTTATTTATATATATATATATATATATATATATATTCCATTTGTAAGCGAGTTATTACGCGATCTAGGTTTCTACCATGTGTGGTGTCTTCAGGCGATTTGCAATAACTAATTTTACCGTTTTCTTTAAGAACACTCATGTAATAATGTTTTTTTAAAACGCTCACATGGCAGGGAATTTTTGAATGCGCAATTTTTAAAATTACAAGGAATTATGGTGTTTTCATCCATGGTTGTATGAACCTAAGAGGTATTTTTTAGTATAGCTACACTTAGTTATAATTTATGTTCTTTCATTCAACAGTTCATTTTTATTTGGAAATAGCATAATCTCTAACTTCTCTTCTTGGCACAGTCTGCATATTTTGCCACCATTGTAAGGCTTAGTTGTTTTTACTATGCTCCACATTCTGTCTGGGTCTTTTTCATATTTTGATTTTAATTTTAATTTCCACATGTGGCTAGCCAATTTTATACAGTTTTTTAAGTTTTCTATTTTTAATGTAGACCTGTGATTGAAACACCTGGTCTTATAGGTGTCTTTGGTTGAACCCAAATATATTTTATTTTGGCCATTTAAGTCATGTACCTTTGCCTTGTAAATAATTTCTTTTGTGTTGCAAAGTCCTTGTAGTGGACATTTATTTTTGTTCCTGCAGTTGCATTCTTTATTAGTGGTCTTGTTTTGTACACTGCTATCTAAGTTTCTGGTGTTTTGTTTTTTTATGAAACTATCTAAATTACTAGTGCAACTATAACTTAGCTTGATTGTATTTCTGTTGAAAATTTTCTTTAGTTCTGCTCCTTTTGGAAAGTGTCTATCAGTTTAAAAAATATTTGTCCTATTTAAATGACAAAATCAGTTATTGCAAATCAACTGAAGACACCACTCATGGTAGAAACCTAGGTCATGTAATAACTCATTTACAAATGGAAAATATTCAAAAGTTCTACAATATAATTGTATTGAACACTTTTTAATACAAATGTGCACTGGTCTAATCTTATTATGACCAGAAACCAAGTAATTAAACAATCAATATATATATATATATATATATATATATATATATATTTCTTTATTCTTTATATATTTCTTTATTCTTTAAATGCTTATTAGCTCTTTAAATATATGATTTGCATATAAAATTTTTTTGCAAGTGTACATTATAGTGGGTTATCTTATCTGTTCTTTTTCTGGTTGTAGTGGGAGTCCGTTCTAGAGAAGGGTAGTTGTATATTGTTGCAGGTTAACGGAATTTGGCCTTGTGGTAGATAGCCCACTATAAGTCATAAAATCAAGAAAAGCAAATTGAGTTGAAAATAACATTTTTATATATACACATAACAATTAATGTTTTTACAATTAAAATAATTCTTGAATATAGGTCCAACAGAGGTTAAAATGTTCATGGCAAATAAGCTGAAAGAGATTTAAAGCTTAGGAATGTGGGGAGCGTGTAAGTGAGGAATGTCTTTGAAGTAGTCGCTCTTTAGGTCAGTAAGTAGTTTTGAGACAGGGGAGAAGGAAAGAGGCAAGTGTAGTAGCTGCTTGACTTAAGTCAAGGGGATACTGATTACACTCTTCTCCTTGAGGTCTGCCTGCATCGGCTTTTTATATCTGCTTTTTGGATCACAGCAACTCGTTTGGGATTTCACACTTGAATTTGATTCTGGGCTTCCCAATGGCTGGTAAATAAAATTCGCGTAGGCTCGCGAAATGGAAATTTAATATTTGATTAATTTTTATTTTTCAAACGGAACATCTGCGCGAACCCGGATGAGTTTTGATCATTTGCTTTTTGATCATGAAAGCGCAAACATCCAGTCCATCGCTTTTGCTCGGTATCACCATAACATTATTATAGGTGACCTATCTTGAAAATATTTAGCCATTTTGAATATCTTGAGAACTGGTTACCATTTTAAATTGATGTGCCAAAACAATTATTAAATCTACCCAAGCCATCTTTATTCCAACCACCTCTTTTATTTTATATTCAGGAAATTTCCTCCCATCTTTTTGAATATTTATTAAAGTGTGTGGTTGACATTTTAAGGATATACGAGGTGATTTTTTTTTTTTTAAATATTCATTTATTTGAAATTGAAAAATATGGAATGTTGACGTAACATAGCAACCAATTGCTTGCTCACTTAATCCTTTCTCCATGCTGAGTGGTACTTGTGGCAAGGATGAGAGAAAGCCATCTCACTTTGTTAGCAAACAGATCTACACCAGGTTTCTTTAGGTCTGCTGCTGTTTCTTCTGCAGTATCCAGCAAAAGGTTGTCCTGAGTAGTGAACTTGAGGCTGTTCTTTAGACAAGTCTGCACCATCTCCACTGTTGTCTCTGGGTAATATCCACAATAGTCTCAATTGCTTCAGGGATTGTTTTATGGCAGAAAACTTTCAATATCCTTCTGAGGCACTTAGTCTGAAACACCTCCAACTTTTGTTCTATGGCAGTAGTCATCTTCCAGCACACTTGGCAACCAATTCTTACTATGCAGTTGATAATGAGATACCAAGTGAGCTTGTATATTGTGACTGTCAGATTTACAATGACTAAGTGTGAGATTCTTCATGTTTCAAACTGTATTTTCTTTTTGCAAAACATTGCATCAGCCAAGTCTTTCAGTTCTTACTGTGACTTTTGTTTTTTAATAAAACTACAATCCATGTTGAAACATGTTACAAAGATGCATTTATATACAAAAATAAGTTGTAGTAAGGGATTCTATTGAGTCCTACGTGTTGTTACTAAAAGGTTTTAATTCATGAAGTAGTCGTAAAAATTGGGGGCTCGTCCAAAGCTAAAACGTAATAAAATTGGGAGTTGATAACAGCAGCAAACCCTGGTAACAACTGACTGTTCTCTGCCCCAAACCTATTTTTATAGGGGCTAACACCTAATTTGCATATTTCTAGAACCTTTCGAATTCTCTCAACTCTACTGGGATTTTCTACAATCTTCCAAAATGTTCTATTCCTAATTTCTCTATTTAACAACTACTTCATGAATTAAAACTTTTTAGTAACAACAAGTAGGACTCAATAGAATCCCTTACTACAACTTTTTAAACATTATTATTATTATTTCTGTATATAAATGCATCCTCGTGACAAAACACAATGGTCAAGATTATGAAGATAACAAAAAATAAACTGAAAGGATGATGGAATCTGTTTCACGGAGACTAAAGTATCATTGCCCTAGGTAGGCTGTTTTTTCAAAAACAGTCAACATTAAAAAACTCCCCTGTTTCTTAATAGGTTCATGCTTACTCCAGCCTAATTTATGATTATTAAAATAAACCATTTTACATGACAGTTACTCTTAAAACAAGGTTAGATCAATAAGTGCATAACCTGAGATTTATTAGCTCCGTTTTTATCTTAAATTTTCACTGCATAACATTTGTGCCATGTGATTAATAGATAAGAATTAACAAGGAACAAAATATCCCTAGAAATGAGTAGTGAAACAAAAACAAATCTACCCCTATAGGTTAAATTAAGAGCTCAATTTGACATTCCCTGGAAGTTACTGTGATTGACAAACATTTGATGAAAGTTGGAGAGCACGGTACGAAACATGATAACAATAAAGATGAAGACAATAATCCATGTGTAAATAATGATAACTCCTCATCCCAGTTCAGACAGAATGACATTAGGTTGAGAGACAAATATTTGTTTTGTAAAATAAATGCTTTTCTCATACTTTGTCTATAGATTTATTGATGTACCTGTGTAAATTATTATTTCACTTGTACACAGAAGAATGTTCTAATATGATTTTGCAATTTATTGAAAAAAGACTGAAGATTCAAATTCAAGGAAAGACTTATGCATTTCTGATATAATTATTCATGTTTATACCAAAAACAATATTGTATACAAATTAGTATCAAAAAGTTTCAGGGATAGGACTCAACAAATGGACATCAAGTAAATAATATATTTCATTTGGCCACTAGCCCCTTTGAAATAGTCTCCTTGGAAATATACACAATCTCATGCCTTAAACACTATGTAATTCCACTAGCACATACAATCCCTTTTGAATTTCATTTACAGTTGCAATTTCAGTTATGTGAGAGAGCTGATAGATTATTCAATGACAGTCCTCATGGATAAGTTTGCAATTTTATTTTTTTTCATATTTTCTGGTATTGTGTTGGTGATTAGTTGCTTTGAATGCTCATCATATTGAACTGATATGTGACTGATACATGTTCAATCTAATGAATGTTTGCTAAAAGCCTGAGAAAGCATTTTGAGGGTTTTAGTAGCAGACTTGCTGAGCTTTACACAAGATTGAGCCATATATGCCAGCATACAAATTTGTCAGTTATTGTAAAGACTACAAAAATGTTCTAACACAATGTGACATACATCACATAATAATTGAACATGAGTAGATAACATGAAACCAACTGGAAGACTCCATAGTTTGGGTACCAATGAGCTTTAAGAGCATGCATATTCTGTTGAATATTACAATCATAAAACAAAGTCAAGGAATTTACATTGTTTGGACTGTGTGTCCTCATCTTTATTACCATGTTCATAACATTTTGGCTACTGTATGCTCCAACCTTCTTCAGGTGATATATGTTGGAATTTTGAACTGAATCCTTTATTTAGTCTAAGGGTGAGGGTAGATTCATGCCATACCATGCCTTTTCTGGATATCTCCATTTCAGTTAATTCCCTCCAAGGTTTTTGTTCACCACTGCTGTGGCCAGGGATTGAACTCACAACTCAAGTCACTGGAGTACTTCAACCAACACTTTTATCCACTAGGCCATGTCTCCAAGGACACATTGTAAATAGTTACAATACCTCATCTCAGAAATATAAACAGACATCAAGGAACCTCATAATGAAAAACATTAAAATGTCTGCTTACAGCACACAAAATCTTTTTTGCTACTCTTCTGGAACAGATTTTCTCATAAGTTTTTTTGTTTTTGTTTTTCCTATGCAACATTTGATATTTTTTTAAACATCTATCATTTAAGTTTTAAACAAGCTTTTTATTACTTCTATACATTTGACAAGTTTTACAATGTCTAATCACAGTAAGCTAGAATAGGTATGTAAACTAATAAATGAATGACCTAAGAAGTAAATTTGATAGCGAAAATTCCCAGCTTATAAGAATTAATTTGGTATTTGTCATTTCACTGAGAGCAAGATGATCAAATTTTAAATGTTTGTCCTCTTTAAAAAAAACAATGATGTTCACTCTGTCCAAAGCCTGGGAGCTACTTGAGGTAGAGGGTTACAGAGTAAGAGTCACAGTTTATGTGGGAAAGATAATGGTTAACCCTAGACTTGAACAAGTTCAGATTGTAGTGCTTCCACAAGACATTAGTTCATGGGAAGAAGCTGTTCAAGTGGTATTTACATCCCACCAATGGAATGAAATAGGAAAATGAATAAATACTACTATATTTTTTACAAAATATGTTCAGTTTCCTATAAAGGAGTCATAAAAATGACTTCAAAGTGCTACAAATTTTGTTTTATATTCTTTCATTGTTAGCAATGATAGGAACATGTACAAACATCCCATTCAAGTGGGAAAAGTCAGTCTCTTACTTGCAAGAAGATCAATGTTCAGAAAAAGTTCCTAAAACCACACATGCTTGCTGTTAGCAATGGGTTGTTGTCCAGAAAGGGAAATTAACACTTGTGATACAGATGTCCATTTCAGTTTCATTCAACTTGTATGCACATGTTTATTTTAATTCAATGACAGCCCTAAAGATATTTTTACAAAATTTTATTAAAAACTTTAAATGTATTTATTATTGAATAGTTTTGGAAATAACATTTTAAAATTATCTAGTTTCATAGGGTTTAAAATTTAGTTGAGTCACAATTATTATTGATTATATTATTAGACAGTGTGTTACATGAAGTAGTATTAGATAAGTGTAAGTGAGGCTTGAGTTAGCTCCCACAAACAATGATAGGCTTTGATGATGAAGGTTGTCACTATATTGATTTTTTGCATTATATAAGTTGTAGAATGTGATTCATGTCAGGAAATACCAGATGGTGTGAATTGAATTTAATATCAATAAGTTCTGGAAGAAGTTGATATGTAATGATCCCAATATATACTAGGCTCACTCTAAGAGATATGAAAGTAGGCTTTGCATTTAGTGTTACACCAGGTAGGTACCTCCATTACTTCATATATGTCAATGAAAAAGAACAGCATAGTATGATTAAAAAAGGTCCCAAACGTAATAAAACAAATTTTTTCTCTCAAAATGTTTATATTATTTTTAAGAGGAAAGATCAAAGTAGTTTTTAATTGTTTTTAAAAATTTATTAATCCTTTCTAACATTTTCAAAATTTTGTCAGAATGTTTTGTTTTGATTGAGTTAGTGGCTAAGAAACGTTTACTACTGTTTTACAATTGATTGCATTTGCCACTTTTTTTAGATTACACATTAATTTGGAAATTCTCGCAAAAATCAAATAATTGTCGGATTTTAATAAAACTTTCAGTATTCATTCACAAATGAATGAAATTACTTTTGAAATTATTATTTTTTAAAAAGCTTGATAAAAATATTTTTTTGTCTCTGTCTCCCCCCCCCTTCACGTAAATCCATGAAATGTTAAAAAATTTTAATTAGTTGCTAACTTCTGTTTTATTAGTTTAACGCAGGACTCATTGGGGAATATAAATCACCTATTTTTTTTTATCTTAAGTTTGCAATCACTATCTGAAAACCTTCTCCGAAGAGTAAAATAAAAACTGCAATAAAACTCTGATATAATTTAATTTGATAATCTTTTAATTGTTGGAATAAATAACTATTGAGGACATTATACTCTGAAAAAAAAATTTTTTTTCGATTAATAATAAAATTTTAAAAGAATTGTTTTCATTTTTTAAAAAAAATTTTATTATTAAATAATTTATTTAATAATATATAAGCTTTTAAAAATATTTTTAAAATCTCCAAAGAATTGATTGTGAGTAGACTTTTTAGTTAAGAGCTGATTATCATATTGCCTTTCTAAAATTGAAAAGTTTAATAAAAATCGTTTAGCAGAAATATTTTAAATTAATTAAATAAAAAAATTTTTTGTGTGTAAATATGTTCATTTCTGTTCCATTTTGAGCAAGTACGATGTTCCATAGGAGTCATAACATGTTTCCATAATTATAACATCTGCAGTACTATAAAAATTAAATTAGATATTTTTACCATGCCTTAAACTTAGTGATAACTTCATGATATTTTCATATTATGAAGTTATCACTAAGTTTAATACATAATAAAAATATTAATAAATAACATAAAATAACTTAGTTTGGTTATTTTAATTTCATTCTTTCTTATTAAAATAAAATTATTTTAAAAGAAATATAAATTTTTAAATTTTTATTTATTCAGAAAGCATAAATGTCTGGCTATAAATGTAAACTAAAATTCTATTAAATATTACATAATTGCTGAAATTATTAAATTAAATTTTGAATTTTACTATTTAGTTAAAAACCCCCCCCCCAAAAAATTAAAATTTTATGTTTTTTTTTTTTGGCCCATATGGTCGCAATACTTTCAGTTTCTCATAAATCTTTTAGCACCCCCCACTCGCCATTCCGTAATCGAGGTGATGACAGGTAGGGCTACCATAGTTAAAAAGTTATTTTTAATGTAAATTTCTGGCAGTAAGGAATTATTACTTGATTGAAATCAGATAAAGGTAAGTTTCAATTTTAAAAATTGACTTAAATGACGTGTCAGCGAGGTATATTTTATTTTTGCAAGATTTTTAAAACAAAAATTTGGCTACTGTTTACGTACTGTTGACAATGTGTTGATCAATCAAAAATGGTGGGAAATTTAAAGTTAATTTTTCCGATTTCGAAAAAGATTAGATTAAAATCAATATAATTTCGGTTTAAAAAACACCAGTGTATTTTTCTTTTGGGAATTAAAATTTAATCTCTTGGCTTTCAATTAAAGCTAATTTTAAAGCTTGAAGATTACTTATTTATTTTTAAAATTTAAATTATCGAAAAAGTCACTGGAGGTACCTACACCAGAGCATCTAAAGAGCCAGGTGTATCAGAAAGTTATCAGGTGCATAATCGGGCCTCAAAGTATGCCAGCTGCAGCATGCCAACAGGAAATCAACCCAACTGAATTTAGGATATACACTTGAATGATGCTAACCTGTTTGCTGAGAGAATGAGGCAGCACATAGCTGCGTGCAAGTTTGGCTCCAAAGACTATTGGCGGCTTTGCAAATGTGTGCTGAACAACAGTAAATCCTCGATTCCCTCCCTTAATCAATAAATTATCAGTGGCCAAGGCCAAATGCTTTGCTCACAGATTCTCATCCAACTTCACATTTGATTCATCTAGAGTATCTGCACCCAACTTCCCTCTCAGAACTGAGGCTCAACTGGGAGATGTTCACATAAGCCCCTTTCTGGTATCTAAGACAATTTCAAAACTTGACCCCCATAAGGTGAGCAGAGGCAACAGAATGCCAGTTATTGTCCTGAAGAAATGTGCCCCTGAACTCTCCTCTGTCTTCTCTAAACTCAATAATTACTGCCTCTCTGCTTCCTGTTTTCCTGTCTGCTGGAAGTCCTCTTTAGTGGTTCCTGTATTTAAGAACTCAGGGGAACCCTCAGACTCATCCAATTATCGCCCTACCAATTTTCGGCAAAGTGTTCAAGGCTATCATCAATGTTAAAATAGTTCAACATCTCACTGCCCATAAACTATTTTCAGACAGACGGTATGGCTTCTGCTTTGCCAGGTCTACTGCCAGTATGCTAATGACCATCACGGAGTACATATACCAAGACCTTGATAAATCTGGTGAAGCTCAAGCTGTTGTCCTGGTTATCTCCAAAGCATTTTTTGATAGGGTCTGGCATGCTGGCCTTCTGCACAAGCCACAGGGTTATGGTATCACTGGATGCTTGCTTGGTTTGATCCAATCTTTCCTATCAAACCGTATAATGAAGGTCGTCTTGAATGAGCATGTCTCCACATTGTACCACACGAACGTTGGTGTCCCCCAGGGCTCTATCCTAGGCCCAACGCTTTTTCTGATCTTCATAAATGATCTCTCTGACATGATCAAATCCCAAGTAGACATCTATGCTGATGACGCCACCATTTACTCCCACCTCAGTAAGAAATTTGGTGAGAATCAGCCAAAGATAACCTCGCTGCTGATCTCAAGAAGGACCGCCATTCTGTGGTAGACCGAGGTAAGAAATGGCTTGTGAATTTTAATGCTTCTAAAACAAAGCTGCTATCTGTCAACCACCACAGGCAGTCCCTCCTACCCACCACCATCAGCATGGACCAAGCAAGTCTCCCTGAAAATAAGACACTGCACCTCCTCAGTCTCACCCTCTCTTCTGACCTCAAGTGGAACCATTACATTGAATCAGTAGCTAAATCCACTACTAGGAAGTTTGAGTTACTATGTCAGACCAGGAAGTTTTTCCTGCCTGAGTTAATCTTGCACATATCCAAATCAACCATCCAGCTGTGCATTGAATACTGTTGTCATATTTGGTCAGGTACCGCTACTATTCATCTCAGAGTTCTCTACAGGCTCCAGAGGAGAATCTGTAATGTGATCGGTCCCATCCTGGCAGCTTGACTCCAGCCATTTTTTCATTGACGGGATGGTGCTTCCCTCTGTCTCTTCTACAATATTTTCATGGCTTCTGCTCTGATGAGCTTAGCTCACTGATACCCCCTCCACAAGAATTTACTCAAGCAACCAGACTGGCAACTAGGTCCCACCCTTTTACAGTTAAATCTACTCCATCAGCTTCTTTTCTCGCACTTCTCACCTGTGGAACTCCTTTCCATATACTTGCTTCCTTGATGGCTACAATTTCCAAGAATTTAAATGCAATGTCAATTGCTATCTCTTGTCCACTTGGTTCCAGTCCTTCTCCTGTCTTTTTCCCCATCACCCCATATAGCTTGTTCTTTTCCTTTCTCACTCTATCCTCATAACTGTCTTCACACCGGTATTCCCATCCTTCTCTTGTCCTTTCTCTGACACTCCCCCATAACCAGTTCGTCTTTCTTTTCAGTCTCCTCTTGTTTAAATTTTCACTTTCCTTTTATGTAGCCCTCTGTACACCAGTGCCGGTACCGCCTTGCTTGGGCTGAAACAATTGAAAAAAAAAAGGACAACCAGATGACAGGAAGGTATATAAACACCCCATTCAAGTGAGAAAAGCCAGTCTCTTACATCCTTACAAGAAAATCAACATTCAAAGATAGTCCCTAAAACCACACACCCTCATACCAGAAGTAAATAAACAATAATCTTACATATGAAAAATTTAGTAGTCTTTTTCCAAACAATCATATATTTGTAATATCATATGACTAACATTAATTTTAAAATAATGTGACAGTTGAAAATTTTTGCATTGGAAAGTTAAAAATCAAGATGAATGAGATCGAAATAATACCAAATATCAAAATTTGTTATAAAAAAAACAATTTTTGGCAAATGGATGTATCTAGTTCTGAAATAGAAGCAATGCAACATGAAGCCCAAAAGAGAAAATATCAGCTTAGTTTGTAGAATACAAGCCCAATGGAAAGTCATTGGACCTCAGTTTATTACTTTGTTATCTAGGACCACATTTTATTTTTTATATCTGCACTGCAAAGCTGTAGAATAACAGAACTTTACTGGTTGTAAAAAGACAACAAAACCATGACTGAAAATGGGTTTTATTTTTTTTTTTTCTTTATTCTTGAAAAATTGTTCAAATTGGTTTGTTTCTTTTTGGATAAATATCAGCTTAGTAAAGCTTTATGGCAAATTACACAATTATTGTTTGGTAATTATTCTAGTTGGAATGGATGTGTTGATAGTCATGCAAAGAATAAGAAGAGAGTTTTACATATTACAATAGCAGTATCTTTTCTAATTAATGATTCTGCTTAACTTCCTGTACAATATCAAAAATTAATGCTTATTAACTCAGCATTTATGAAGCATCAAATGGCATGTTTAGGTTTCTAATGCAATAGCATTTTCTATACCAAATTTTCTCATCATTCACATCTTGCAGACAAAATGAAAGAGAGCATCTTATCAGAATGTTAGATACATGCAGGTAGAGGACACAATGTGATTGAAAGTCAGTGGAAAAACTTTGAAAACAGTTTGTCAAATTACCACAAGTTTACAATAATGAGTCACAAAAAAGCACAAATTCTTCAACAAAATGAAATAAAAGCAAAAAATGTTTTGGAGAAAAGTCAACAAAGAATCTCTGTTGGCATTTAAACTAAAAATTCTTCATATACTTGAGTGGGAAACATTTCTATACAAAAGTTCACGTTTATCTAGAATTAACATTCACTGTTATAAAAAAAAAGGCCAAGATTTTTATGATTTTTTTTTATAATTTAAGTAACTGAATTTCTTATTTAATCTTCTTTTCAGTAGAATTTCTCTTTTTCAATTTTTTTATTTATTATTTTTACTTAGTTGCTAAATATAAAAAAATGTAATATTTCAGCTTTCATCCATTCCTGGTCTAGAAAATGTCACAGTTCCAACTACAGATTCATCAGTTGCTTCCCAATCTCCTGCAGGAACCAGTCAGAGTTCAGCTGCTGCTCCAATAGCAGCAGCACAGGTCAGTACAAAATTATAGGTTTCATAAATTTATCTGCTGACTTCATATAATTATGTACAATAAATATGCAAGTGTTACCTCCATAAAAAAAAAAAACACTTTCAAAAGTTTTGATTTAGAAACTTCACTCAAACTTTAAAAATATTTTAATTCCTTATAGAAAGCTTTCATTCTGATATTTTTATGGCTTTGGAAATGGAGATTAACTTTTGAGATAACATCTGGATATTTATTGAATGAAATCAGCTTTGAAACAAGGTTAATATGTAGAGTACATGTAAAGAACTAACTAACTAGCAATATTGTTGTATAGTTTATACACCAGCTGGCATGATAATGTATAGAAGAGGACAAAGGTTGATTCTTTTCTTATTCCAGATTATATTGTATCTCTTCATTACAATATTTTTAAGCACATCTCTAATTTACTTGTAATCTTTTGCAAAATAAAGTAACATTTTCGATCTTTTTTTCACATTATTTGCCTCTTGAAATGACATATGTACTGATGCATTTAAAAAAAGATATTTTTCTTTAAATAATAATATACTCTGGAAATTTATAGATGAGAATAGAAATTTTATAGAGCAATTGTTATATTTCATAAATTTTGTTAATGATAAAGAGTAAGTTCATTGATTATTTCAACTTGTTAATTACAGAAATTAAAAACTATTTAGATAGACATGTTATTTTATATAAGAAATATGAATTTTTATTTTTCCTTCTTTCTTCATTTACCTAGGCTTAAAAAGTAACAACAATTTTAAGCTATTTTATTTTGTGAGTTAGGATTTTAAACAGAAATTTAGTTAATGTGCTAAAATAACAAATAAAAACAATAGTATTAACACTAAGTTATTTTCTGGAGGAAGGAGAGACAAGAATTTTTGTTACAGAATTTAAAAAAGATGGAACTTGATAATAGAAAGAAGCATGACAGGTAATTAAAGTTGCTTTATCCACTGTTTATTATATTGGATATGAGGAAATTATTTTCTAGGTTTTTCAATGACCTAAATCAAAATATTCATTTTAAGCTTATCTTGCTTTTCATCATTAAGACTAATATGAAAAAATATTTGCATAATTTAATTTTCTAATCCTTTTTTTATTTTTGTATTAATTTATAAGTTATAAGCTTATTTAAGACATTATTATTAAATTTAAAGCACTTCTCAAACAATTTGATATTTGTATTTTCTTACATATGCTTGAAGTTTTGTTTGATTTTTAAAAAAATTAACTGTTTATTTTGTTGCATTTTTATACAAAAAATTCCTCAAAGAATAACTATAAGGGATTTTTTATACAAATGTAAATATTTATCTGAAAGAGACACACAAACTTGATACAGCTGGTTATATTTTTTGATTTTCTTCAATTTTTATCTAGGAGAGTGAAGCTTCTACACCTAAATCAGAACCAACCACTCCCGGAACAGCAGCTACAACTCCTGCTTCAAGTGAAAAGCCAAAAATGACAGTTTCTCAAGACCCAAAATATGCAAATTATTTCAAAATGTTGAGTGTGGTATGTATACCATTGAACATTTACTAAAATTGTGTTATTGTAACATAAAAAAAAATTAAAAATTCAGTTTTTTTTCAAAAACTTTTACATTAACCAAGTATAAATTCTTCTTGTTAATATATAGACAAAACAAATTAAATTACTTTTAATATAATTTTTGTTATGCAAAAAGTATCAAAAAACTTAAATCCTCTATTTTAAAACTATTTGATCAATTAGAGCTTTAAATTAAAATTTAAAAAAATGAGGATTCAATAGTAAATTCTGAATTTATAATCAAAGAATATTTTACATGCAGACATATTCTAAAGTGATGAGTAGCATGTACATTTTGTAAGCCATTAGTAGTGAATTTAATTCTCATTGGTTACCCAACCAGTGTTCCAGACTAAGTTTACAAAATGCATTTGTATATTTACTAAGCTCAGTCAAATGGATAGTAAGACTGTGTTGCACCAATTTGTTTTATTGTCAAGTGCTTGCTCGCCTTGAGTGCCAGGATTTTGATATACCGCCATAGCCACCAAGCAAGTCTGCTTCTATTTTTTTACTGATACACGCATAGGAAATTGTTATTGTTTATATGTATCTGATGATATCACCAGATATTTAAACATATAGGAATTTATACAAGATTGTATTATATAAACAATTATAAAACAATATTAAGATTTTTTTTCTGTTTACAGTATGGTTCACCCTGTACATTGTGTGGGGGCCCACTTGTGGTAGAAGGTTACAATAAGGAGTAGTTTATATGGATAGGAGAGGAAAGTAACAGTTGACTCTAGACTTGAACAAGTCAGGATTGTAGTGATTGGAGAAACATCCTCTTGGGAGTCTGTTCCACAGGGCAGGGGTTTGCAGGAAAAAACTGTTTGAGTGACACTTACATCTTGCCAGTGGAATACAGAGGGCGTGTGTGTAGTTTACTACTATGTAAGTGGCATGGAGGGTCCTAGCTGTGAAAGTTAGCCCTGGTGGAACCAGATGGTGCAGTTCGTCCAAGCACTTTCTGTGATAGTAGTGATAGAGCAGTGAGAGACATATCATATCCCACCTGTGAGAAAGAGGTTGGAGGTTTGGAACAATGACCTAGAAACACCTTTGAACGCTAATCAAGACTGGAAAGTGAGGTCTGGGCAGCTCCTACCTAAATATGGCTACAGTATTAAATTTTCAGACTGATTTGGCTCTTATCAAATGTAAAGAATAGTATAAGGAGTCAGGTATGTAGTGAAGTGATACAGTGAGCTGATTTTTTTTACCTGCATCCTTAACAATGGACTGTATATAGGAATTCCACTTGAGGTCAGGTGTGAGTCTGAGGCCCAATATCCACTCAAGGTGACATCCATTTATCATGACTGGTGGTAGTTCAGGGTTTGATCAGCAATGATGGAATGTAACCAGTTTAGTTTTAGAGGCATTGAATGTAAACAAACAGTTTTTTCCCCACAGAGAAGTTAGTGTTAGATCAGAAGGAGAGGTCAGCTGCCAATCTCTGATCATCAAGATTTTTGGAGATTGCCTGTATATTGTATCAGCAGTATAGAAGTTTACAAATGATCAGAGTATATTCTTAGATAATTGATGTAAATTGGAATGAGAGTTGGTGCAAGAAGTGACCCCCTGGGGAACAACTGCATTGACAGCCAGGCCCTCAGAGGTTTGGCCATTATGACTAGCTTCAGGGATCTTTCTGTTAGGAAAGATTTTATAACAGAGAAAACCTTTCCAGTGGTTCCATAGCTGGAGAGCTTGTGTAGCAAACCTTTGTTTCACACCTTGTTGTGGTATGTGTGTTGTCAAGGGCCTCACTAATTCTGTGTGTAATGGTAGTTAGGACATCAACAGTAGATTGAAACGCATACTGCTCATCGTACAAGAGGTTGTTCCTGTCCAGTTGATAACGACCTCAAAAAGTTTACTGATAATAATAATGAGACTAATAGGTCTGTATTGGGAAGGGGATGGTCAGTTGCCTATGTTCTTGAAAACCAGACATATGCTTGCCATCTTCCACATACCTGGGAAAGATTGGTTCTTCAAGAAGCGGTTAAATAACTTTACTGTAATCAAGGATAATTCTAGGTTGATATTCTTAAGGACAACCACTGAAATTCTATCTGGGCCAGTGGCTTTTTTGGAGCCAAGGCTTTTGATAAGTCTAAAATTTTCTCTTACTCAAATGAGTATATTATTGAGATTGTGCTCAGCAAGACATAGGAATTTGGGAAGGAGATGGCCTTTGTCATCTAGTGTTGAGGCAAATATTAAAGTGAACAGCTTCACATCGTCTGTTAAGGAGGATATAACCGTGGGACCATTTGTAATAGTGGGCACAGCTGCTTTGCCTCTGTTTATAATTTGGTTGATAATCTTCCAGAATTTGCAAGATCCAATTTGTTTCTTTTCAATCTTAGCCTGGACAGCTTGTATGTAGCTGCACGTTGTGTTTTCCAGAACCCTCTTATAGCAGTTGTGGGTGGTTCTAAAAGAAGTAAGGGTTAGACTACACTGCTCCTTGCAATAGATTTTCAAGTAATGGTTCCTGTGAGCTATAGCTGCAGCACATTCAGGGGTGAACTGACTGGTTTTAGCTGAAATTATTTTGGAGGTATAAAACACTCCATTCCAGAGAGGATCCATTTGGAGATTAGTAGTTTTGGGAGCAATATGTTTGAAGAAGGTTGGAAGAGAAGCCATCATATAGGACCAAAAGCTGTCCAAGTTTGCCTTTGTATAGTGAAAAAGCATTCTATGGAACAGTAAATCAGGGGATGTCATTGGTTTGGAGTCAATTTGGACAATTCACAACAAAATAAAATGCCATTCGTTTGAGTTTTAATATATAAGGATTTTAGTGTTACATTATTTTGATGAAAATGTTCTTATAGGACGGTGTTGAAAAGAATGTTCAATGTCAATGGTTATCTTCTGTTTTCATAATTAATGTTCTTTTACTGCTCTCTCTCTTTAATAATGTTTTTTTTTTCTCATATTCTCTTACATTCAATGATCCTTTGCTTCTAATGGCTTTATCTCCTTACCTGGGATGCAATCATAAAAATTATTCAAAGGAAATGGTTTCCATAAATATTAAAAAATAACATTAAAAAATTATATTATCAAGAAAAACCCACAATTCAAAATGATAAATACTGAATCAAAGAAATTTTCACCAGAATTACTGGTTTTAAATTGGTCGACAGTTAATGATTAATATAGTTTTTTTTTTACTCACATAACTACTTTGTCTTAGTTTAAAATGTCTGTTTATAATTAACCTAAAATATTCATGTGCCAAACAAATAAATTATATTTTAGGCTATACTTAAAAACCCTATGTTAATCTTTAAAAAAATACTATAGTTAATATGGATTTTAACCATTCTGGAGTAGTGGCTTTGTCTTTTCTCTTAGATATTTTTCAATATTTCATCAATTAGAATGAAATCTCAAACCTTTTGACATTTACTGTCAAAATAACACTTTCTTTTCTCAAATCAATTTTTCTTCAAGGGAGTTCCTGAGCCAGCTGTTAAACTCAAAATGCAACAAGAAGGACTAGATCCAAATCTGTTAAAGTAAGTTTCCTTTTGAATTCTTTTATTTAGTTAAATAATTTACACTACATTTTTACTTTTACATTTATTGTTTTCAAATACTAAACTTTTAAGATTTTCCTTTCAGAAGCCACTTGATTGTTATTTACTATATTTAGCTTAGTCTGACACAAGGCATCAATAGGAGGGCACTTCAAAGAGAATCAAATACTAACAAATTGGTTAAGATAGAGAAATGAGGTTCCTAATCTAGTGGGTTGAGGCAAATGCATTCTCATCGGGAAAGATAACAATGAACATGAACTTTAAGGGCTGAAGTTTTTTTGTTTATTAAATTCTGAAATAAAAGGGAAATACTCACATATAGATGGATGGATAGGTTATGCTTGATTACACATTATTATACACTGATTTATTTGTACTAGTGTCCTTATCTTGGTTGTTATAATCATGTTTGAGTTGCTGTATCTTCTGGTTTTCTTCAGGTATCTGACATATTTGGTAACCTTTTGGAAATTTTGGACCAAAAATGTCATTCTATCCATGAGAATAGATTCTTTTTTTTTTTAATTGAAAGCTTTCACAAAAACAAAACACATTGGGCTCAAAAATTCCACCACCAATGCAAACAAATTTACATTACTGAATTGTTCTAAGGAATAAACATGCTAAGTTAACAGATGTGAATTCAATATTGAATAGTGCAATAAGTTGTATAATAATAATGGGGAAGAATTAATTGATAAGAGATTGTCTTCTTAATTCCTATTCTTTGAGTGCTCTCCCTCCTTAAATTTTTTCTTTTTCTCATATTCTCTCAGACTTAGTAATTTCTTGCATATTGGTGGCTTTATTGCCTTGCTTGGGGTTAAATGATAAAAAAAACAAAATAGATATCCTGTCACGGAGAGAGCAAAATGGGAGCAATTTACTCACATGAATTGAATAAAGGGTCCAGTTTGAAATTCTGAGAAAGATGACAGGCATCTGAAATAGTTAATGTATAATAAATCCTCATCTCAACCTTAGTAAGTGACATCCACTTAGCAAATTCCATGATGATTTATTTAAATCTGTGATGACTTGAGTCACACCCAACAGTACTCTCAGAGTCTGAATTAATATTTTGCAAAACAAGGAACTGAAGTAAGTTACTAATTTTTTTACCTAGAATATCATGTTATATACAAGAATTATTACATTTTTGTTTGCTTTCTCTCTTTTTAGCAATCCCAATGCTCCTGCTCCTGACAGTGGATCAAATAAACAAGAGAAAACTGAAGATGATTTTAGTGACTCAATGAGTTCAGAAGATAACAGTGAAGAGGTGGATGATGATGATGACGACGACTTCAGCAACTAGAAAAAACCATTATGAATCCTCTATTCCCAAATTTCTAATTGACTTGTCACCAAGACAACATCTACAACATTGGAAGTTGTAAATAGATGTAAAGGGACAAGCCATACTCCAGGAAAAGCTCTTAATACAAAGATTAAGAACAACAATTCAAAGAGACAATTTTTTAAATCATTCCCAGTGCCTCACTATTTCAAGAGTTGGCATTTTTTTGTTTTGTTTAACTGCCAACAACTACATATCATATTGCCAAAGATTCCTGTTACTGAGATGCAGGATAACAGCCGAGTGGGTATAGCCATGTACAAATGCAATCATAATATTAATTCAGCTACCCATTTTTTATTTACTAAACAATGTTCCCTCTCCACTCATTAAACCAGCCACTAGTATTCTTTGATATTTACTGAAGTGGCAAAAATGAATATATTTTCTCAATATTATCAAAATTAAAACAAAAATGTAATACTTTGTAAATTTACTTGAACTTATTTTCAGAAATTCAAATTTTTCTAGTTTGAAACATTTCAAGCTAATTCTGCTTGTTGCATTCTCAGCAAAGATTAATTGGCTGTTGTTGTATACAAATTATGAGCTACATTTAAAAGCACAGTTTAATTAATTTTTTGTTTTATATTCCCTGAAGTTGAAATTGTTAGCTCAGTTTGTTTTTCTGATAAGGAAGACAGAATATTGTTTTTCATGAACAATTAGATCTTCAGTTAAATTAAACATTTGTGTAAATATTTGCACTCCAAATTAATAAGATGAGCTAGAAGTTGAAAGAAAAGGGCAGATTTTTTTAATTATAAATGCAGAAAGTGGGAAACATTAAACACAAGTAAATGTGCTTTTTATCTTAGAATATTTAGGGAGAGATCAAAATATAAGAGTATAACCCTGAAAATTATAATTTCTAAATTCTCTAGTTGAAGATCTACAAGTAAAGTGAAATTGTTTATGGTATAAAAGTTGTTCAGTAATAATGAATTAATTTAAAATTTTCATGTTGATGTAAACATTAAATAACAAGAGGATACTTGTTTCATGATTTTTCAACTGTAAGATAAATTTTTTTAAGTTTTACAATATTTCAAATGATATTTAAACAAAATCTATGAATATTTATGGCTAGCTATGTTAAATTTTGATAAAAAAAATATACATATTTGACAAATGAAGGCATGAAATTTCATTTCATTGCTGGAGTACAATAAATAAGAAAAATGTATTTATTAGTCAACATTTTTGTTAGTTCTTTTTAATTGGTTTATAAAATTTATTTTGAAAGGTTGAACCTATTTTGTTGTCATTAAAGAAAAATTCCCACATTTGTGTTCTTATGAAATTAATTTAAATGCATAAAAAATTTCAGTAAAGGAAACTGAACACTTCAATAAAAAGTCAACATTCATTTATTCGATGAGAATTTCAAATCATCCCAGTTTTACCACTTCTGAAGTGAGTAAGCCACAATGTGATTGGACAGTGGGCACCATGTCTATTTACATATAGACAATTGAAAAAGAATTTAAGACAGCTGTAAACATTTGCTGAATTGTCTTAAGTGACAACCAACAGGACTTAACAGTCAGGGAAAACTGAACTTTTTGGCAAAAGGATTCTGGATTTCAGCTTCAGGAAACAAACTTATTAAAATGTATTACTTTTATAAAGTATCAATGTTCAGATTTGTACCGAAAGGGTGTGTGTATGTGTGTGTAATGATTAAATTCTTTTTAAAATCCTGAATAAAAGAAAATCAAGATAAATGAATTTTGTTTAAATCAGCTACGCAACACCCAAACATAATTACATTGAAACTGTTGACAGACCAGCTTTCCTTATTGATAATTATTTCTGTTACATGTATATAATATGCACATGCACTTAATAAATTTATCTTATCAATTCAAACAGCTATTAAAACTAAAAAATGAACACATCTCAACAAGTATCTCTATTCAGCTGAAAATGTAAAGATTTATCGTAAAGAATTTAAATTACAATTTCCAGTAGAAAAAAAACTATCAATTTGCACACTGAAAAGGAATATAGTTTACTTTAAGAGTATAAGAAAATGAAAATACTGGCTTATATATTTTATGTGGAGTTTATATAAAATTTTAACATCCATTTAACAAATAGAAAGCAAAATACAAATATTGAGATTGCTGAGGTGATTAAAAAAACATAGCATAAATTGTTATTTAGGAAGCCAAATATTAAAAGTTATCCTGACATTTAGCAAATGACAACATCCACAATGCTACTTTCTTGATCTTAAAAAAAGTTGTTTTTTAAAGATGGAATTATTTTCAAAAGTAGTAGTTTTTAAACCAAACTTTACATTTGAAAATCAAACAGGTAACTTTTGTACTATTAAGCACATCTGCTAATGCCAATTCAACGTTTTTAAAGGTTAGCTGAAATAAATAACAAACAAATTTTGGAGCTGAGAAATACAGAATCCACTGCCTTTAATGGCATTTTATGACTTCAAAAGGAATGAGTTTAAAAGAAAAAAAAAATGATGCAAATACACAGTCACACATTCAAATAATGAGTGATCAAATAAAAGTGCTAGAAATCAACAATTTCTGATGATTAAAAATTGGATGGAAAAAAAGTAAGATGAAAGATTTGCAACCATTTTTAAGAAGGTAGATGATTGGTTTTATAAAATAAAATGGTTACATTGCAACCCCAATTTATGCCTTTTGGTTGCAACTGATAATGCAAGTCCTTTAAGGGCCAAATTCTCTCATCTTTGATGAGTACTGAATCTTTTTTTTTTTTAGATGAATCATTTCATTTTATTGAAATGGATTATTTTCTTCATTTGACATTCAGATCAAGCAAATATGCTTTAATATTTAAGAAAGAGCAATGCTTTCTATTAGTAAATGCCAACTATTTTTACAAACCAGCAGCATAAAGCTGGTATTCTATAGAGGTAGAATAAATGCGTTGGCCTTTTCAAATTGAACTGTTGTACCAAGATTTGAGTACAGTCTAGCCACTCACAACCACATGACTACACAGGTAAATAGTAGTCATCACCACATGAATTTGTTGTAGTTTAATTTGTTTTACTGCTTTTCCCTACTATATCTACGTTCATTCTATTTGACTCTTTTCTGTTGTCGACTTCGATAAATATCGTGAGCAGGGGGTTCCAATAGCTCAGTATTATCTTCATCACTTTCCTCCCCAATCTCAGCTGTTGCTTGTGCCTTCCGTTTCCGAACACCTGTGGCTATTTCTATGGAAATTAATGTCCCAGGATCAATTTTAGATTCTGTTCCATTCTGAATAATGACAGGTTCTAAAAAATAAAAATAATAATAATTTATATAAATAATTATGTAAAAGTTATTCACCTTTATTTAATCACAGAAATTAAAAATTAAAATCTAATATTTTTTTTTCATTCAAAATATTAACATCAGTTATCAAGAACACTAAAAATAATATTAAAAAGAGTAAAAGAAATTTACATTCTACATCAGCAAATCTGTTTCCATGAACTCATGTTTAAATATCTATGTATACATAAAAATGTATAATGCACTTTTACTTTACTGCTGTTTCATAAACTCACCTTCAGGTAAAGTAATGTTGGTAATATGTTTGATGAATTGATCAATGATGACAAATGGTCCCTGCAATCAAAATGACATCAACACTTTACATTAAATTTGCATTTTAAGAACAGGCATATGAAATGTACATTTTTTAATATGAAATATACTCAATGAAATAGCTTTACATTTTCAGTTTTCAAATAGTTTATTCTCATAAGACAAATATTTTTGATAAAGAAAACTAGGTTAAATTGTGGTTATTTGCAGTTATCATATTTAAGTACACACTATGAAAAAGGTGGCAAAATTTAAATGTTTGAATGTTTTCAAAGACAAAATATGTCACATTTTAACACTAGAAAAGCCAAAACGTTACAGAAAAATTCATTAGAGCATTACTCTGAAAACTATATTATAAAAAATATGAACTTTCTTGTGTTAGATATCAGTAGTTTGTTGATTTTAACACTAGTGAAAAACAAAGGCACTCTCTAGTCTGAAATCTGTCTACTCTAATTTTAGTGTTTACCAAGTCTGAAAAAAAAGAAACAAAAAAACTTTAGAGTATTAGACTGCTGATCATAACACATAGATTTGAATCTCCCCAAAGTTAGGCAGTGTCTTATTGATATTCTGGGGAAACAATCCCAGCATAAAACACCATTGCAAAGTGCCTGAAAACAATACCATGGGTGGACCCAAATCTGTTCAGAAGCCATCAATAGTTAGGCTAGCAAAGTAATTATAACTGGGATTTTGAGTGTACTAGCCTTGTTCTTGCTCACACTATTGATCATGCCAGATTGTGTATTCACCGCAAGAAACTCTAAATAAGGTTGGCTCTGCAGATGTTTGACAAAAGAGCCTGAACAGGTTTTTGCAATAGGGATTAGCTAGCTAGTCTAGTAGACAGGCAAACTTCAAAACAAATAGCGAATGCACACAATCTCTAATTATTTTCAATCATGACAAATTTGTTTAACTGTTGCCTGAAAGAAAAAGAATTTTTCTCAAGTTTGTGAAAATTGCCAGCTATTTGCCACTTTTCAAGAATGACAATAAGAGTTCATTCCCATCACAATATGTTTCCACCAGCCTCCTTAGTGCCATTAGCAAACACTTTGTATCTATCATTAATAAGGAGGTAATTGATTACTTCACTAGAAACAATCTTTTTGGTGACAAACAGTATAGGATGAACTTTTCATGGTCTACTGCTGATGTTTAAAATGTTATCACCCACAAAATCATTGAAGCATTTGGTAGTAGATATATAAGCAGAATGATTGTCTTAGATATCATAAAGGCTTTTGACAAGGTATAGCATAAGGGTTTGCTGCACAAACTCTTCAACCATGGCATCTCTGAAAAAGTTTACACCATCAAATCCTTTCTCTAAGGTAGGTCAATGAAGATAGGAATAGCCTGTCTTTTGAAGATCAAGTTCAGGAATCCCCCAAAGTTCTTACCTACTCCCTCTTTTTACATTTTATTAAAAATTTGCATTAAGAACATTCTCTGATTATTAGTAAATATCTATGCAGATGATACTACAATTTAAGGAAGAACCTCCAATACTAAAGATTATCTAAGTCTCAAAGAATAAAGATAATCACAAACAATTCAATGAGGGAAAAAGCTGGCTTGTAACTTTCAACACTTTAAAAGACAAGCTAGTATAATTTCATCATCACCAATCATACCATGTTTTCTCCAGTCACATTGAACAGTTGCATTCTCAATAAGACCCCATGCTTTGAACATCTATTGAGTCTCAAGTTCACACTAGATCTCAAATGAAACTCATGATTTATTACTGGTAAAAAAATGGTTGGTTCATTCTACCAATTCTGCAAGTATTTACTTCTTTTATCATGCTTTATCTTTACAGGATTAGACCAAAAATTGAGTATTGCTATCAGCTCTGAGCTGAAGCTACTCGATCCTAACTTTTCAGCCTTGATAGAATTCCAAATTGTTTATGTAGTATTGTGTGAAAGACTTCAATTGGCAACTTTTCTTCTATAGACACATCACAAACCTATTGCTACTCTGTCACTATTTCCATGACAAATGCTCAGATGAGCTCCATTATTTAGTTCCACAAGTTTAGGCATTTACTGCTAAGATACATCCACAGAATCAAAATACTCTCATTTTTTCTGTAATCCAAATATAAAGAGAAAATTCCATTCAGACAGCTTTTTTCCCCAAGAATTGCTACTTTGCAAAACAAACTTGCACAAATGCTTCCATGAACGCAACAATAGCCTATTCAAATTTATGGGTAATTCCTTATCTATCCTCCTTATCCTCATAAAATTTACTTCCTACCACCTCTCCTTTCACTCGTTCATCATAACCATTTTAACAGTAAGATTCTATTTTGAGTAGCTCTTGCATTGAGTGAACTATAGTATGATAAAACTATAAAACTAGTTTTATTTTCTAATTTACAATTTACTGTTAAGTCTTTGTCATATACTTAGTAAATTGAACTTGTGATAAAATAATAAACAAAAACTTGTTTGATAAGTAAAAGGAAAAAAATCTATAAAACCCTTTGCATTGCATTCAAACAAATTATACTGAGAATGCATAACCATATTGATATTTACTAAGTATAGTATAGATCTCAGCACAGTGCCTAATATAGAAAGTTGTTTTTCAGCATATTTTCAAATGAGCATATTTAATACCATTCCTAAGTTCAATATTTGTGCACATGCCTTAATATATCTCAACAGATATACTTTTAAATTTGAGTGTACTTACATGAAAGCAGTCTGGTGGTGGCAGGAGTGTGAGGAGGTGTGAGGCAGCAGGTGGTGGTGGAAACACTCCACCTGGCATTGGATGGGCTCCAGATGCTATAAGATAAAAAATTGAAATCATTCTAAGTGACAATAGGACAATTCAGAAATGATTATAATTTTATCAAAAATCTTATTAGATTCAGTAATTCTGCAATTTTACAATTATGCTTTTGCATATTTCTGTATGAATACACAATAATAAATTATAACAATTATTTTTGGATTAATCACACAAAAAAAAGTATAATTAAAATCAGATACTACAAAGTAATATTCTCCTCTATTACTTACGAGGTAAAAGTCTGGGTTTGTAAGGCAACATTTGTTCTAAGTCAGGTTTAGGATATTCTGGACGTTTTCGATTATCATCTTCCTCATTCCAACTGCGTGGTGCACATTCTCCAGCGGACGGCACTGGTACAACATGTTGGGGTGCATAACTCTGAAGAAAGATAAAAATACAATTCTTTTTCAAAGGTTTGAACAATAGTCAAGCTTTCGTCTTCATTAATCAGACCATTAAAATTTGTGTTTCCTAAATACAAAACATTACAGTAAAAATTATCTCTCATTTTTAATGTACACATAATAGTTCTTTAACTAAGTATCTTGCTATGTTGTGATTGATACACCTACAGATTTGGTCTACTGATAAACAATAGTCAGGACAGTCAAAAGTTTCTCCTCATAAATCTATCTGAAAACAAAGCTGATATCAAACAAAATTATATAGTATTTTTGTAAGCACTTATTCTAAAATTCAGTATACCTGGATGGTACAAAATATTTTTTGTCTGTTCAGTAGTAACAATTTCTGTTAAAAAGTGGTCACCAAGGCAAGGACATTAAGAGAATCATCAAATATTTATTATAAATAAAAGACTAAAATACTAACTCTATAGCCTAAAGCTTTCAATTCCATTTGGGAACATGGATAAAGGTCCATATACTTGTACCGGTCAATCAACAAGGCTGTCTCTTTACCTTCAAATTCCTGAAGCTGAAACACAAATAAAAGGATGATAAAAGAAAAAAGAAAACTAACATATTTTTAAAAAAATGTTTAACAATTTTAAAATATTAAAGACAATGAAAATTAGATTTTTTCTTCATTTTAATAAAAAAAAAATTAAAGGGATAAATAAAAATTTTAAATAATAACACATTTTAAAACATACAAATAATAATATTTTAAAATTATTAATTTCTGTTCTGGTGCTAGCAATAAAAATAGCTATTTCAAGAAAGAAATACCAAATTTGATATATCTTTCCCTTAATTTTCTTATGAAAACAAAACTTCATTTATTTAAAACTTTATAAAATAATAATGAGTTTAATCCTATGAAATTTCCCTTACATACAATGTAGATGTTTTATAGAAAAGTCAAACATACAAGTGTATTTGAAATGCTACTGGAATAATTTACCTGATTAGTAGCTGTAGCTCTCCTTTTTTCCACTTTGAGAATACTGGCTAAATCACCAACTTCAGATTCAAATGCCAAAAAACGGCTCCAAATTTCACTGTAGATATAAAATAATCACTAAAAACTGAAATCTATTATTAAATTTAATTGCATAGTTTCCCAAAAAAAATCTTTTGTTTATTTCTGTTACTTAATATCTTAAAATATTTTCTTTTCCTTACATTTTCAAAAAGCTTAAAAATATATAAATCTTTATAATATCATACTTATACGTTGTTTCTTTTAAGATGAAAGTTGTGTCTACTGTGTGACAATTAGAATTTACAGTTAAATAACCTGAAGTAAAACACACAAGGTATATTCTGAATGATACAATACATTCATATAGTAAAAAAAATGAAACTTTCATTATTAAAGAAAAATACTTTGAATTCAAAAACAATAATTATTATTCAACATTAAATTTTATGAAGAAGAATTTTCATAAAATGTTTTTTCTTCTAAAAATTAATCCCTAATTCATAAATAAACAAATATTCTGTCTGTAAAAGGCTACAGTTTTAAGTTATGTTCTTTGACAAATCCTCAATAAAAATATTTTGCACATCCTTAAAACAATCAATCAAATTATTTAATGATAATTTTCCCTAATTCAATAAATGTCTATAATCTTTGTATTTCAATTCTCATTTTTATATTTGGTTATTTGAAAAGACTTTATAAAACAAAGTTTCTAAAATTTATAAAACTATGATGTTATATTTTCCTTGATTTTTTTTTTACTTTTTAAGTCATAAAAATATTTGTCAAATATAAATTAATATTTCATTCAAATTTTACCTTGATTTTTCAGGAGGAATTTGTCCAGATGATAGAACTCTTTCATAAAGAACCCGTGTATTGTTATCCTCTATAAAACAAACAAGTTGAAAGTAAAAGATAGGTTTACAGTTACTACTGGATGTTATCAAACACACAATTATCATGGTTAGTAATTCAGAGGAGCATGCTCCGTATATTTATTAAAAATGTATTTCTATAATCTTCCAAATAGAAATAAACTAACAAACTTTTTAAATTTCAAATTTACACACAAGTGACTCCAAACAGAAAGACACTTTTCTGAAAAATCTTAATTGTATAAGTATTTAATTGACACAGGTAAAAATAAAATTAAAAAAAGAAACACAGATCACTTAAAAATTATCTTGCAAAATCCTATCTCACAAGACTGCTTATAACTATATTCTTTTAATTTTATTTATATATATATATATATATTAACGAAACTGGTTATAAACAACCAACAATTTGAAATGATTTGTTTGAACATTATTTTTGATCGATACTCGTATTTAAATAGATATTCTGTTTATAATCAAACAGCATTATATATTTATTTTTGCCAGCCTGATTATTTATGATAAATTTTTGTTACAAAAATGTGTGTCATTCATCCTCCTTAATGACACACATTTCATAACAAAAACTTCTTGTAAATAATCAGACCAGTAGAAATATACATATAATACTGTTTGATTATAAACAGAATATTTACTTAAATATGAGTATCGATCAAAAATAATGTTCAAGCACATCATTTTAAATATATATATATATATATATATATATATAAAAGAGCAAGTTATGATTCCTGAAGATAAAGAGTTTTAAATTTTCAATATTTTATAAATATCTTTACTAATTACATATCCTTCACAAACAAAAATTCCTTTACAAGTATACTATACTGCAATGGCAATATCGCAACTTTTTATTACAATGACTGTAGTTATTGCTATGAAAATTATATCATATTTTACTCTTTTGAAAGGAAACATAAAATTTAAATGAATATCTTTATATATTTATTTACTTTGCATACATATATTATCTTTGCTTAATAAATATTTTTACTTGTTGAACAGAATAATTCATTCTTCATGTATTATGAATTTCTCAAGATATACTTAACCATTTTCCACATGCATGTTTATATGCTAACATGCAGTACATACCTTTGAATATTTTAGCAAAAAATTATGTATCAAGCTAAAATCCTGGTGGTATAAGATATTATTTGGTCTCTGAAACTTGTGAAGGTTAAAGAGTTTAATTTCTAATATCAATTAAATAAGTGAGCCCCAAAGTAAACTATATTCAGCCCTCATGACCAGCACCATAAACACAACCAGAATATAACACAATTATGAAATTTTAGATTTAATGGTTTATTTATTCATTTCACTTAAACTGTCTTGCATTCTTTTATAATTATGAACAATATTCACAAAAAAATTGATAAATGTTTAAAACTGTGCTTAAACTGACCTATATTCAAGATATATGAATTTTATCTAAACAAGCAAAGAAAATATATATCTGGTATAGTATTTCCAACTTTTCAGACAATACAAAACTCAAATATTTATCTATTATTAGAAAAAAATAATTATTCTCAACTAAAGTTATTCCAAGACAAACAATAGATGTCATATCAAGAATGATAATGACTCATCTCAAAATTGTAATTATTATAAGGTAATCTAATAAAAGTTGCAATGAAAGCTACAAGGCATAAAAGAATACATACCATTCAAATGTGACATAAAGTCTACATAAGCAAGGACATAATCTGGAATATCTCCATATTTCTTCAATCCCAATTCAAATATTTTTAATGCAACAGTTTTTTCCTAAAAAATTATCAATGATGTACTTTAGTTTGAATCTTAATTTTAAATTCTTATAATTAACATTATAAAATATAACCAAAAATTTAAATAATGATATTCTGAATTTCTAAGATATTAAGACATTAATTGAACACAAATACAGTGTTACTTTATTATAATGTGATTGTTGGGGTCTGTAAAAAAAGTGCAGTTCTGCTAAATTAGCAGAACCGCACTTTTACAAGAAAATTTTAATAATATTATTATCAGAAAAATATTAGCAATAAAAAGAAAATAAAAGAAACATGAAATTAATTTTGATCCAGTGTATGATATCTGAAATTTTGTAAAATCAAAGTATGTCTGTATTGCACTGAATTATTAGATTATCAAAAAAACAGAGCAGTAAGTATTTATAATATTTATGTGTTTGATTTAGGGTACCATTGAAACTCAAGAATTTGTTCACATTGACATTCATTTTTATTTTCACAGTGTTTATCGGTATATAACAATATTTAGATAGAATGAAATATTAGAGAATTCAAAAAGATGAAATCCTCTTTCTCTTGATACTCTAAAAATGATAAAAGCAAAGGAAAACTTTGTTAAAATTGTCTTATGTAACCTTCCAAATTAAAATGTTCCCCCACCTAATTTACTAAGAAATTCTTGTTGTATACTCTTGGTTCAAGAGATGAGACAACCCTATTGAATATTTTAAGTAGAAGCAAAAAAAGACCCAACAAAACAAGCAAGATTCCCTCAGTATCAATGAATGAATTGGGAGAAGCCCAATACCAAATCCCATTATGAGTAAATGATTTATTTCAGATGTGATTCATGAGTCAAAGGCACTTGTTTGTTTTCATCACAGGTAGTTCAATGTTACCTCAATCAAGAGCACCTGCAGCACCTACTAGGTTAATATGGCACAGATGGCAAATGACAGCCTTTGAGCTGAGATCTGATTTACTTTAGAACACAGCTCAAATCAGGTGGTAAACTCCATCCAACCCTAAATACAATGGCCAGTCCAATAGTCAACTAGCGCTATGTGGAATAGTTGAAAAGAACTTTAGAGATAAAGTTTGAGAGAACTGATGTACTGTTGTAAATTTTTAAGTTTCAATAATAAAATTTTAACACACTGCATTGAAAAGAAGAAAATTTCAAAATATATAATTGCTGCATTATCTGGAATTTTATTTTGAAAGTCATAATGTAAAATTAGTGTATTTACTGTTCAAACTCAAAGGAAAACCTTGAACATTTTTTAAACTTGTTAACTAAAAAAAAGTTATTGTTTACAAATTTCTATTTTCTCTCTAAAAGCTATTAAAATAAAACAGTAACAGTTTTTGCTCATTCTACTAACCTTACTACAGTAATATTCAGTCAGTGCTGCAGACACATAAACATGGAAGCGTGTTCGTGCATCTTCTCGGGCCATTTTGAAAACTAATCTGGCAGCTTTAATACCTTCTGCTCGTCGAGCAAATTTCATATACTGGATGTAGGCCTATAAAAAGCAGAATTCAACTCATTTAATATTGTGACAAAAAAATGCTTGAGTATTCAGTGTTATTTTATTTCTAAACAAGGTGTAAATAGTGTGTGGAAACAAGTTTTATCTCTCAATAACATTACAAATATTGAGAATAGAAATGAATGACACTTCTATATATGATTACCAGATATAAATTTGTTTGCAGCTAGGTGAGTTTAGCTAACAATGGGGGATTATATGGAATGAAATGATACAATTAATAAAGCAAAATATAGAACGAATAACATTTTTCTTTCATTTGTATATTTCTACACTACTAGATATTATACTGATAAACAACATTAAAAAAACTACAGAAACTAGAATTAAATCATTATAAATAAATATACAACTTATAAAACCAATTTCAATGGATTATAATAAATTTTCAGGAAGATTTGTTACAGATTTAAGATTTTATCTTTACAAGTAGAAAGCAATTTTTCAAAATCAAAAATTCAGTAATAAGTCTTACCAAAGTTGGGTCAATTTCTTGTATGGCTAGAAGACGTTTGTAGATAGAGTGAACTTTATCATTCTTCATTCGACTCTGAAAATAATAATAGCAAAAAATGTCCATAAAATTTTTTTTAAATATTCAAAACTAAATTGCTGATGATGATAGCTATATTAATGATAATCAAGAAAATACTGTAAATGATACAAAGTTAATAGAATTACAAAGACAAACATAAAAGAATGTATTACAGTTACCAGTTCTAAAACATTAAATTTGAAATTTAGACAAATTATTTTTATCAAAAGATGATAGTACACCTTAATGGAGGTAGCTATAACAATAAAAAAAAACAATTTTAAAAATATTTATATGCAAAAATTTAAAACAATATGTCAGTTTTCAGTTAGTAAATGTTTTTTCTATTAAAATTTCTCTTGAAATTATGAAAGAAAAAGTAAATTGCAATTTAAGAAGGAAAATGGGATAAGAATAAAATATAATGACTAAAGATCTTTGTTCAACTAAAGTAAAATAAATAACTATTTTAATACACTTTTAGACTTTTGTATTGCTACATCAACTATTAAAGAAATTCATCATTCACAACTTTTGAACAGCAAATGATAAAGCATCAAGTTAAGATCACTTTTGAAAATAAACATAATGTATAAAACCAATATACAATTAGAAAATGTAAACCTAAATATACAATTCACAACAGTTTTTAATTATACTAGATTAAAGAAACAAAAGCTGGGAAATATGAAGGTCATGTTACCTCTTCAAAATCTGCATATGCAAAATACAACAGCATATTTGTTTTTAAAAGTGTGGTGATAGCTCGTTCATAAATGGTAGCTGCTTCATCTGCAAATAATTTACCAGCATTTTGATCCTATAAATACAAAAGGAACAAAAGTAAATTTTTGGTTGTTGAACATCATATATAATCAAACATTATACAATGCTTAAATTATAAACTATAGCAGTTTAAAGCTTGCAAGTAAAATTTGTTTGTAAGCCAAATTGATAAACAGTGGATAAACAGTGTGAATGATACTTAAAAATAAGATATAGTTTCATACTAAAGCCAGGAATGTTACATATACTTATCATATTATATACATTGTCACACATGAAATGACACATTTTATAGAAAATGAATAAAACACTTCTGAAATGTGAAATAACTAATTTATTTAGTTGAAATAGGCACCATATTGATGAATGACTGTTCTCCAGCATACCTCTAAATTCTTTATCCCATCTTTAAGAAAGTTCTCATCTTCTGATGTGACAAACAGTTCAAATGCTTTGATTACCTCTTCCTTATTGGAGAATGTTTTGCTGCATATAAAAAGCACACAGTGCTTAAATAAGTGATAATCAGTAGGAGAGATATCAGGTGAATATGGAGGATGAAGCAAAATTTCATAATTCAGGCTACACAGCTTTTGGACAATTGGTTGAGAAGCATGCAGTTGTGTGCTGTCATGCAGCAAAATTGGCCCACCCCTATTTACAAGTCTAGGATGTTCCTTTTTCAATCTTTCATGCATACACTCAAGTTTTTCACAATATGAAGTTGGTGTTATTGTTTTCCCTTGAGACAAGAATGAATAACCCCTTTGTAAGACCACCATACAGTAGCCATTAACTTTTTAGGGTGCTGTAGAGGTTTTGGGTATTGTTTTAGTGAATCACTTGCATCTAACCACTAGCCTACTCTCTTACTGTTGTCAAGGAATATCCATTCCTCAACATGTAATCATGTAATGATTCAATGCAAATATTGTTCTTTTTCACAAGTTCGTAGTCATACAGTAAGATTAATCGACTGTTTTATTGAAATAATTTTTATTGGGCTTATGAGCAACAATATATTGAAAGAAAAATTATCTGGGGAAAAAAAAGAGTCAGGAATAGGTCAAAATATTTTTTTATATACTAAAGAGGTTACTTAATTAGATGACCGGATCAACAACCAACCAAAAAATGCATCATTTCATGTGTAACAACCTAATAGAAAGAGTAAAAATTATTATAAAATATTAGTTTTATTAGTGTTTTAATGAATTTGTAAAAATCTTTAGCTAGTTGATGAAATCTCAATTCAAATGAAAAATGTTAAAGAAATCAACATTGAAATAAATCAAAATTTCAAGTGCAGCAGTCTTTGAAAGCCGATAGTCAATGAAGTTCATATTGTAAAGAAAAATTAAAAGCATTGAAATTACTTTTTTTCTTCTTAATATTTTAAATCATTAAGCAAAAGACAGAAAAAAAAACAATCCAAGGAGAACAACCCAAATTATTGTTGTACAGAAATCAAATAAAATTCTGAAAATGGGCTGCTGTTTCCGTTGGATAAATATATTCACAATGAATAAAAATTTAAAGGAAATATGCCTTTTCTAGAACTGTTAGGTAAATGTAATAAATTATAGAGAATGATACTAAAAGTATTGGTGAGACATACAAAACTAATAGATATTATTTTTAACAATAAACAATTTAAATAAGTTTAATAATGAAAAGTTAAGACAATAAAATGGGTACAAATAGACTTACTCCTTTTTCAGTTAATAATTTGCTACTTTGTTCCAAAAAGGAGGCCGCTTCATACCAAATGTCAGGATGATGACCCAGGCAGAGAAGGCACTGTTCATAAGCAAACATGACTAGAGAAACAAAAGTACATTTTAATAAATAGGAAAAAAAAATATTTAAATCAATATGGATTCATTTTAAAAGTAACATACATTTGATGCACATGCTTTCAAATATTTAGATACTATGTAAATATATTTTAGCGAAAGATGCAAAATAAATATCATTCAATTTTGAATATCTTTGTATAAACAAATAATATTAAACATTAGTATTAGAGAATTTTACATCATATATATTCATTTCAAATTTAGTCAAACAGAAAATAGAGTTACCTCTTCTTGTAATCAAAGCATGATCTTCTGTTCTTAATGGATTACCTTTCTCCCAAGCAATATATCTCTTCCACAACTCAACCTAAAATATTTCCAAAAATATTAATATTCAAAACGAGAACTTATTTCAATCTGCATGTATAAAGAAGTTACAAAATGTGAACAATTCTAAATAAATTCTTGTCTTTGCATTCACAGATTAAAATGTTACAAAATACATGTTAACAAAAACATAACATACCTGTTTGGCTTCTTCTGGTGTGTTTTGAGGAGGTACAGAAGGAGCATTACGATTAAGTCCCCGGGTTACTGCTTCATATTCTTTTGCTACTCTTCTTGCATTCATGTAGTCACGACCTCGATCCTCAGACATTTTCTTGGCTATCAGTGGATTGATATTCTGGAATACAGATACATCTCTTCAATTTCCTCTTTATAATAAATAAGCTTTATAAGGCTATTTTATCATCAATTATTACTACTGATGGCAGCTAAGGTAGATGAAGTTAGTGCATATAATTAAAGTTCCTATAAACATTAATCTCAAAATAAGCAACTAAGATGAAAGAACATTTTCACTGGTTCAGAAATTGGTTTGAAATATTCTCAAAATATTCTTTTCTGGTTACCTTTGAAAGATAAATACCACACTTGCTAACCAAAAAGATAATTAAAGTAAAATACTTACAGTTTCATACTGATTATAATCTTTCCATAATAGTTCAATATTGATCATTGGGTTCACAATACCACGTTGATAAACTTTTCTCACAGCAGTTATACGCTGATTTTCAGCATAAGACCCAACAGCATCTCTAAATAGAGAGAGAAAAAAATGAATGATCATTTTAAAACTAATTTAGAATGAATGTTCATTAGATAACTATAACAGATTAAATCTACAACCATAAAATAATAAATGGTAAAATATTTTCTTTATAGAGTAATAGATTATTAAGAATATTCACCCCCCCCCCCCCGCAACACACCCCTGCAACCTACTCAATTAAAGACATTAGATAGTCTTGAAAACAAGATTTGGAGTTATTCAAAAGATTTGGCTTATTAAGAATTGACCCTTCATCTTAGACAAGAAAAAAGAATGTCAGATTTTATTATACAAATCAATTTTTGTATGATAAAATTGATATTAACAACCCTATGTTGGTAAAATTTTCAGGACATACTTACATAAGCAATATCCATATTTAAAATAGTGATAATTTGATATTTTATGGGAAATGTCAGGTTTTCTTCTTATGCAAACAAAGTGTGGCATTCTTTTTAATAAATAAATGTAAAAGATATAGGAAATAGAAATATAACAATTAGATTAATATTTAGAGAAGCTGAAAACTAATTTGGTGTCTTTGAAATCACAGGATGCGATGGGTAAATTATCGCAATTTTATATTTCTAATTTTGCACATATGTGATGTTTATCTTTGATTTCGTTGATTGCACAGTATAGTAGTTTCAGTAGGGCACTGTCAGTGATAAAAAGAGCACCATGATGCAATTCACTCCGCCAGAAACAGCATGCTGTACTGCTTGGCATTTGAGCTGGAAGATCCAATACTAACATTTCAGAGTGTTTGAGTGTCAATCTGAGGGCAGTGCAGAAGATTTGGAAAGAGTTGGATGAATCTAATGGTGATTACAAAGGCATTTGGAGTGATCACTAGTGATGGTGACATGATGCTTTCATTTATCTTCCCATAGGGCCTCAGACTCAACATGAAGGCCTACATCAAATGAGGAGGTAGTGTTGCCCTGGGTCAAGAGAATGACTGCTGAAAGATCCCATGTCTAGACTCTGCACCATTCCACACAAGCAGGATAACCCAGTCATGGCTGTCAGACAATTTCTGCAATTGCATTACCTCTTACATCTGCCCAGCTAACTAGCCAGACTGCAACCCACTTAATTCTTATGTGTAGGGTGCAGTTGAGTGAGAGACCAACAAAACTCCTTGTAACACCAAAGATGAACAGAAGGCAAGGATTATGACAGCATTTACCAGCTTAAACAAAGAGACCATCCAGGAGATTTGCAGAAGGTTTGTAAATCATCTGGAGAGGCAGTGGTTGAAACCAATAGTGATTTTATTGAACAGATTTACTCTTTGATATTTCAAGATATTTTTGTATAATTTTGGTAAATATATCTCTTAAAATGAGATGTCAGTGCTATTTTTGTTTTTGTGTAATTTAGTCGACAATTTATACATCACACCCTGGATTCATTTAGCAAGGTGGGCAATAGTCGGCTTTGCATAATCTAAAAGAGTCTTGCATGAATATACTCTTTATTTAGTTTATTAATTATGACCTATTTCTAAAATAGATGTTATAAGTTAAATTTTACATGGTATATTTATCATATAAGTATACACTGAAAATTTTATCAACATTAGTTGGTTAAAACCAGTTTTATTGTGAACACATTTACTTGCATAAGATCTGCCGTAGTGTAAGTGGTTAGTAACACAAAATTAGATTTTTTTTTCTTATCTCTAATTGACCTGTTTATCTAATTAAATCTTTAATCAGTTGTGAATTTATTAAAAATATATTAAACAAAGAAAAGATATTCTACAAATAATAATTTGTAGAATTTTTAACACATAACTGCAAATATTTGATTATGAAGAAGAGAATGTAACAATAAGCAGAGATTAATTCTGAATGATGATTCTGGTAACTATTTTATCCCAAGTAATCTCAGGTCATCTTGATGATAAAATAGACATATTTTATCATCAAGATGACCTAAGCTTACTCAGGATAAAATAATTATCAGAGTCATCATTCAAAATGCTTGCTTATGCATGGTATTCATTTAATTCAATAACAAGAAAGAATATAAGAATAAAAACATTAGGAGGTTCAAACTGAATTTGATTATTAATGTTTTACAATGAATGAGGTCAACATTTTTGTACATCAAATGATTTAATTTTACATTGAAAAAAATAAATAAAATAAAATCAGAATAAATAAAGTAGAATCTGTTGATTTACATTGAGATACACTAAAATCAAATTACTTACACTGATTTAAGAAAATTAATGTAATCCACCCATACTTGGTAAGACATGATGTCCATACCAACTTTATCTAAGGCAAAATCATAGGCTTGGGCCATTTTCTCTCTATAAAAAAAGAAAAGAACAAATTACAAAATTTTTATATACAGAGTGATCTCTTTTCCCCAATGTATATATACTTTTACAACCCTAAAACTCACTAAATATTTGTTATTTTCTAACTGCCACTGATTTAGGATAATGGCTTGAACAAACTAAGCTTTGAGGAAGGAAAACTTATCTTAAAATGCTACTAGAAGTGCAAGAATTTAGAAAAGTTTCAATCAGATCCAACAGTGTGACTCACATTAGAAATATGTTCTTGAAGCAAAAGGTAGTATTCAAGATGTCCATAAGCTCCACAAAAACAGACTACTAAAAATTTGTTTGTGAGATAGACACTAATTTTGAAATGTCTACATTTTGAAGCATGGCCACAGGAAATGTTTTATGCTAACATCCTCAGCAAAGATGATCTTGACTGATGAGGTATGAGGAAAATCATCCAAATAAGTGGATTAGGCAAAAAGGTAGCAGTGAATACTTTCCACTTTCACCAGTTCTCATGCACAGTTCTTTTTATTTTTTAAGGTAACATCTTAAAGATAAGTTTTTTTGTGAAATATTAGCAACAATCAATGAAATGAAAGCATAGAAAGAGAACACATCTATATACCAAGTGAACTGATAGATGATACATGCAATTCCAATATATACTGTCAGTAAAACAGAACAGCTTCATTTTTAAACACTTGCAAGAATTGAAAAGGACTCTACATTTGTTTTCTTTAAGTTATAAAAATTAGATGTATCCTAATGGGTTAATAAACATTCACAGTTTGTATCAATTTTGATGAGACACCCTGAAATACCAAACAGAAAAATTGTAAATTATTTATTTTTCAGTATTTCATTGTCCAAAATTTTATTAAAAAGTATCATACTGAAATTGACACTGATACAACCAACAAATTATAGAAAGAAATGTTTAATGTATAATATTTTTCTTTAAAGACAATCAACGGTAAATATAATACTACCTCATCTCAGAAATATAGACAAATATCAAAACTGAACTGATCAAATTAATCTCACCTATATGATGGCAGTTTTCCTTTTGTTTCCTTTATATATGACAAATACAGTTTCCACAGATCTATGTTCAGCACTTTCATCAAGCATCGCTGGAATAACTGGGAAAAAAAAAAGATTTACAACCAATAGAAATTATTAACAGTATAAAATGGCAAAAATAAAAATAGAAATTCTATTGAAATGTTAATGATATATAAAGAATAGTTATTAAATTTCTGTACTGCAAATATACAAATCAATAACTGAAAATGATAAAAAACAATCAAAATAAAATAACATGAGTTTTATTTGCTCAAATTCTATTTTTTTAGTAACTAATAAAATTTTAGTTTTTAAGCTCATATATTTTCACATATTTGTAAGTATTTTATGAAATGTAAAGAGGCTACAATTTCAATTCAACTTATAAAAACAATTTATAATGAAGAAGAAAATATAATCAATAAAAACAATTTTCTGCAAAACTTACCTTCTCAACTCTTTCATAATTTTTGGCTTTCATCTATTAAAAACAATAAAAAGAGAAATGTAAAAATATATTTCAACATGAAAATTCTTACAAAGATCAAGTATGTAAAACACCATTCATTTCATAAAGTCAACAAAAAACAATTTTAATCATTAAAATGAATTCAATAACAAAGAATTAAATAATTTGAAACCTCCATTAGGATAACAAAAGTATAAATGACTCCATTTGACTATCCATGCTAATTTGGTGATCAATGATTTCCACTCTTTTGTTTTTTTTGGGGGGTAAATTTTCAGCTGATAGCATAAACTAAGATTTTCATGCCGATAAAATAAACTGAAGAGTTTTTATAAATTTAAATGTTAATTATGAAATTAGGAAAACTAAAATAACAGGTTTTGTAACTGGACTTATTTATTGTAAGATTTATCAAAATTGAAACTAAAGCAACAAAAAAAATAAATATTTTTAGAGCAAATTTATATTTTTATTTCTGACTTCACATTTGATAGACTGTGTACTCCAATAGAACTCTTGTTTTGTAAACTAAAATTGTGGCTTATCAAAAAAGCTATATTTAATGGTAGATGCTTGAGGTGTGTATAAAAATTTTGTTTCTTTCATCTATTTGAGTTGGCATTGATGTAACATAAAGTTTCTTGTGACAGGTGACTGGTTTCATGGAAAATGTCAACATGACACCTGGTGGAAATTTGAGTTCATGATTGGTTAGTTTAGTCAGTGTCAGGATATTTATCTGTTATCGCAAGTTAAAAAAATGTGTGTGGAGGGGGAGGGGCATCAAAATAGTCTCAACAACTTTTAAGATTGGTCCATAAATAAATAATTGAACTTTAGCTCCAATTTTAGGGTTCTCTTCAGTGGTGTTTCAGTTTCATTTGAATAACAAAAATTACCTTCATCATTTCATTTCTTGCCTTCATAGTTTGAAGACATTAAAGATTTTTTATATGCATTACATGGTTCATTATTTTCAGATATGCTACTGTCACAGATATCTTTTAAAATTTAAATGGAACCTTTGTTCTATAATAAACCTAAGAGATTTAGAAATTAACAAAATTCTTCAATACAGGGACATATTAAACATGATTATTAATCTAACATTCGGCCTACTGAGTTATACCAAATATTAATATGTTTATCTACACCTCAGTGAGCAGTATATTTATGACTCTGTATAACTGAAAACGCACAAAATAAAGAACATCTTGAAAATTCATAACCAATAGTGGGGGGTTATTGTGTAGAAATTTTCATTTTGTTGGTTGACAGCTATACAGGGTCACAAATAATGCTGAAATGCATTACCCACTACCAAACTGTACTCACATCCTCTATTTGTTCTCCATGAATGTTCAACAAATGTTGAGGAATGTCAATGGGAGCAATATCTTCCTCATAAAGGAGTTCAACAACATACTTTTACTTCATATGCACTTTCATATTAGACATCATTTTGTCAGACTGCTACCTTTAATAAGGCAAAAAATAAATCATGGCTTACTAACATGAAGGTTTCACCAACATCAGCTTCTGATGTGAAGGGCAACTATAATAAAATAGAAGACATTACTTTTAGAGCAACCTTCATCTTTCATGTTCTAAAGATAAATTTTAGTGTCAGATATTGACAACAGTGAACTAGATGATTTCTGTTACTTTAAAACCTATGGATTGAAAAAAAACTAATTTATCATGCATCCTCACAGATCAGGGCATTAAAAACAAAACTAAATTACAAAATAGGGGTCCCAAAATGAAGAGATGTTATGAAAAATTATTAATTTTAAAAAAGTGCCATGTAATACAATTAGTCAACATTATACCATGATCTATAGCCAATTGAGAGCAATACACATATTAGTCAAGAAAACATTTGCTAGCTATTTTAAAAAGAAAGGAAATTGATAAGAGACAATTTTTTAAAAAATGACAAACTAGAATTTAGTTTTAATTACACACTTTTAAAGATACATAAATGTTTATAGATTCTTGTGTAGAAAAGAAATTAAGACTCAATACACAAATTAAGGTTGCAAGAAATGTATTTACATTGACATTTTTTATAAAATTTAATCTTTCTGCTGCACTGTGTAGTTGCTAATTCTAATAATTTGCCAGTTAATGTAAAATGTAAAGAAAATAGAACAAATTAAATTTTAATTAATCTACAAGTGAATCAATTTTGTGATAGTTTATACAAGCATATAAATAGTAACTGCATTTAATACAACTATAAATAGTAAAATTCTGAATACTCAATGACAGAATTACCACAGTAAACATTAATAAATTTTATAATTAAGTCAAGAATTTTGATATTAAAAATGTACACTGATCCATACTTACTTTTAATAAAAGAAATTATCTAACTGCTAATATTTACAAGGGAACAAAGACAAACAATTATTGCATAAATTTCATGTACATGCTGCTGCAAGAAACAACAGTTGTGCTATCAATAAAGCCATTATCAGATGTTGACCCTGAGGTTAGGAATCATTGTGACTAACTCAGAGCAGTAATATATAATACCAGAAAGATTTGATTTTCTGTCACAATGTGGGAATGCCAGATGAAAATGAAATCTTAGTCTACATTTCTTGTATTTTATTACATCATACTTATCTTAAACCTGAGAAGATTTAACTTAAATAAAAGAAAATCAACAAATTTTAAATAATTCAGAAATAAGTTCATATAAGAACACAACACATCACTCAATAAGTTCCGGATCTGATATATAGATGGCGCCACCAATAAAAAAACCCATATGATTTTTATAAAGTACTAACCTTGAAATGCCACTTCACAAAATTTGGGCCTAATCAGATTATTAGTTTACAAATTACAGTTATTTAAATGAAGCTACTGTTGCAAATTTTCAAAACAATTTCATGCATTGATAAAGCATTGCTTTCTGATGGGAAAAAATAGTGTTCAAGCAAAGCAATGGCTTGATAAGTGTTATTTGGACTCTGCTCCATCAAAAACAACAGTTAAGAGGTGGTATGCTGACTAAATATGGTCATACAGACACAAATGATGCTGAATGCTCAGGGTGCCCAAAATCAGTTGTCCCAAAAAACACTAAAAAATCCACAAACTTATTTTGGCCGATCGTAAATTGAAGTTGCGGGAGATAGCAGTGGAATTGAACATATCAGAAAGTGCGGTATACATCATTTTGCATGAACATGAAAGCTGTGTTCAAAGCGTGTGCCACATTTGCTCATAGTCCATCAAAAACAACATGTCAATGATTGAGAGCGTTATTTGGAACTGTTTCAACGTAACAAGAAGGAGTTTTTGCATAAATATGTGACAATGGATGAAACATGGATCCACCACTTCACTCCAGAGTCAAATTGGCAGTCAAATGAGTGGACAGTAGCAGGTGAAAGCTGTCAAAAGTGACCAAAAATGCAAACATCAGCAGGCAAGGTTTTGGCGTTCATATTCTGAGATGCACAAGGTATTTTGTTCATCAATTACCTTGAGAAAGGAAGAACCATCAATAGCAAATACTATATAGCATTATAGGGGTGCTTGAAGGAAAAAAATCGACAAAAAACAGCCTCAAATGAAGAAGAAAAAGTGATCTTTCACCAAGACAATGCACAGGTCACAAGTTGATCACAATGATGGCAAAACTACATGAATTGTACTTCAAATTGCTTTCACATCTACCCTATTCTCCAGATCTGGCCCCCAGTGACTTCTTGTTGTTTGCAGACCTCAAAAGAATGCTCCAGGGAAAGAGATTTGGCTTCAATGAAGAAGTGATATCAGAAACTGAGGTATATTTTGAGGCCAAAAACAAATCATTCTACAAAAAAGGCATCAAATTGTTAGAGAAGTGTTGGAATCAGTGTACCACCCTAGTTGAATTTTGCCTAAAAGTTGTTGTTTTATTAGTTAAGCCCAGGATTTATTGAGTGATCTGTTATTAAAGATGTTTAGCTATAAAGAATTACTTTCAGTGGAAGGAATTATGAAACACTAAAAAAGTACTGTTCCTCAAGATATTTGTTAATAACTTTCAAATAGTCAGAAAAAATATTTTTTACTACCTTCATTTTTAGTAATTTTTATGTTTTAGTTTTAGAATGTGTGCAACACCTACAAATGAGTTCAACAACATAAGAATGTTACCAATGATATAAAAGCTTAAGTTTTAATAATAAAAAAGGTTTTCATATATTACTCCATCAAAATTTAAAAAATAGCATAAATTATATTCTAAATGTAATAATAATAAAAAAAAGAGATAAATCTTTCAAAGAGGAGAATATACAATCCTTTATAAAAACAGCTTCAAAGTATCTTTTGTTTTATGCTTTTATAACTTTGTTAAGCTGATTTAAAGTAGAATTTATATAATTTTAGGCAGGATTCACTATTTTTCAATAATATTTTAAAAATAAAGCATTAAAGCCTTAATATTCATAATAAAATAATTAACTTTTCTCTAAATCCTTAATTAATAAATACAGCATAGAAATGTTCTGAAAATAAAAGAATTGATAGATATTGATGCGCATCTTGTATATGTTGTATGTATATTCACAACAGAATAATTTAGAAACTACAAAAAGTGTTCCTCTTTCTTGTTAAAATGTAAACAGTATCATATTTTTTATAATAAACTAATTCCCAAAAATTAATCAAAAAAACATTTCTAGTATGGTTTTTGAAAGAATGACATCCAATAATTGATCTTGATAAAATTAGGGAAGATAATTATAACAATAGCTGAAGCATCATAAGGGTAAGTGGAAAATAAATAAAGATAAAATGTGTTTCCTGAAGCTATATTTTAGCTTAATCAGACTTTTATATTGAATGTAATTTTGAATATGAAAACATGCTTCTAATTGCAATTTCAATTAATTTTTCAGGTTTATATCAGTTCAGTTTACTAAAGTTTGACATTAAGGTATTAAAAAAGAAATGATTCAGAAAATAACAATAAACAAATAAGTTTTCATACCTACAATATTTTCTATGTGTCATGTCCCATCAGGACATGGAAAATTATGGCTATCCACAACATCCTATCCTTCATAGCTCTTAGCAATGTTAGTCTTTATACTACGCCTTCCTCTTCTTGTTCAGCCATCCATTTACACAAGCTCATTAAGTAGGTTACTCACTACTTTCTCTGCTCTTCTAGTCTACAATGTCATGTGAGCATCAAATTTTCCAGACTTTTTCTTTTTCCAGAAATCTCAGACGTGTTTTTTATTAAAAGTACAAGTGTCCTTTTAGTTTCCATTTTCTTTAAAACTTCCTTGTTGTTAACATTCTCCATCCTTATGTAGAATGACATTTTTGTTGTTTTAAGTTTCTCTACCTCTGTGAGGAAATTGTCTAGTATATAGGAGGATTGATATTATATAGCAGTTCAGCACTTTTTTCTTTCTTTGTAACAAATTTTTCCTGTTTCTTAATACTTTGTTAAACCTTTTGGAAGGTATATTTTGTTATTCCAATGCACCTTTGAATTTTGGTGTCATATTTTCTGTCATTTGTTAAAACATTTCCCAGAAACTTTTTACAAAATTGTTAATTTACATTTTTTCAGATTTAAAAATATTAAAATTTGCATATTTTACTATCACAATTTGATGCAATTTTTTACCATCATAAATACCTATTCATTATGCAAAATGAAGCTTTAACATGCTGTGTTATTTTTAATAACAATGAAAATCATTTCATTTGCCTAGATTATGTCTAATGGAACATGACTATAAATAACATTAGTCTATAAAGCAACGAAGAAATAAATGGTTTTATTTCTGTTCAATGAATGAACAAAATTATGTGAGAAATTTATTAAAGTTTCTTTTTTGTAATGGTCAGTCAGCATTATTAAAATGTGTTATCTCCAATTCTTTTTTATTCAAAACTTTGCTCATTGGATAATTTTTAATTACAGATTATGCAATTTACCTTATAAATATTTATCAACAATCACATTTACAAACGTGTGCAGTCGAATGTTTATTCACAGCCTTCACAGCCTTATAATACTGTACTGAAAATAATACTAAACATGCTAACAAAATAATATATATTAATTTATCATTCAAACAGTTTTTTTTTATCTTTGTTTAAAGATTTTTGTGGGGTTAGTCATGCATGTATTTATAGTATTGGTAGTTGTAAGTGTATATATACTAGTAAATTTTGTATTCAGTAGGAATATGCCTCTTTTCATGTGAATTAAAATTGTGTCAACTATTTAACATTTTTTTTAATTGTTTCACCCCAAGCAAGGCAGTACTACCACTGGTGCTCAGGGGGGATACAGTGAGAGGAGAGGGAAGAGAAAAGAAAAAAAAAACAATACAAGGGATGTTGAAGAAAGGTTAAGAGAGAGGTGGGAATCAAGGAGAGATAGAAGATGCAACTTAAACCTTTGGAGATTGTGGTTATCAGAGAAGCTAGAACGCAAAAGAGAGTTCCACTGATAGAGAAATAGTGGTGGCTGCATTTGCCTTGTGAGAAGCAATTTGCAAAATTTATCTTTCTTTTTATTTATTGAAGCAAGGAGGTCAGTGAGTTCATACATTATGATAATTGAGGGAACTGCTGAGTGGTTTCTTTTAAATTACAATCTTTGAATCTTACTTTATACATTGACTGCCAGAAGCCAATTATGAAATCTGACTTCAAATACCAACTTTAAAATTTTTATGGGTTAATTTATAGCTTCAATTGAAGTCTTAACATTTCTTTCACACTAAAGCATCATTGTGAATAAACTCGTTGGTGCCTGCAGATGAAAATGTATCAGAAAATGCCAATTATGAGGGAACTTGCAGTAGGCATCTTAATAAAAACTGCCAACCACAAGATAACTCATAGTCAATGTATTAAAAAAACATACACAAAGTTAATATTAATCTAAAGTACCTGAACAATAGACTTCAACAGTTGATGACATATACTGAATACAGGTAGTGTGTTTTTGAGAGTACTTCCAAATCTTATAAAATGTAGGTAACAGAATTACAAATTCATATTTGCTTAGACACTAGGCTGCAATGAATCAGAATTAATAGAAATTAAACCTTATTTTTTCCAAAGTGAAACTTCAAATTTTCTGAAATAAAATAAATTTGTTTAACTATTGTTAATATGGAATGTGCATTGTGGTGCAATGGATATAGACTCAGAATGAGAAATCGAAGAACCAAGTTTGAATTCTAGTTGAATTTGTTGCATTCACTTATGCACAAATAGCCAAGGGAAAGATATGAATCCATCTCTTCTCGCTCCAGCTATGAGTTGAATAGCAGGACAGATTAGGTTCTATAGCCTTGATTGCCAACCAGTTTACTGCAGAAAAAATGGCAATGTACTGCGGGAAAAACTTCTGCCTAGTTGGTCATGAAACAAAAGAGACATGATCATCAAGTGTATATCCTGTATGGCACTTAACTGACTGACTGACTGCCTATTAATATGACAGTTTTATTTCTTCAATTAAATCTGAAGTTAGCTCAATATAAAGCACAATGTATTTAATTATAATTTATTTATAATTTTAAACGTTAAACACATATTGCATAATTCTTTCAAATTTGTATGTGAGTATTCTGAAAAGTTTTCAGCTTAACCCACTTTCTCAAACCTTACCAAATAATTAAGCATCAGTATTTTAATTCCTTTTTAGTTAAATTCAGAACAACTGGCACCCACTCACAGAAATTAAAATACTATAAAAACATTTGTTACGAGAGTTGATTACTATGATCAAAATGGATGGGAACAGTTTCCTTACATAAATAGGAAAACTTGTATGACATTTCATTAGAATAAGTGTAAAAGACACATTTTCACTGTACATTTAAGTCAAAAGTATGCACCTAAAACAAAGCAGTTACAGTTGCAAACAATAATAATCTGTTTTTGAGGGAACAGTTCTATTCAAGATAGTTTGAAAATACCAATATTTTTGATGTAATTAATATGAACACACCTTGTTTCCCCCCCTTACTGTAATGAGATTGGCTGGTATCAGCCATATATATAGATGAAGGCAAGGCTGTCCAGAGAAGTATTGAGATTTATCACCAGAGGTCTACTGACTACACCTACATCTCAGGACACTGCATACAATGACGAATATGACTATGGACTAGATTGTTCTACCGAATTACCTTTGCTTTAACCACTTAACAACCTCATATTGATATATATCCCATTCCGGGACATATAAACTTTAATTGAGCTTTACACTGAATTCTCAATTTGGTTAAAGTCATTTTATATAGCTGAATTTGTCGATGAAAGTATAAAATCTATTTTTTCATAAAATGGCAGTCAATATATAAATTCAAATGGAAGTAATAAAAATAAGTGTAAAATTAATGATACCTTGTAATTGCTGGAGGCAGAAACTCAGGACAAATAGACAGGTGAACTTTTCATCCCTATTTCATGTTTAATTACTGATAAAGTAATTTATTTAAACTGTTTTATAGTCATCAATTTTTTAAAAGTATATACAGTGATATGACATTGTGACACTACGATATACAAAACTCAGGGTGATAGGTATAAGTGGGACAATAAAGTTTAAACTAAGTATGGTAGCTACCAGAGACTGACGAAATGAATAGATTTAAATGCTGGAGATTATCATCTCACTGCCTTTCCTCAACTTTTATGTAGTCGACAAATAAACTATTTCCTCATTTTTGCATGTGAGTAAACATAAAATAGTTGAAAAAAAAAAAATCAACAAAAAATTGTACCACAATTCCAATCACTATTTTGCTGTGTTGCTTTTTTAAAGGAAGGTCTTCTAATTGAACGATAATTTTTCTGACAAACCTTTTGTGTAAATATACAAACTGAAAATAAGCCTTATTAAATTTTAACCTACCTTTTCATAATTTTCTGTTTTAGTTCAAACACTAGACAGCACAAATAGAACTTGCAACCTAATATAACTATATATCAAAGAATATGTATGCATATCATTATATGTCATAAAGTATACACTCTTTTCATTTATATGAATGACTGTATTATAACATAAAAGACACTAGCCTTTTACTCAGATTATATATATATATTCACTGACGATTGTTTAATTGGCTAAAAACAAAACAAAAAAAAAAGAGAACCACAAAAATTATTTCATAATGATTAATACTCTAGAAGCATGGGAACTGTTAAATTTTAAAAAGGAATGAACTTGAGTTAATACAGTAGTCATCATTAGTGTTAATTGATGACAATAATGGCATCAGTATATAATAATTAATAATGGCATCAATTAAGTGTTAATTGATGATAATTAATATGGCTTCAAACAATATAAAAACTGGGAATGGTGGCAGTATAATGGTTATCAGCATAGGGGAGTGACATTGGAATATAAGATTCAAATTCTGACTGAGACTGTTTCATTCACTGTCCACAAATATTCACACTTACAAAGGGCATTGATCCATTTTCCTTCCAGTGATGGGCTAAGTAGCAGAGTAAACTCAACTTTCTTGATTAAGTTGTCAGCCAATCTAAGAGGAAAATATTGAATTTAAATCCTTCTAAATAATAGTGCATGCCAGGCTCTTTAACATTTGTAGGGTAACCAATCTGGAAGTACAATAATGAATTCAAAACCAACCTAAAGAAGGATAGACTCCATCAGACTACCTCGCCCTAGACACACTGTTACTATAGTTGCAGTACATATAGTGTCCCAATAACACTAATGTGCTACAAGCTACTAAGTGAGTAAAAAAAGAAAATGAGACCATAAAATTCATTTACAAAGAAAAGGAAACTACTTTGTTACATTCAATTTGACTGAGGACATCAGAAAGTTTCTTTATGCAATAAAAACAGAAAAGTGAAAAATATACTCATTGTAAAGTAAGTTTAAATTAGCTCAAGTCTAATGAACAGATTCTTGTAATTTCAGAACACTGTCATCTTTTCAGATGAATCTTCATTTGCTCAATTTTTGAATATTGAATGAGCATGTGGTTGTAGAGTTCTTCATTAAGGAAATTTCATTTAAATCCCCTGTAGTTTACTGATACCTTTTGATGATGTTATCATGCAAAGGTTTTCAAGTGTATGAAGAATATCATTTAGATAAATACATATATTCATTCTGCAGAAAATATTTCTCAACATTCACAGATGGTTATTTGGACAAAAACAACTTTTAATAGAGGATGTATTTTAATATCGTATAACAAAAAATAAAAAAATTAAAAAATGATAAATGCAAAAGGTATTAAACTTCTCCCCTACAGTCAAATTAGTTGCTTAATATTGCAATTAGTTTTTTTGTAATTATTATTTTGTAATTATTATGCCCCAAGCAAAGCAAAAGAGTAACTAAGATGCAAGGAGTTACTTACTGTGAGAGAATATGAGAAAAAGAAAAGCACTATTAGGGAGAGAACAATAAAAGAACAGGAATTAAGAAGTCAGAAGATAACAATTGACATTTCATTTAAATTTTTGAAAAGGAAGCTAGAAGCTGTAAGAGTGTTCCACAAGTGAGAAATGTGAGAGAGGAAATTATTAGCATAGAAATCAAGGTACATTTCAACTGTTAAAATGACGAGATCTTGCCACTAATCTAGTACTGCACTTAAAGTCTAGGTACCATTGAGAAAAATCCATCAGAACAATTACCATGGCAGTATTTATAAAAAAGACAAGGGAATAACAGTGGGAAAATAACTAAAACTGAGATGTCAGAACCAATAACATTGCAGATTTCTTTTTGGATTTTTTCAAGAATCTCTAAATATATATATATGTTAGTTGAATTATGAAATAGAAAACTCACAATATATTTGCTTTGGGTTTTGAATGTAGTTTGGTTGAATATCTTAAAAAATAAATCTGAGGAATTCATTGTTTCAAAGAATAAAAAACTTTTAAAATGCATTAATGTCAAATTCATCTAATTGTTAGCTTTAAGCTACATAAATATTTACAAATAAATTGCAATCTTTTTAAGCTCATATCTAGAGCAATAAAAAAATTACATTTATACAATAATTGTTCAAGATTTATTCAAAGCACTATATAATGAATGAAATTTTTCGATCATTAGTATAAAAAAAACATTTTTCTATCAATCCTAAATAAGTTTTACATATATTAAATTTCATCCAAATTATTTACTGATTTATATTATAAAATAAAACTAAATAATAATAATATTATTTGTAGAATTAAACAGAATTTAATTAAAATAGATAAAAAAAATGACTAAGAAAACTATGGGAGTGCTGAAAAATTATCAGCCTAAATAAGAAGTCCTTAAAAAAATGTGGTTAGATTTTGGTAAGTGGGCAAGGCCAAAAACTTTTCAGTTTTCCTATTAAAGGATAAGCTGAACTGAATATAAAAGTAAGGGAGATAATTTTATAATCAAAAGGTTTATATATCTGATTTATAGATTCAGATGAAACAGAATTAACTGTTCTCAGAAAAATTAGCATTTAAAACTTTTAAATTAACTTCTTTCAGATATATAAAACTATTGATTTTGTTATAATTATGACACATGAATGACAATTTTTTTGGCTTCAAGTTAACATTCTTATTCATTAAATTTATTGGTTTATCATAGACTAATAGAAAATTAACATAAACCTGTATCTTTAAAGAAGTAATAGAAATAAAGATTATTTAAAACATTTAAACTTGTTTTTACTCAAAGGATATCATATATTACATGTAAAATGCCAAAATATCTATTACAAATAAATAAAAACATTAATAGCATTCTATATGAAGTAATAATGACTGAACACAGAGTTTAAGTGAGATCAAACTAAGGCAATAAAATGTTGATTATAATTCATACCTAAAACCTAAAAGAATAAGCTTAAATTATAGAGATTTTTAATAATTTTCTAAATTGTTTGCAAGCTCATTAACATTTATAATGAGACATTATCAATATGCAAAAGATTGACAGGCTATTAATTGTAGAGCATTATAATTAGTATGTTCTTTATTATTAAATACTTAGCATAATGTCTGTCAAAACTGACAAGATTATTTACATGCGGATCAGCATTTCTGCCTAGAATCAAAATGTTTCTACTTGCCTCTAAATCAGTGAAAAGTTTAGGTTGGTAGTATGATCAGTCCTTAAAAAATACCAACCAAATAAAAGAAACATCCAGATCATTACAAGATCTCTATAAGATAGATCTTTGTCCTCTAAAAGGGAAATACAAGATATAGTGCTTAGAGCATGTACTCATTCCAATGCTACTATGGCCCCTACTGGTATAGGAAATTGGAACCAGTATAATTGAGTCAATTAAAAGAAAAATAAACAAATATATCTGAAAATGGTTGGGTTTGCCTCTAGGTTTTGTCTGATATTGCATTGTACTGCAGATAAGCAAAGCTAAAGTTGCCATTTAAATCAATTATGGAGGAGTATAAATCCAGAAAAATCAGACTTCAAATGATGTTGGATGACTCCAATGATAAAGCAATAAAAGCATTAAATCCTACATTAAAAACAGGGAGAAAGTGGAGGGTTAGAGAGACAATAACAAGTGCTAAAGACAATCTAGCTTTCAATGAAGTCATCAGATACACTCAAGCAGAGAAACAAGGGTTAGGACTAAATGAAAGGCAATGGTGGTCAAAACATCTGGTAAAGATCACCAAGACATGGTCATCCAAAATGTAAGGAACAAAGAAGATAACAAAAGACTTGTAAAAGGAGAACAACAATCCTAACAAAGCCAATGGACAAACTGGGAGGAGGCTCTGCAGAAATCTATTACTTGGAAGGACATTTGGCAGATGGCTCCACTCAGGTTGTGTTTTTTAATACATTCCACATATGACCTGCTACCATCTAAGAACAATCTTGTTAAATGGAAGAAAGAGAGTGATCCTACTTGTCCTCTGTGTAAGGAAAATTCACAAACATTAGAACATGTTCTTAGTTCCTGTAAAACAGCCCTTGTCAATGGAAGATATACATGGAGGCACAATAGTGATTTGGATGAGCTGGTCAAAATTATAAAGAAATATATGAAGTCTGAGTCCTATAATTCAACCTAGAAATCTGTTGCAGAGGGAAAAAAATATGTTGGTTCTAAGCAAACAAGCAAATGTCAAGCTATACCCGGAAAAAAATCTCCTTAGTTCTGGTGGCATTTGGGAGTTATCTGCAGACTTTTCCTGGTTGGCATAATGATTACCCCAAAATATCAAGTAAAGGTCTGCGACCAGATATTGTTCTTCTATCAAGGGTGAACTATAATCATCCTGGTTAAATTAACAGTACCATATGAAAGCTGGATGAAACAAAGCCACGATTATAAAACTAATAAATATGAAAATCTAAAATCAGAGCTAATAAAGGAGGGTTATAGTGTAATTGTTAGAGCAATAGAAATTGCAGCAAGGGATTTCATTGCAGGCACTCTGTACCAATTTCTGAGCCAAATTGGGAACAAAGGACGTAATAGGGCCAAAAGTATAAAACGCCTAATAGAAGTAACTGAAAATAGTTCTATGTGGATATGGAAAACAAGAAATATTCTGTGGAGTGTTTCAGTGAACATAATGGTATGACATGACTAATTGTGAATGTGTAATGGGGTTCATGTTGCATTCTCGGAACGCGAGGTTTGCCGTTTTTAAAAATTTTTCATAAATCTAATTTCGCTGTTAGACATTTAAATGAGTATATCTACAACACACTTGTATATCGTTATAATGGGACCTCACATCAGTGAGAGAGGCCAGTGTGCAAGTGAAACCATTGAGAGGATGGTGCACATTTTGTCCTGATGACTCCAATTTAAATATAAATTCGAGAGGAACACATTAAAAGAAATTCAGTGAAGTCATATGCCGTAGAAAAGCTCGGTGGAAATGTCATTGGCATGAGGAGCATTACACATTCAGCTCACTTCAGGTGAGTTTCAATTACTTTCCAATAATTTCCTTCTTCTTGTAGAGCATTATAATTAGTAAGTTCTTTATTGTTAAATACTTAGCATAATGACTATCAAAACTGACAAGATTATTTACATGCAGATCAGCATTTCTGCCTCGGATCAAAATGTTTCTCCTTGCTCTGGAGCTTGTATTTACATACTCTATGAAAATTGTTAGAAACAAAAATATATATTTTATAGAGACATATTGCATTTTGTATAGAAATTATGAATATTCCAATTACAACACAAGTAAATAGTTTACCCAGTAAATATACATATTTGTAAATATATTTAGATTTTCTCATCTAAGAAATAATGTTAAAGTAATTCAAATTTATCTGAGCTTACCCTATTTAATCTTTAACTTCTATTTTTTGTATTTCCAGTCATTTCTTTCTTTTTCCAGTTCAACAAATGACACAGAAGCAGATGATATCCTTACTGATGATTACAATCCATTTGAATTAATGATATTTTCTCTGTGAGCTATCTCGGATGTTTACCCTTGTAATTAATGTTATTATTGCATGTTATTTCACAATCTATAATACTTCTGCTTTTTTAACCATTAAAAAATAAATATATCTAAAAGTAGCTAACACACAAAAAAATTAATGAAAAGCAATACATTACTAATCTCACCGTTATGTTAACTTCAAGTGGTGTCTGTGTTATCATAAAAGAATATCTCATTATTTGAAATAGGGAAGGTCAAAAACATGACCAAGAAATATATATTTTATCTTACACAAATTATATTAGTACATATTTTCTCACATTATAATATACCAATCTACTCAATGTAACTCAATGAGAGTACATGTTTTTAATAGAATAGGTACATAATATTTTGCAAAAAGTAAGTTATACAGTTTTTGTTTAAAAATACCCAATACAGTATAGGGAGAACTGGAATGCAACCACTATATTGGAAGAGAAAACAAAACAAGATTAAATTTGTCTTTTTGGTTTTAATCTATGACTAGTGCTTATTTACTGAGCTGAGCTTATCATTCAGCTAAAATACAATTAAGTTTCAGAATAAATCAAAGTTTACATTCTATTTTTTTTTAAAACATTAGCTTCTAATACTTCGATATACAAGATGCGATAGGTAAATTCTTATCATTTTATATTTTTAACATTGTGCAGATGCGTTGTTTGCTTTTGATTTTGTTGACTGCACAGTATAGTAGGGTCACTTGGTACTGTGAGTGAGAAAAAGAGCATCATGATAAAATTCACTCCACTAGAAATTTTGACATGGCATGCTGTATGTACTGCTTTACTATGTCTGGCAACAGGACTTTGCACCATTCCACACAAGCAGGAGAACCCAGTCATGGCTGTCAGACAATTTCTGAGACCACATTACCCCTTACATATGGCCACCTAACTTGCCAGATTGCAACTGCCTTGATTGTTATGTGTGGAGCACAGTTGAATGAGAGACCAACAAAACTCCTTGTAATACCAAATATAGATGAAGGCAATGATTATGGCTGCATTGATCAATGAGACCATCCAGGAGAGTTGCAGGAGATTCTGAAGTCATCTGAAGAACATGGCTGAACCTAATGGTGATCTTATTGAATAAATTTAGTCTTTAGTATTTCAATATATCTTTGTGCAAATTTTGGTAAATATATCTGTTAAAATAAGATGTGAGTGTTATTTTAATTTTTGCATAATTAAGATCACAATTTATTCATTACAGTATAGGCACAAAAGTTTATAGTTTTATTTCAGAAAATAAGTACAAATGAATAGCATAGAAATGTGCATTTGAAATCCAATAAAAAAAAGTTTATAGTAAGATAATTGATCTAAAAAAAAAATTCATTTTATGAGTGAATCAGATAAAAAATACAAAATCAAAAATTTAAAAAACTCAATATCTGAATAAGTCTAGCATCCAGCCTTTTATTTTGTGGTGCTGTGTCTGGTTTAAAACAAAGTTGATGAAACTCAGACTATGTTAAAATTCATAATGCTTCTACAAAACAGGTTCTGTTTAATTGATATCCTATTATTAAAAAAAATTATCATAAATCCTTCATTCATTATAAATTATTACTCTTTATGTTTTTAAATTAAACTATAGATACTAAAACTAATTAAAAAAATTATAATGTAGATAATGGTACAGTATGAAACTCAAGAATCAAACTACCAATGGTCATTACCAAAAGAGAACTAAAATCATAGAAAGAATACAAATTTCTTCCTTACACTTTGGTAAGCCAATCTAAACCAACATAAACAGGATACTGTTTGTTACTTAAAAGAATATAATGCACAAGAAACAATATATTTTTAGAAAACTAAGATTATAAAAACATGAAGTGTTAAAAAATCTTAATATTAAAATATCAAGTTAATGACAAATTCATGTTTTATATCTTCTATAATAGTTGCTAGACAAAGAAAAAATGTTAATATTTTTTTTTAATTTAAAATGAATAAAATGTATAATCAGGATTTAAAAAATAATCTTTGACCATGATAAAACTCATAATTATGAGACTAGATATTGTCTTTAATCTAACATGTTTCACTTTAACAAAAAGACACTTTTTCCTCACCTGTTCATTAATTTTTATGTATATATATTTTCCATTTGTAAACGAGTTATTATGCGACCTAGGTTTCTACCATGAGCAGTGTCATCAGGTGATTTTTAATAACTCTTAATAAATGGAAAATATTCAAAAGTTCTACAATATAATTGTATTGAACACTTTTTAATACAAATGCACACTGATCTAATCTTATTATGACCAGAAACTAAGTAATTAAACAATCAATCAATATAAGGCAATCGGAGTCTAACCGTACTGATGAGCTGTGATACAGCGAAACAGATCGGTCTGCGGATGACTATAGTATTTATGCTCTCACACCCTGATTGAGCACTCTGGAAGAATGGGAGACTTTGTAAACAGTAGCTACCCCGGCATATACACATCACTCATTCAATAATGAATTAGAGCACTATAGCTATTGGGCATGTATAATGATATACGCGCTAAAAAGTCTGCCTTCTTCTACCGAATGCTTGTAGCCCAGAGGTAGAATCGCAGACTGACGCCAATTCGGTCGGGTTTCAATCAAGGGTTAAAAGGCAATCAGAGTCTAACTCTACTGATGAGCTGTGATACAGCAAAACAGATCTGTCTGCGGATGACTATAGTGTGTATATATATATATATATATATATATAAACATTTGTTTTTTATTCTCAAATTGTTTTTTACAAAAGTAACTAATAAGAGATTTCTTTTCCTTATTTGAATCTAACATACAAAATAAAGAAATATCCATTTAAAGAAAATAACCTCTAAATAAAATGTTCTTTTAATAAAGAAAATATTCAGATGAATGGTGGCTTCTAATCCTAAATAAACTGTGCTTATAGTATAACTAATGTAGAGACAATGTTATTTGAAAAAGCTATAACCAATTAATTCATGCAAAAACTGTCAGAAAAATGTCAATTTTATTTTTGGAATTAATAATCCATTAACATACAAAAATCAATGATAGGATGTTTATTGCTTCAATTAACAATAACGCTTTTTTTTTATAGCAGATATTGAACTTTGGAGTAATTTCTCTACTGTTCTACCATGATCAAAACAGTTTTGTAATAACAAGTATCACAGTTAGAGAGAGAAAAAACAATACAATTCAACATTGCAGTAGCATAAATGAATGTTTTCATTTAACTTTCTTATTTCTTCAGCTATTATTATTTTGATCTGAACAAGGAGTGATAAACTAAATCATAGTAAATGTCATCAACTGCTGACATGCATTGTTTCCATTAACATTTTGATATTATCATATCCCATATGCCAAAGAGATTTCTGTCATCATTCCTTCTACCATCATGCCATCTGCTTAAAAAGCATGTAAAGTTTTCTGTTGATATAAATTACAATATAGATTTTTTTCCCCACACCAAATGCCAAGATTTAAAGAATATCAATTGCTTTACTCTTCTGTAACTAGATCATATACACTTACCAATTAATCAGATCATTGATAATGATCTTAACTGTACAATCAGAAAATCTATATAAAGCCCTTCAAGTCAACCACATTTATATTTATCAATGTTTGAAAAATATGTCCAACAAAGTTTTGAAAAAAAAAATCTATCAAGGGAGACTTTCACAGAAACATTGTCAGTATCTTAACATATCTTGCTATGGCAACCTAGTACAAAAAATGCTGATAACAAAGGCTAAAACAATTGTTTTAACTGCCCTACTGATTTGGTAATTATGTGTTTCTGCTATGGGAAATTTTTCTTTTTTTTATCATATCACCCCAAGCAAGGCATTCCGCTGCCACTATAGCACAGGAGGTTACATATGGCGATTGGGTATAGGAAATGCCAGAAGGAGGGTGATAGACTAGTTGGGATGTACATAGGGAGGGAGATGGAGAAAATGGGTGTGAGTGTGTTAGGAGGTGTCTATTGACCCTACATTTAAACTCCTGGAGGTTATAGCCGTTGGGGAAGCAAGCATGCGGAAGGGAATTCCACAGGCGGGAAATGCGAGAAAAGAAGCTGTTGGAGTAGAAATTGCGGTTACATTTCCTCGGTTTCACTGTAAAAGGGTGGGACCTAGTTGCCAATCTAGTATCTCGTGCAAACTCACACCTGGGGGGCACTAGTGATTTAAGTTCATCAGAGCAGAAGCCACGAAAGTATTTATAGAAGAGGCACAGGGAAGCCACGTCACGCCGGTGAGAGAGTGACTGCAGGCGGTCAGCTAAGTCGGTATCAATCACATTACAGATTCTTCGCTATATTTTGTCAAGAAGCCCGAGGAGAATAGCAGGGGCACCTGACCAGATGTGGCAACAGTATTCAAAACACGGTTGGATAGTAGACTTGTATAAGTGCAGGATAGATTCAGATGGAAAGAATTTCCGGGCCCTGCACAGAGAGGCGGCTTTCATAGCAGCAGATTTAGCAATGGATTCGATATAGTCATTCCACTTGAGGTCCGTTGAGAGTGTCAGGCCAAGCAGGCGTAGTGTTTTACTCTCTGGGAGGCAAGCCTGTTCCATGCTAATGGGAGGGAGGTGCGGTTTTCTGTGGTGGTTAATTGACAGCAGCTTCGTTTTGGAAGAATTGAATTTTACAAGCCATTTCCTAACCCAATACACCACGGATTTGAGGTCCTTTTCAAGCTCAGCCGCGAGGTTCGCCTTGTCATCAACACCAAATTTTTGATTGAGGCGAGCGTAAACTGTGGTATCATCGGCGTACATGCCTACTTGCGATCTTATGGCATCGGGGAGATCATTGATGTAGATTAGAAAGAGCGTGAGACCTAGGATAGAGCCTTGGGGGACACCCGCGTTTGTAGGGTACTTCTGGGAGGCATGTCCGTTTAAAACCACCTTCAGTGTGTGGTTCAAGAGGAATGACTGGATGAAGTCCAACAAAAGTTCAGTAATGCCGTAGCTTCGCAGTTTCCGTAGAAGGCAGGTATGCTATACTCTGTCGAATGCTTTAGAGATATCCAAGGTGACAGTTCGGGCTTCACCATTCTTGTCGAGAGCCTGGTATATATACTTGGTGATGATCGTTAGCATATTAGCAGTAGACCTGGTGAAGCGGAAGCCATACTGTTTGTCCGAGAGGAGCCCGTGGGCTGTGAGATGCTGAATGACCTTGGCATTGATAATGGCTTCAAACACTTTGCCGAAGATCGGAAGAAGGCTGATAGGGTGGTAATTTGCGGGGTCCGAAGGTTCACCAGTGTTCTTGAATATTGGAACCACAGAAGACGACTTCCAACAAGCAGGAAAGCAGGAGGAAGATAGGCAGAGGTTGTAGAGCTTAGAAAGGACAGAGGAGAGTTCAGGGGCACATTTCTTCAAGACTATGATTGGGATTTCGTCCCCACTACTCGCTTTGTGAGGGTCAGGTTTTGAGATTATGCTAGAAATCAGCGAGAGCGTGATGTGGACGTCATTCAATTGGGCCTCAGTTCTAAATGGGAAATCTGTGTCTGGACTCCAGAGGAATCCAGTCTTGAATTGGTCGAGAATCTACGGGCAAAGTATTCAGCCTTGTCCGCTGAGGAGGTGAGGACCTCAAACTCGTTGATTAGTGGGGGGTATCTGATTTATAAATTAAAAAAAAAAAAATAAGCTGTTTAGTAAACAGAAGAATATGTTGAATTTACTGTATATAGAATTTCACCTTAAAAGACGTTTTTGGATATATATTTCCTTTCAGATAAGATCTGAAATTATACATTTAGGTACCTTCACTCATTTTTGATAGTTAAGTTTTAAATTGAATTTCTAAAAATAAAAAGTTTTTCTTGAAGCTTTAATTTTAATTCATTGAAAGCTAAATGATTGTGTTTACTATTTCCAGTAAGCAAAATACTTTGGGAAATTTCAAACAAATTATATCGATTAAAATCTAAAACTTTACGATTAAAATTTTTTTTCAATTTTTTGGCCATTTTTGAGCGATCAATACCTTTGTAAATGAAAATTAGTTCTTAATTTTAAAAATCTTGCAAAAATAAAATATACATCTGTGACATGTTATTTTTGGAAAATTAGCAAATTAAAAGTTAAACTAATCTAATTGAAAACAAATATTACTTGTTTATGACATGAAATTTAGAATTAGAATAAAAGTATTTCTCAATTATGGAGGTTTGACTTGCTGACATTTCAAGTAGGCAATGACAGCACTGTCATCAACCATTTACACACATGGCAAAGTATATGGTTAACCAGAATTGATATAAATTTATGAAACCTAAGTTAGCATTTCATAAGGGGAATAAATCGAGAAACGTGACCTTTTAATGATATGGCATGTATGGCTGACTATAATGAAAAGAAAATTTAACCAGATATTTGCACACAAAAAAATGTTTTAATTATTTTCAAAATCTTGGTGCAGGAAGATTTGTATTTTTGATTAGTAAATATAGTCTTCACTTATTAACTTAACAACCTAATTGGGATGGTGATTGGAAGAAATTTTAAAAGATTTTTGAAACTTTATAAATTAATACAATCAAAAAATAAAAATGAAAACAGTTCTTGTAAAAATTCATTATTAACTGAAAAAAATGATTTTTTCATAATATGATATCCTTAATATATATTGTTTATAAAAGCAATTAAAAGTTTATCTAAATAAAAAATGGCATAGTTTCCACTTTTATTTACATTATTTGGAGCAGATTTCTAGAAAAAGGAATAACTGTTTAAAAAAAACAAGATATTTTTGTTCAGATTTTATAATGATTTCAAAAATAATTTCAGTCATTTGTGAATAAGTTCTGAAAGTTTCATCAAAATCTGACTATTATTTGATTTTTGCAAGAATTTCCAAATCAATTTCACCAGCAAAAAAGTGAATTGTGTAATATACATTTGCTTATAAAAATCTGGTCACACACAGATGTAAAAAAAAACAATTTTTTAAACAAAATTTTTAAATGTGTTAGAAAGGATTAAAAAAATTTAATAAAACAAAAATAGTTTAATTCTTCCTGTTAATATTAACAAACATTTTGACGATAAAACTTTGTTTTTATTGAGCTTGGGGCCTTTTAACATCAAGCTATGCTGTTTTTATCAGCAAATGAGTGAAGGTACCTAATACAGATATTTTTTCTTAAATTTTCATAGATATATATATTAAAATATACAAAATATGATAGATGCATTTTACAACTGTTTAAGAGGTTTATATAATGTTTTGATTTTGTCATTATTTATATAAAATATTTTAAATATTCTATATTTACATAAGGGGTAACAACTTGTGGATAAGTTACTGGTAAACACTCAATACTCTCGCTGAAAAAAAATAGGAAATGTATTTTTGAGAATGTTAATGACGAGCTAAATTTTCATTATTATCAATTTTCTATCCAGTTAATATCTGTAACCTCTTTTCCTTAATCTTAGAAAGCACATTTAGTTAACTTTTAAAAAAATTAGAAATTTGACAAGTTACATTCCATGCTTAATTTTTTTCTCTCTATTCAATTTCAAAACAATGTTTGTGCGTACATATATATTTTTTTTAATAACCAATATTTTTGGTTTCATCTCTGGACTCCTACAACACCAACCTTCAAACCATATCTACACTATTCAATCATATAATAAAGCAATTTCATGTGGATTACTTCTACAACTCCATAAAATTTTAAGATAACATATGCCTATAAACAATATGTGAAATACTAGTCTATCACAAATGTACAAATTTGACTGTTTTTCTAACAACGAAGACATGTCCAAAACTTTTTTCATTATTCATTACTCAAATCCCTATGCATCTATTTATATATTAACAAGATTGACATAAAACTAATCAAATCTATATTTTAATTTCTATTTAAAAAAAAGCAAAACAAAAAGATTTATACTAAAAGAAAAATTATATGAATAATATAAATATATAAAAGACCTAATGAAAAACTTGAAATATAAAATTATTCAATTTTCAATAGTAAAGAAATTGTAAGAAAGTAAAATTGACACATCACCACTGTAAAAAAATTCTCCATTTATTAAAAAAAATAATAGATGTTATTTCAACTTCAAAAATGATTATTATCACTAAGGTTTATTTGGAATATTCAGATGTTAATGGAAAAATATTGATCGATTCATTTATTTTCTACAGCTTATCAACCTTTTGCAAGTTATTTAAAGCCAGAAAATATTATTACATCATAAGACTTTTTTAGATAATGATTTAGTCTTACAAGTCTATAGCTGGGAGTAAAGTGGTGGATTCATACTTTTCCTAGGGGTATTTGCACATAAATGAATATATTGAACACAAGTGGAATTGGAACTCAGATTTTCAATTAACAATTCCAAGTGATTATCATTACAACAACTCCCCATCCAAGCTTGCAGCAGATGGCAATTCAAAATGGTCACCCATCTAGAAACTGACCAAGTTCTATGTTGCTTAACTTCAGTGATCATACAGGAACTGGTGTTTCAACATGATATGGCTGGAAGCTTTAATGGAGAAAAATGAATAGTACATTAACAATAGCCTGTCTGAATTTCTGGGATGAGGAGTTATCAATTCACATGTGCATTATTGTCCTCATGTTCCAGCCAGTCATTATTTTCAATCTAATTTTTCAAATGCTGTATTAGCTGTTATTTCTCCATTTTTTCATATAGCTTTTTATTAAGTTGTCTTCAAGAACTTATTTACAACTAAATTGATACTAAAGAAATACAAAAAATTATTTTCAAAAGTTAGTATAAAAGTATTTTCATACTAATAATAGTTTATTTTCTTTAAACAGTTTTATTTCAGTTAAGCTCTTCAAAAAGATTATTAAATAATTCTTATATTTGGCTATTTACTCAGATTTTGGGAAGCAAATTAAGACGAAAACTTTTCAGCATTTCCTCATACTTAAATTGGAATCTCTTTTGTAAGCAAGAGTTAATGTGGGTTTGCTAAAACAGTTTATAGTAATAACAAGAATAATAAGTGACTTCTTTATTATTTTCACAAGAGACATCGTTAGTGAAGATTTAATGCTAATAGAAAGTTATCAATAGCAATCAAGTGGATACTAAGAGAATAAGTTATAAATAACTGTTTCTTGACCTGAATAAAATATAGACACTAAATAAAACAAGTCCATTCTAGACTATGTTCTGTAGGAGTACAGAAAACTCAGGGTTTTCTCTGTCATTATCAATAATCATAGCAGCATACATTTACGCCATTTATGCATAAAATTTCTGCTACTTTATAGAATCACTATTAAAAAAACTATTTACTTTCATATAAATGTGGAAAAAAAAAAAAGAAAATTTGAATTTAAAATTTATCAATGTTATTAACTCAACTTTTCAGTCACCACAGCTTAAGTGTCTGTTGTCCATTTTGTCAGTGTCATCAGTGTTGTCTCTTTTTTTTTCAATTTAGAACTTAGGCTCACTGATTTTATAAGTCATTATAAAATCATACTTTTATCTTATATTTCTCTGATGCAAATTCTTTTTAAATACAATTGTTTTATCAATAGATACCTATTTTGTATATCATATGACTGGAAACAGTTATCTACCAATAACAAATTAACAACGAAAATTTTTAAATATCCAACTATATTGATCCCAATTTACTAGGAAGGTGTAAATAGTAAAGTACAAATAGGCATAAATAGGCCAGAATAAAAACATTATGAAAGCTGCAAATACAATTGCCTGTTGTCAAAACAGCTGTTATATACATATATGATGTCATAATAAAACAGTAGGCAAAAAGAAATTCAAAGTGCAAAAAAAAAACAACTAAATCTTAAAGTAATAGAACAATATAAAAGAAATTTTTTTCTTCTTTTTTTATAACATCGTTGTTTACCCAATACAAGGCCAAAGAGCCATTCAAGGTAGAGAGTTATTGAATGGAGCTGTTTTATGAAAAGAATAATTGTAGATTATGAAGATTTGTAGAATAGAACAGTTGAGTTTGGACTTGAAGAGGTTAAAAATGTATCTGTTGTCAAGGCAGTATCCTTTCAGGACTCTGTTTCCAAAAACAGTGGCTCTTAGAAAGAAACTCTTCTTACCAATAGCATGTGAAGGGAATGCTAGTTCATACATATTCACATAGTATGGCAGGACTTAACTATAAAGGTCTGCCATTTCATGTACACAGGGGTGAACCATTCTCATTCCCTGAACTAATAGAAGTAGTTGATAAGGATTTTCTGAAGCATATGATTATAGGTTATCAGAATTTGATACATCACATTACACTGGAGACAAAGGTTGGTTCCATGACCCGAAAGCATCACCAACTTCTCCAAAATTCCAAGTTCAATACTCATTGAAGAAACTGATGGCACTTGTGTTCTGAGATGCAAATGGTGTGCTGTTAACAATCAGATAGTGTGAAACACTGGAAAGACTGAGGAAAGCTGTTTTCACAAGAGTATCATCTTGCTACAAGATAATAAACATCCTACATACAAAAGTGTGGTCTCCAGTGATATGGTTAAGATGTTTTATTGCATCTACCACATTAGAACTATTATCTGTTTGGGTCTTTCAAACAACATTTAACCAGGAAGCATTTCTACACATTGCCACATAGTTGATGCAAAGATACATGTTGTTCCAGTCTCTCAACACTATGTTTTTTTTTTAGTAGAATATATATTAACATGTGAATTAATGGGAAAATGGCATCAATTTCGATTGCACCTACATAGGAAAACAGCATACTAGTGACGGCAACATAATGCACAATAATATATTAGCAAATGTTCCTTCCTCTATAAATCCTTCTTTAAACAAAATTTAGTTATTTAAATCTATCCTATCAAAATTTACTTTAGATAACTTTCATGTTTCATTTGAAGGAGCCATCAAAGCATGTATCTTCCTGCAAGAACCATACAAAATTCAGTACCTCTGGAATTATAGTAGTGAGAAATTATTGTTTTTTTTATATAAAACAAACACGCTATAAAAATCTATATAGTTTTAAAAAATATCAATAAACTAATTATCTAAATTGTTTTTTTTTAAATAAAAATCATCGATCTTATCAAAAAAAAAAAAGAAACAGCCAAGAATAACTCAGATTATAGGAACTTTTCTTTGAAAAATAACACAATGCAAAACTCGTTCATCATTGGCTCTTCCTTTATATAATGTCACTACAATAATTGAATTTTTCTTGAGGAAGGTGTTTCTATAACTGGCATGAATTACATGGCCCAAGAAATTTATAAAAGCAGAGTAAAAATACATTTCTCCTATGAATATTATAATTTAAGAACTTTTAACAGCTAGATTTATAAGAAAACATGTTTCAAAGAGATAGAATCCAATTTAAATTTGAAATGACTCATGAAAACAAGAGAAAATGTGTGACAATAAAAAAAAGGATAAATTTGGAAATAAGTCTTTAGACAAATGCATATTTTACTAAAACTGCAAATAGATTTTAAAATTTTATAAACTGATAAAATTATGGAATAAAAAATACATCCTTATTTCAATGAGTAATTTGGAAAATTGATCTTGTAAAGTTAGTGATTTCAAAGCCACAAAGTTCTGGCTTTAAATTTTAGACACACATTTTTTTATTCCTGACATGTTTTACCAAATCATGGAATTAGAAACAATATTATTCAAGTTAATTATTTATATTATTGATGCATTTTCATGATACTTCTTTAGATTTATCAAAGCCTCCACCATATAAATATAAAGTAACCAATGTATTTTTTAACTTTGCTGTGGATAGCCATGAAGTTTAAGGAATAACTTCATGACCAACTTCTAGACTTTATTGAATTAAAACGTGAGGCTGAGTTGATACAACCAGCACAGACTTTAGCTATTCATTAAAACACAAGAATTATAAAGTGTTGAAAATTACATCACCTTAAGAGATAAACAAAACAAAAACATTAACATGGCAGGAGTAAAGATTTAGATTAAACAAATATGAGTATCTTATAACAATCAGAATTCTTGATTATTTTTACTGTTAATATATGATTTCTTTTATTTAAAATGCTTATGTGAGTCCTTTTCTTTTTAATCAATAGGTAGTAAGATGATTATTCAATACATTAACTATCAAGATATTATTTCCTTTCAATTTTAAAAGACAACTATACTTAATACTTAGGTTAACCATATATACCCCTGTGTGCCATACAAGAGATAAAAGCTATCAGTATTTGTATGTCAGCCCTGAAACTTAAGAGGTACTGGGGTTATGAAAATATTTTATAATGTAAGAACATAAATCTATAATAAAAAGTGAAAACTATTTCAGTTTGAAGCTTAGAAATTATAGTATGCTAACTGATATCAAATATAAATAACATGTAAAACTATCAATAATTGACCGAGTTAAAAAGCATCTTTTCAAAAGAATATAAGGTAAGCTTTATTCATACAACTGAATTTTTTTTCATGTTCTTGTCATTACCAATATTTCAGCTGATTCATTTTCCAGCTTTTGTCAGATGTACACTCCAGAAGAGATGATAAAAACTCTATTAAATATAAAAATAAAAAAATGACTACTAATATACCAACTGTAATCAAAGTTACATACACAGATCCACAGAAGGATGAGCTATATGGTTTACACTTTTTACTGTGATTTCCACATTTACATAGAATCTTGTTTTAATATTTTGCCCAAAGTTCTAATCCATGGAAACCTACTGTATGGCTTAGCTACACCGAAAATCCATTTATCTTCTGGCTCGACCAGAAAATTTATACAGGACCATCTATATAGTTCACTATGTAGTAGGAAGACAAGAATAAACTTTTTTTAATTTCTTAATTACCTGCATGAAAGGATGTCATTAGCACAAGTGTGTCCAAAACATAACTTGTGTTGGATAATCTCTGATTTTTGACTCAAAACATTTTATCTGCATTAAGAAATGAATAACTTGTTACCTCCAAAACTGAGCATAACTCTTCAAGAATGAGTATTCAATTGGAAAGAAAAAATAAGGGAAATTATTAGCATCTTCCAATATAACAACTTTCTTTGGTAGTTTCTAAGATAGGGAAACAAGATAACACCCAAAAGCACAACCATATTGTTATACCAAACATTCTATCAGTAAGAGGTACTGCAGAAAAGAGTTTGTTAATATTACAAAAGCAGGGTGGTTTTCAATAGTAAAATCAATTTTGCAACTAGAGTATAAAAGGAGTAAATAACTGCTCCTTTAACCCTTTAGCTTTCAACCTACCCAAAGCCATCCAGTAAATACCAGCTCTCAATGTTCAGTCAGTCAGTTAATTGCCATACACTATATATGCTTGGGTGACTAAGCAGGAGATTTTCCTGCAATAGGTTGACATTACTTTCTTCAGTAATGTTCAACCTGCTATAATCTGCCCCATGTATACTCTTTCAGAAAATGTGACATAATCATTGCATATAATGCAGGAAGTTAGACAAATAGAGCTAGTATTTATGTGGCACGTTTGAACATCTTGAATATGAAAGGGTTAAAATAAGACTCAAAGAATACAGGAAAACCATAACCAAAGAGAAAGTTATAAAATCTAATATGGTAAACTATATCTGGAAAGACGAATATATATACTCTGGAATGAGATCCAAATAATTGATAGGGAGCACCACTGGAGAGTAAGGAAGTTGTAAAAGATATTAAATTGTGGATCAGTTGGATAATTCAGGTCAGTACAGATTTCAGCACTATGCTATTTCCTTTGCTGGGCAAAGAAAATGTTGCTGAACTCACCCATGTATGGATTGAAATCACATAGCAATATGGTTGGTGGTATAGCATTGTCTACTCTGTTGCTGAAATTAAATAATGATTGGTATAAAAGAGACCATTTTTTCTGCAGTAATTTTCTGAAGAATGACTTGGTCAAATAATTGTGAATATGACATCAAAAGCACAAAGGTGGGGTTTAATTACCCAAACAAAATTGGAATGTTAATGACTTCCCTCAAAGTCATAGACAATATCAGCTAAGTTAAATGTGTGTGTGTATATTTAAATGAAAAACGAAAATGGCATGTAGGTAAACCTAAAACAGATCCTATTAATATTAATCTCATTAATATTAAAAACAATCCTAATAAAGGGCTCCGTGCAAATAGTATTATCTATTTACAGAGCCTAATATGTATATTTTCAAATAAAATTCTGAAAATTACTTATGCCGTATGGCCATTTCAACAAGAAAAACCTCACTTCTTCAGCAGCAAAATTACAGTAATACAGTATACTTCCAGTAAATTAATTTTGCTGCTGAAAAAGTGAGGTTTTTCCTTGCAGAAATGGCCATATGGTACATGTAATTTTCAGAGTTTTATTTGAAAAAAAAAAAACCCCAATATATATATATATATATATATATATATATATATATATATACACACATACATACATATTAGGCAGGCCTCTCTCAAAAATACTGGGAGATGAATGAAGAAGGCCGAAATCCACAGTTAAAGTGGAAGCTGATAGGCACAGAACGTATTCCTAATAGTTTAGGTGATAGATGTAATCTATGTTTAACAGAAAAAATTAGAATTCTGAAATTTTAATATCAGACTGTACTTCTGAATAAACATAATGAATTTATTACCATGTGTCATCACTGTTGTAAATTTAAATTTCATTAATTATCTCCTCCTTCCATTTATTCATAACAGGTTTTTACCTCCTACATAGATTAGATTTTAAATTTGGTGAATCTGTAGCCTTTTCCCTCCTGCCTACAACCACTAACTAAAGGTCAAACCACCTGCCTTCCACTACCAAAAGAAATTACTACTACAGTTCTCCTCAGCTTAAACCTATTGTAACCAACATTCCTTACTAATCCTTGCTTCTGGACAAGAATTTGTCTCCATTCCTTGGTTGACTGGAGTTGACAATGCAAGTCTCGAACTGACATGTTGAAATAGCTATCCCCACTAAATGTGATCTGAATTTACAGATATATGAATGAGTGCCCAGGCATTATATATATATATATATATACACACACACAGAATTCAACCTACACTAGACCATTCATTGGTGTTACCTTTCATTTGCTTTTAGGCAAGTAATTCCAGTACAACTGCAAAATTAACACAAAGCCGAAATTAAAGATAAAATAGAACATGAAGGATAACAATAAAAAAGTCCTATCTAAAAGCCTTCTAACCATAAAAGATTATGCATACTGATAAAAGGGACTGGTTCTAAAATGTTACTGAACTGAAATAATAATGAGGAATACATTATCTACAGTTTCAAAAAGTAGTAAAAGGTTAATTCAGAATATTAGAGAATTATTTAATTTGTGTAGTACAAAAAAACCTATTTATAAGAATTCATAAAATCAATGAAAATATCAAAATCATATTGCATCAAATAACTCGATAAAGAATTGATACAATTTAGAAAAAGATAAACGTTAAATATTGCTTGCATGACCAATTCTCAATAGTATTCCCCACTCCATCACATAATTTGTAAATATTTACTCAACATGCAAAATAAAACCAGTAGCTATGAAATTACATACACAACTTTCAGAAATAACCAAATGAGAAAAAAAAAGTTGATAAACATTTTTCAACCTTGCACTTAAATGAAATGAAGCATTGTCAATTATTAATATTTGACATTTTTTTACTTTCACCTTATTTCTGTTGATTTTTTTTATTACAAGACTTAATCCATCATTCTTTGATCATAGAATAACGGTACGACAAGTGCGATAAAAAGCAACAGAGATAACTAAGGAAGAAGTTAAATTTTATTATTAGTAAACATAAAAATAAAATCAGTAGATATAAAATTATGTACTTATTTATTTTTTGTTTTTATTAAAAAAAAGCAAAAAATAAGTTATATTCTTTTTAATTCTAAGAATAACAATTATTAATAACCAAATTTTAATATAAACTATTTAAAAATTTACTATTCTTTTTCTATTATTATTATTATCTATAATATGTAAAACATTTAATTTGTTGCATCTTATATTGTTTTTAAATCTGAAGTTTTTAATCATTAAGATACCTCATTTCTTAATTTTACCAATACCACTATAGTTAAATATATATATATATATATATATATTTATTTATTTATTATGCTGTGAGAAACATTTGCGTTTTTTTCCTCATAGAAGTGACTATTATTATTCATTTTTTATTAGGATTTTATACCTGCTTGCTGCATATTATAACTCTTATATTGATATTCATGTTGCAAATATTGAAAGAGACTTGAGTGATACTCTCTTACACACTGGAAAATCTGTATAATCACAAACAGTATATGATGAAAATTAGAAAAGTACAAGTTAGATCATCTTTTTTAATATTAGATTCAAACTTAAAACCAAAATCGTAGGCATCATCAAGGCCTGAAATTTTTGCTTCAATTTTTACTGAAATATTAACTTGCAGGACACCTTTTCATTATATAGACACATTTTGATTTTCTGTTTAAAGAAAAGGCAACAGCTGAATGTCAGAAGCTAATATGGAACATTTTTGCTTTCAAACAAATTAGCAATGAACATGCAGTAATATATATATATATATATATATATATATATATATAGATAGATAGATAGATAGATAGATAGATAGATAGATATTACTGCTCCAGTTTTAATAGTTTTATGATTTATCTATAAAAAAAAAAGGTTCCCAATCAGATCAAAAAGGATTTTTTAAAAATATGATCTTTGGTCAAATTGAAGACTTTTCACACCCTCTTGTTTTTAATAAACCTAGAGAACAAAGTATAGAACCATGCCAAAAATAAAAATAAATAAGGAAGCTAAGAGGGAAAATATTTTCTGGTACAGTTTTGTTCAGTGAAAAATTCAGTATTAGTAATTTTTATATTTGTTTAAATATACTAGACAATGCTGAATAGTTTTAAAGTTCAATCCAACTTAGGAATTTATTTTTGATACATTCTTTCTCAATTCAGTGTTCATAGCAACATTTTAAAAATTGTAATCTATTATCATGAACACTTTTGTATTATTAACATTCAGTTTGCTGAAAATTTTATTGTTTTGTCATGAAAGAGTATTTAGCTTTCACAAACTATATTCAAAAAGATCACTTTAAATTGTGGCAACTGTCATATGAGCATGCGTTTTTAAAAAACTTTGTTTATTGACTATAACATTGAAGACGAAAAAATAAACAACATTTTTGGCATATATATCTTTTTATTTTAAGAATGAAATATGAAGGTGAACAAACATGTTAAAATAGGCTTGCAAAATTTTGTGCAGTGGATTTCTCGCTGAATGATGTTCCATGATTGAGTAGACCTGTTCATGTTGATAATAATTAAGACAAAACATAACTTAAGAATAATCAACATTAGATGGTGGGTGAGAGATAGCCAACATTCTGAAAATATCCAAATCAAGTCTTAAAAATCATTTGTTCTAGGAAGCTTGTCACTTTGTTGTGTGGCCTTCACACAAGTTATGCAGAAAAATAAGGGACACCTACTGAATAACATTTCCATGTGTAATTTACTACTTAATTATAAAGGAAAAAAAATATTTTGACAAGCAATGAAAAGTAGGTAACTTTACAATATGGAACACAAAAGATCATCAGGAAAGCAAAATATACCCCTACTAACCTAGTACCAAAGGCTAGTCTTCATCTGAAGAGGCTGGTGGGTTTGGAAAGGAGTCCTCTATTATGAACTCTTTCCAAGTGAGATAAACAATTGATTCAAGCAAGTACTGTCTTTAATTGTATCAAATAAATGTAGCAATTATTAAAAAGTGTTAATTCTGATTTAGTTAAGAAAAAGGACATAAAACTTTATCAGAATAAGACTAGACTAATACTGCATCTTCTGATTACCATATGTTACAAAGTTTTATCAAAAAAAAGAATTCTGGGAGAATAGAATTATAAAGGTGCCTGAAATATGACAGAAGGATTGATTTTTTTTTGTGGATTATTAATCCTTTGTGGATTATTTAAAGCCAAAACATATCTTGGAATGTAGGCGATTGCTTATAATACTCAGCATTCTCTCAGCTAAAAACTGTTCATGCTTGAAAAGAAAATGGCAAATATGTTGTTTAATAAAGTTAATATTAATAATTTGTTTTTTATCTTTCCTTGTTAAACTGAATAAAGTTTTTGGCCAACCCAATATTTGCGAATTACTTTTAATTTCATATTTTTTGGAGAATGCAATTTATTAACTAGTAATGATACCAAGTATCAAATATTCATGATTAAATTAACATTTTCCTTTCTTTAACTTTTTATTTTTTTTTCAAGGTGTATCACTCAGTTAAGTGTCATACTTAATACCCACTTGGGTCTCTAAAAAGACATGACGGACTGATTTTTTCACAGTAAGTTGTCATTACTTTTTGTGGTTGACTGATTGTCAACCAAGGCTATAGAACCCAATCTATCCCGTCATAGCTAAAGGGAGAAGCGATGGATTAATACCTTTCCCAAGGGTATTTGCACATAAGTGAATGCAACAAATTCAACTGGAATTCAAACTCAGCTCTACAATTTCTTATTCCAAGCCAATATATACAAAGCAGAATTATTATAATTACATAAATTTTCTATTTATAAGGTTAGATGATAACTTAATTTTCTCTTTTCATAAAACTCGTACAATATACTGTTGTCTTGTTCCACTTTAACACAAAATTAATTCTGCTCCTATATTTAACTAGCAGTATAGCCCGGCATTGCTCGGGCATAATGAAAGCTTTAATCCATGGTCCTGGAACTCAGACTCTTTGGACGTTGACACGAAAGACTAAAAAGCAATAGTTGTTTCCAGTTAAAGCGAAACCGTAGACTGAAAGAAAAATTAATGGATGTAAGTCAAATTTTGATTTCCTGGTATCGATATCAAATTTTCTGCACTATTGTAAGAACTGCAACCTTGAAACTTCTGAAAATTGTTTCTTATGTCTTTGTCTATGAGTGTATCAAATTTGATTAAAATCGGACCACTCCTTCTATAACCCGATTTTTTCGATTATCAATATTTATCGGGGGTACCTCGACACAAAACCTAGCTAAGAACACTCGCATACGCTTCTAGTACAACTGTGTAAATTTTCAAGAAAATCGGTTCAGCCGTTTCGGAGTCTATATGTAACGGACACACACAGACACACACGCAAAGTTTCATTTATAAATAAGTTTAGATTAGATTTGATTTAGATGTATAATAAAAAAATAATGCTTGCTTCTTTACCGGATGATTTTAATAAGTCTTTATATTAGTCATTCTCTAATAACACTGCACAAAATATACCAGAATTAGTTACACTATATGAAGACTGGAAATAAGAACTAGATTTAAAAAAATGTTTTAGCATTTTCAGTACAATTGCTGCTTTGAATTATTGAAATGTTTTATAGATTTACTAATTAGACTAGACAATAAAGATGTGAAAGATGTGTTTTTGTGAGGTTGTGGTAAACATAGATGCCTGGCAGTTATGTGCAATCTCTGGTCATTAGTAACCAGGAATTATTATATGTTATATTATATGTTATATTATTTCTAAGTGCCACATGGCCAAAAGTATGGGGTACCCAGTGAGGATTGAACTCACTACTGAGTGATAATAAATTCTAGTGAGATAAACTTGCTAACCATTACACCACGTCGAGGTGCTTAACCAGGAATTATTATACGAAGTATATTTCTAATTCCAGGAGATCCTGTCTTTCATGCAGTATCTCATTACTCCATTAAAAAACAAATAGCAATTCCCTAATGTATATGAAGGGAATGGGACAATTTTTGTTCCCTTCTCTACATATGCATTTGGTCTCAAACTGAAAAGACCCTGTACCACATAATATCAATTAGATGATGTTTAAATATACTTACAATCCATTTAAACTGATAAAGCTTCTTACATTTCAATTTACTTATAAGAATCATAACCAACAAAGATTTAACTAAATTTATTTACTTCTGACACACAAAAATTAATTTCTGACAAGATGTTAATACATGCTGATCTCTTAATTAGCACTCTTTTTATATTCTTTTTTAAATTATAGACATTTTTTCTGTTGCATAATTAGATGTGCAAAAATTCCCAGCAACTTATTTATTTATTTTTAACTAAAGCCTGAATACATAGTTGACAACAGATTTTGAGTGTTCTGTATCAATTTATTGTGTTGAAAATAAAATAAACAAGATAACAGAAAAAAATACATGTGCAACACAACAGCTGATGTGAAGATGATTGATAAAACCTATAGAAATGATTCAAGTAGAAAAATACAGGTGAAAGGGGAATTTGACTTGAAGGATAAAACCATATAATATTAACTCACAAATGTTTGGAAATGTTCACTTCCAAGTTCTTTTAGTTGAAGAACCTAGTTAAATTACTGTTGAAATTGGTTGAAAAACTTGTTGATGTTGATCACACTTAACAGTGTGTAAATTATGGAAAAAATTTAAAAGTTAAAAAATAAGTTCCACATTAATTTTCAGATTGAAGAATAAAACTGTATCTCACCACTTGCATCTCTCTTCTTGCTAGACATTAAGATCTTCTTTGTGATAGATTGTCATGAAAAATGAAAAGTGATTTCACTATGATAATCTGAAGCATCAAAAATTAGGATGGACCCAGGATAGTCTGCAGCATGCAGAAAACTTTTCAAGAAAAAGCTATTACTCTGTATTTTTTGTATGTGAAAGGCATCTTGTATCACAAATTGCTGAAGACTGGTGAAGCTGTTACTGCAAAACATTACAGTTTTGTCACCTGCAGAGTAGAAAGATCTAGGAAGTCAGGCTGCTGCATGGCAACACTTATTCACATGTTGCTTTGCTAACAAAAAAAAAAAAACTAATGGAATTGAAATGGGAAATTCTTTTCTATACAATACATTCGGACATGGCACTTGTTTCAATCAATACAATATTCCTTAACGGGTCAAAAAATTGAGGACATCTTCAATGTTCAAAATTTCATATTGACACCTTTACTATGTCAAAGTTAAAGTAATTTTTTCAATATGGAATTTGAAAATTTTCACAACATTGGTATAAGTCAAAAATATTTTAATGATTAATCAATATATGTACTAGTTATTAATTTATTAATTAAAAAATAACTGGAAACTTTTGCATACACCTAATAATAAATATATTGTTCTATTGCACTTTCTAATGATTTAAGAAAAAATGCAAATATTAATGACAGAATCTCTAACTACAGAAAAACAGGAATGTTTTAATGAGTTGTTAGTAATTGGTAAATAGAAGCTTAAATTTGTATTTACTAAATATGAATATGACAAAAATATTGATCATCAAATATAGAAAAAAACTGAAATAATATCGCTATTGTTTTGTGATAAGCCTATGTAATAATTTGTCGAAACTTTTTGAGGCATTCTTTATATTATTTACATTCAGACTAATGACTTATCTTTGTTATTATAATAACAATGATAAAAAAGGAGATATTAGTTTAAATATAAATAATGGAGTCTTCATGAAAATTTAATTTATTTAACTTATAAAAAAATTTATCTCATGTATTTCACTTTGCAAGAAGTTATATCTTACTGGCCTATATAAAAAGTGTTAAGATTTACTACATAAAGAAATTTACTAAACCTTACTAAAATAAATGTTAATAATCTAAAAATTAAATTTTCATTAAAGGATATATTTGTACTATTTCTTTTAAAAATTTCAAGACTGGCTTTAATTAAATCTTGTGTTATCATTTCACTAAAATTCTCTTTATAAAAGTGATTGAAGAAAAAATGTGAATAATACAAGCAAAGCTTAAACAAATAAACTCTAAAATTATAATAAATTTTGTAACATTAACTTATATTTGCTTCAATCATGCATTACCTAATTGTGTAAAAACTATTAAAAAAAACTGACATTTCTGAAAACATCAAGATGGCACAATTTTCTTCAAATAATAATAAACATAGTGGTCATTGTAATATATGACATACTCATGCTTTTATACTGTGTATTGCTAACAATCAGAATACTTTCTGGAGAGGATTTTTGCTAATTTTTACTATTAAATTTTAACATTTTGTATAAATAACTGTGCTAGATTGGTATTACACAACTGATTACAATTATAAAATCAACTTTTTTGAAACCAGATACATAAAATTTACAATTCTGTGAGTTTATAAATTAAAATTTTTGTTGAAAAGTTCTTACTTCCAACTTTCTAAGATCTAAGTAAATGATCAAACATCAGATTTTTTTTCTTCTTCAAAAGATGTTTTTAGTCAAGCTGAGAATTTTTATAAAGTAAAAGTTAGAAACTAAAAGAAAAAAAAAATTATGCAAATATATTTTATCTGTGGGTATGTTACACACAACCCACTATTTGTGCATTGTTGAGCTATTTAACAATTGTTAAATGTGATAAGTAGACCCTTAATTATAACTAATATTTAAGATTGCCATTACTAAATATATTACCTTCTATCATTTAATGATAGGGGAAAAGCATTCACATTGACAGAAGGGAATGTGCTTCAGCACTAGATATGAACATAAAAGAAACATCTAAAATGAAATATTGTCTTACAGGTTATAGTACAAATTTAACAAAAACTTTCATAAACTTTACCTTTTCTTAAATAAGAATGATTGAAGAAACTTATTTTTCAGCTTGAAATTTAAATTGAGAATGAAAAAATAATTAACATACCAAAATATTTCAAGAAAAGTTAATGATTATGTTGAGAATGAAAATTTATGATTTTCCACAATTTTATAAATAAACTTTCTCGATGATTAAAGCTGAGATAGCAATATTTTTCAGAAGCCCTTGCTTTAGATATATGGTTTATTCACTTATAATTTTGTTGTACAGAAGTATATTTGATGGTTGCTAATCTGCTAATCTTCCTTTGAAGTCTTTGCATACAGCATCTGATGGATGAATCATGGAATTAATCCTTTTTAATTCAAAGATGTTGAATGGCCATCTTGATATGAAGATCCCCACGGGGGATAACACATCACCTCAGCAACAGAAAAATCCTTTCAGAAACTGGAGAAAAATTAGAAAAGTAGACTAATTTAGAAAAATTAGAAAAGTAGACTAATTTTTCTCCAGTTTCTGAAAGGATTTTTCTGTTGCTGAGGTGATGTGTTATCCCCCATGGGGATCTTCATATCGAAATGGCCATTCAACATCTTTGAATTAATCCTTTTTTAATATATATTTTCTCTGTAATATTTTATTACATGGAGCTCTCTTCCTGTATCATTTTTTAATATTAAAATAAAATTTTTAATATTAATTAGGATCGGGATTTTGGAATTTACCTTCCTGCTTTTTTCCCTTGGATTGAAGTATCTGAATTAAAATATATATATATACTTATGAAAAGCTATACATACAAAATTTTCAGGTCACGAAACATCTCTTTGGAAAAATATTGTCTGTTGTTACAAAAGAAATTTCAGGATATAAAAGGCGAAAATTTCAAAATACGCGCTGCTACTCACAGCTCCCAGAGTCCACCTCATTCTCGATAATGCCCCTGCCCACTCGCCCTGTCTCGAAGATGATATCCTGGAGGAGTTCTCATTTATTAAGATGCTGTACCACCCACCTAACACCACCTCTATCCTCCAGCCCATTGACCAACAAGTCATTTCGAACTTCTAGAAACCCTACACGAAACACCTGTTCAGGAGGTGTTTCGACATCACTGAAAACACCCAGCTTACCCTGAATGAGTTTTGGAAGCAGCACTTCGATATTGTTGTTTGCCTCAAGATAATTGACATGGCTTGACAGGAGGTGACCAGATGTACCCTTAATGTAGCTTGGAGAAAGCTGTGGCATGATGCTGTTGCCTCACAAAATTTTGAGGGGTTTGAGGTGGAGGCTTGGAACCGATTGGGGCATTTATAGGGTAAAAAGCGTCTCTACTTACGAAATTTTCACATTACGAAATGACTTCCAGAATGAATTAATTTTATAAGTAGAGATTCCACTGTATATACCAAAATTACACAAAAATATTTTGAAATATTAAGGAGTAAATTTATTCATTAAAAATCGCCATTGGCTTCTACCATGGCCTCCAGATGACTTCAGAATCTCCTGCAACTATTCTGGATGGTCTTCTTGTTTAAGTTGGTGAATGCTACCATAATCCTTGCTTTCAGTTCCTCTTTGGTATTACAAGGAGTTTTGTTGGTCTCTCAATCAACTGTGCCCCACACATAATAATCAAGGTTGCAGTCTGGGGAGTTAGATGGCTAGATGTGAGGGGTGATGTGGTCATAGAAATTGCATGACAGTCATGACTGGATTCTACTGCTTGCATGGCATTGTGTAGAGTCCTGTTGTCAGACAAAGAGTCTTCGAGCAGCACTACATCCTGAAAGCACTTGATGTAGGCCTCCATTGAATCTGGGGCCCTGTGAGAAGATGAATAGAAGAATCAAAAGTGATCTTTCCAAACACCTTGTAATCGCACCTACCTCCTATTAGTATGGACCAGGCTTGCTTCCCAGAGAGTAAAACACTACGCCTCCTTGGTCTCACATTTTCAGCGGACCTCAAGTGGAATGACTATATCGAATCCATTGCTATAAAATTCAGTTCTCAGTGCAGGGCCCAGAGGTTTTTTTCCGTCTGATATCTATCCTGCACATTTATAAATCTACCATCCGCCCGTGCATTGAATACTGTTGCCATATCTGGTCGGGTGCCCCTGCTATTCTCCTTGAGCTTCTCGACAAGGTACAGCGGAGGGTCTGCAATGTGATCAGTACCAACTTAGCAGACTGCCTGCAGTTTCTCTCTCATCAGCGCGACGTGGCTTCCCTGTGTCTCTTCTATAAATACTTTCACAGCTTCTGCTCCTATGAACTTAGATTACTGGTGCCCCCTAGGTTCGAATTTGCACGAGATACTAGATTAGCAACTAGATCCCACCCTTTTACAGTGAAACCGATAAAATGCAACCGCAACTTCTACTCCAACAGTTTCTTTTCTCGCACTTCCCGACTGTGGAATTCCCTTCCACAAGACTGCTTCCCCGACAGCTACAATCTCCAGGAGTTTAAATGTAAGGCCAATAGACACCTCCTAACAAACTAACTCGCTTCCATTCTTTCAAACACTCTTCCCACCCACCCAACTATCTATCACCCCACTTCTGACATTTCCTATATCTAACCACTCTTTCTATTTACCTTCCCTCATGTAGCTCCAAGTGCAATAGTGGCAGTGGAATGCTTTGCTTGGGGTGAAATGATTAAAAAAAAAAATCTCCATTAGACTAATCCAACTCTTTCTGACCCCTCTACACTGTCCTCAGATTGACACCCAATCACTTTGTAATGTTCATATAGGAGCTTCCAACATGAATACTAAGCAATACAGCATGCCATTTCTAAATTTCTGGCAGAGTGAATTGCATCAGTGCTCTTTTTCTTACAAATGATACCCAACTGACCCTACTATACTGTGCAGTGCAGTTGAGAAAATCAAAAACAAACAATGCACATGTGTAAAATTAAAAACATAAAATGGCAACAATTTACTCATCACACCCTGTATATATATATATATATATATATAATTAGTGTTCATAAAGTGCAAATAAAAGTGATTATATCTTCTTTATAAAAAGTCATTTTAAAAAAAACTGAATAATTTTTGGCTTTATTAAAAGTTCAAGTCATAGGTTTACACCAAAAATTCAAGTAGAACTAAGTGATTTATGTTGAAATTTAAAAAAAATATCAGAAAACATTTTTTACAAATGTTAATTTTGAAAATTAAAATCATTAAAATTTGACAGATTTTTTAAGTTCTAAAAAGAAAAATATTGCAACTAAAGATAGTATCATACAATGAGTGTTTTTGTTTTTTTAAGATATTTTTTTATCCTAATTTAGGCCCAAAACAAAACAGCAAAAGTTATAATGCTACATAACATGCTAATTTATATAATTGTATATTTCAAAATTAAATAATTTTATGTTAAAATCACTCAAAAAAAAAAGAAATGATTATAAATAATTTGAATATTCTTATTTTCCTTTACATTATACTATTCACTGAGTCTGTATCAGAACAATTTATTTTAGATTGATAGTTTATACAATACAAATGACAAGCTAGTTATAAGAATTTATAATATTTATTATTTTATTCTACTGTATGGTGGCAAATGAGGCTATAATTTACTCAAGGAAAAATAATTTTAAACAACAGTACAAATAACCTGTCTTTTTGTAAAGTGCCATATGCGTAAAATTCTTCACAATCATGGATATACTAATTACATCCCAAAACTACAATAACACACATTTTCTGAAGATTAAAATATATTACAAACAAGTAAATTTAATGTAAAATATAAGTTTTGAAGAATACTGACATGTTTTGTAATATCGGCAGTTACTTTTAAAGGTTTTATCTCTCTTTATAATCAATATATGTCTATGTATATTTTTTCAAGGATTTTAAAAGATTTTATACATCTAGCACTGTTAGCTCAGTGATAAAAAGAATTTGGTTTGTCCATAAAAATGAAATATAGGTTTAAACAGTAGCAGTAAGCATAAGAGAATAACAACAAAAAGTATGAGTAAACCAAAAATAATTATATGTAAATAAAATATTATTTTTATTTATAGATGTGACAAATTGTTACTGAAGTGTTGAACATAAGAAATAAAAACACAGGTCTAAATTAAGAGCACTTAATTTTTTTTAATGAAATACAGTTACTGAATTATTCTTTCACTAGTTATATCATTTTAATGTTTTTTTTTTATTGCAATTCTTAAGTCTTTTTTTTATCAGACAACTGTTAAGTGGCATGGATTGGAAATAAATGTAAAATCTTGATTATTGAAATAAAAAGCAACAAAAGAAAATCTAGTCAAAAATTAATAATACTGATGATTCAATGAAGAAACTCTGACAATTTACCAAATGTCCAGATTTTTTTTTTATAAGCGTTTCACCCCAAGCAAGGCATGTCACTGCCACTACTGCGCAGGGGGGCTACATAGAGTGGAGAAAGGATGGTTAAATATAGGAAATGTCAGAGGGTGGGTGATAGGCGGGTAAGGATACCGAGAATGAGGGTTGGGTAGATGAGAGTGTTCTGAGAATAATTGGGAGTTAGTGTGATAGGAGGTGTCTATTGACCCTACATTTAAACACCTGGAGATTGTAGCTGTCGAGAAAGCAGACTTGTGGAAGGGAGTTCCACAGGCAGGAAGTGCGAGAAAAGAAGCTGTTGGAGTAGAAATTACGGTTACATCTTATCTGTCTAACTGTAAAAGGGTGGGACCTAGTTGCTAATCTAGTATCTCGTGTAAATTTGTGCTTAGGCGGCACCAGTGATCTAAGTTCAATGGAGCAGAAGCCATGAAAGTACTTGTAGAAGAGGCACGGGGAAGCCACATCACGCCGGTGAGAGAGTGGTTGCAGCCGGTCTGCCAAGTCAGTATCAACCACATTACAGATCCTCCTTTGTATTTTGTCAAGAAGCCCAAGGAGAGCAGCAGGGGTACCTGACCAGATATGGCAGCATTTGACCATAAGTGAAATTCTTAAGACTGAAATTAATCATTGCTTGCTCTTAAATATGCAAACATAAGATAATGGATTAAATGAATCTTTATATGAAAAAAATTATGATACAGAGATGAATTAAAATACCATGGTGATATATAAATTATCTGACTTGTTCATCACCAAACATGTCAGGACCGATTGTTGACAGACAGAAATATTTGATGTATAAAGTAGAAATATAGTGATCCTTCCTTGGAAATAGGGATTTTATTATTTATCAAATTATATATAAGCATAAAAGTAAAACTTATTGAGTTCTCATATAAGCATGCAAAATGAAGAATAAGATAATACTTATATGTTATAAATATAAACATTTATTTAAGAAAAACAATTTCTTATACACTTGAATTGAAAAAGTTGCAACTTAGAGTTAGATTTCAAGCAAAATGTCTTTGTGGATGATCTTGAAAGAGATGGTTCATAATTATTACTTTTTTAAAATGTAAACTCTTATAAATAAATAGTATAAAATATTAGATGTAAGTAAAATAATTATTTGAAACAAACAGGCTTACATCTTTTAAAGCAGGTGTGGGGCTTGATACATTGACACACACACACACACACACACACATGGTCACTCAGCGTTCACATGATAACTTAGTTCCCGCGTAAACGATGCCAATAAAAGCGGGGAATGTCACGTGGTACGCTAGTTAGGATTTTGTCCCGGACAAGAGCAGACATGTTTCCCTAACTCACAAAAACACACGCGCACTAATTGCAGGTAGCAATTAGGGGCGCAAATTTTTATTTCTCACCAGGTAAAGAACTTTTCTTTCCTTAATTTTATGCATGCTGTCAACCCTATGTAACCTTTGTTAATATATTGTTTTTCTTGTTACTTTCGCCTACTCGTCTTTCTTATTGCCTGTTTTATTTCACCATTCAGATCACGTCAGAGTCACCATTTGTAGAGGACGAAGCGTCCATTACTAATTTAAGTTTACGAGTCGACTCGACGTAACTGGGTGATGAAATAAACAGACAATAAGAAAGATGAGTAGGCGAAAGTAACAAGAAAAACAATATATTAACAAAGGTTACATAGGGTTGACAGCATGCATAAAATTAAGGAAAGAAAAGTTCTTTCCCTGGTGAAAAATAAAAATTTGCGCCCCTAATTGCTACCCGCAATTAGTGTGCGTGTGTTTTTGCGAGTTAGGGAAACATGTCTGCTCTTGTCCGGGACAAAATCCTAACTAGCGTACCATGTGACGTTCCCCGCTTTTATTGGCATCGTTTACGTGGAAACTAAGTTATCACGTGAACGCTGAGTGACCATGTGTGTGTGTGTGGGGGGGGGGTGTCAATGTATCAAGCCCCACACAGGTAAGGATTTTTACTTATATTAATATATTGATAAAATAATCATTTTATTTAACACATTCAGTGCCAAAAGACATTAAGGTCTTCATTATTTTATGTTAAGCACAAAAAGCAAACATTGACACTGAAGGTGTTAAATCAATTTTATAAAGAATATTAAAATTCAGTCCTTAAAAATATTACAGCTTGTGTATTACATTTTCATATCAGTAACCCAAGCCGGCTTTTGTTAGAGAGCAAAAACAATAAAACAATTTAAGAATTTACTCATACATTTATTACACACAGGTTTTAAGTTGGTTTTTAAAAAATAATTACAATTTATTTTAAAACTATTATCACTTAAGAGTTAATTTATCTTTTATCAATCCTCTGAGAGAATATGTTGTTACTGCCATGAAAGATTAAAAATGATGGTTACGTAGCTGAAATCAACCTAAAAAATTATTTTATTGTTGAAACTCAAAAATCAAAACCGGCTTTCACAAGAGCTGAACTGTGAAATTAAATAAAATTATTTTTACCAAAGCATACGCCATTAGATTAATGATATAAGGGAGTTTTGAAAAGTTCTCAGCATGTCCCTCTTCTCAAAATCTGATTAAATGTATAAACAGAATTTTGTTTTGAGGAAGAGCTACTTGGTCAGGTTGAGAAGTTTTTAGTACTCCCTCATATAAAGAGAAGACAATAAGATCAATATATCTATAATTTAATGCTAAAAATATTCAAAATATATTAGGTAAGAACTTTATGATACATTAAGCTTACTTCAATAAGATAATGGTTATGTCCATCAGAACAGCACCATTCTTATTGATCTCATTACTGTTGACTATATGAATAAATGTTTTTGATGTCCTGAGTAGGATAAAAGAGTCATAGGAGAGTGATTTTCCAAAGTTTTTACTCATCCACTTTTTTTTTCTGTCTAAAGAGTAGATGGAGAAGTGTATTTGTGGTTTTTCCAAGAACATAAGGCCTCAGCAAAAATTCAAGCATCTAAAACCTAACCCCGTATTGCTGCAAAGCACAATGCTACAACTGCAATTTAGAGTAATTGACAACATCAATCCAGTCATTTAAGTATTTTTAAAGACTTACATTCAAGATTGTACAAGTTTATATAATTTCAAGTAACATTATATAAGTTTTTTTTTTCATAACATTATTACATACTTTAAGCAAAAAAATTTAAAAAGATACTTTTACCAAACAGTATTTTTAAATTATTTAAATAAATTATCTAAATAAAAGTATTAGGAATTGATAAAACTCATTTTACAGTGAAGTAAGGTTTTATTATCTAACATTTTACAAAAAAGATAAAATACCTTTTGTTTTAATTTCAGTTATAAGTTATGTTTAAAATTTCAGGTGCAATTAAAAATCAAAATATTGTTATGGGAATACATCTTAACTTTTATATTAGGTTGTCCCAAAAGTTCGTAAACACTTGCGACCTTTACTGTCAGCAACTTGAGTGGGTCTACGAAAAGTTGAAGCAAAAGTAGCCGGCTCTGATCAACTAAAAGCACGCTTTGATGCAGCAGGACAATGCCAAGCCACACCCACCCAGCAAGACCAAAGACAAGTTTGAAGAGCTGGACGACATTGAGGTTCTGCCACATTCAGCCTACAATCCTGACTGTGCTCCATCAGATTATGGCCTTTTCCGCTCAATGCAACACTTCCTGAAGGGCCGCTGATTTGACTCGTTTGATGAAGTCGAGGAAGCGTGTCAAGAATTCTTTGATTCGAAGCCGGCTGAATGATACTTTGACCAGATCCAAAAGCTTGCAGATCGATGGCAGAAAGTCTTGGAAAATGATGGTCTTTATTTTGAGCAATAATTTTTGTTGTTTTTGCGAGTAAAATTTCAATTTTTTGCAAGTGTTTATGAACTTTTGGGACAACCTAATAATTCTTGCAATCCGAATCAATTAGGGTAAAAATTGTCCTCAAAACCATTTAAAAAAATGAATATATAAATTTTAGCTATCTCAAAATATAATCAAAGAATCATATTTTATTTAATTGTACCATGAATGCTTATATGAAAAAACAAAACATACTTTATACCCTTTCATTGCATTCCATAATCAATGCATTGTCATGGCAACATTTGATTAGTTAAGCTATTGTCATATTAGCATGACTGAGATTTTGGACCTTCATTTATGCCTATTATTTTATTTATTTTTTTTTTTTTAATCATATCACCCCAAGCAAGGCGGTAACGCCACTGAAGCGCAGGGGGCTACGTAAGAGTGAAAAGATTGGAAAAGAGAAAGCTGGAAACCACATCCTAAACAGGAAACAAAGGATGTGCCTCTTTACTTGTTCAATAGACGTGGGTGGAGTGTGAACTGGGCGATAGTTTAGTCTATCTACTCCAATTGAAAAAAAAAAATAAGAATGAAAAGATTGGAAAAGAGAAAGTCGGAAACCACATCCTAAACAGGGAACAAGGGATGAGCCTCTTCACCTGTTCAATAGACGTTCAATGCAAAATATTTTTCTATTTATTTTTAATTGCTTATTACTTCTGGTTGGTCTTTATCTAATTTACATCTGTTCTCATTGTATAGATTTCAATAGCAATTTAACAATGAGATCGAATTTTTATGGCTTATCAACTCTTTGTGGTTTATTCAAAGCTGATATATACTTTGCATTGTAAGAATGATTCATTATTTTTTCTTCATTTTTGTGAGTGAATATTGCATTATGCTTTTAAAAATAACAATGATTTTTCCTGAAAAATACATGCTGTAAGTTCTATTTAACCCATAGCTTAGAGAAAGGAATGGATTCGTACCTTTCACAAGGGTGTTTACACATAAGTTAATGTAACCAGCTTGACTGAAATTTGAATACAGCTGTCTGATTTCTCATTCAAAGATGCTAACCATTACACCACCTGCACATCCTGGTAATCAAATAAAGCTAAATATTTCTCACAAAAACATACTGCGTATCACTTATTTCAAATTAAACCCAGTTCAGAGTGAATGAGCTTTTGCGTAAAAAGTAATTTCCATATGAATTAGTAATTCTACTAAGGATTACATCTGTATCACTTGTACATAGGATAGTATTTTGTTAAGTTACACATTCATTATATATAATCATTTCACCCCAAGCAAGGCAGGACCACCACTGATGTGAAAGGTGTTACAGTGAAAGAAAAAACAAAGTACAGAGGATGCCAAAGAAAGCATAAGAGGTAGATGGGATTTAGGGAGGTAGAAGATGGCAATTGACATTGCATTTAAACTTTTGAGGATTGTAGCTATCAGGGAAGCAAGTATGTGAAAAGGAACTCCACAGGCAGGAATTGCGAGAAAAGAAACTGAGAGAGTAGAAATGACATTTACATTTGACTATTTTGATGGTAAAAGGGGTGATACCTTGATGCCAATCTAGTAGCACGAGTAAATTCATGTGGTTGAAGCACCAGGAAAGAAGCTTGTCAGAGCAGAAGCCGTGAAAATAATAGTAGAAGAGATGGAAGGAAGCCACGTCAGTGAGAAAGTGACTGAAGGCAGGCTGCCAGATCAGGATGGATTATACTGCAGATCCTTTGGATTTTGTCAAGACCCTCAAGATGAATAGCAAGAGCACCCTACCAGATATGGTAACAGTATTCAATGCATAGACAAATGGTAGATTTATAAAAATGTAAGATATATATATATATATATATATATATATATATATAAAAACTTATATAATAAATGGAACTTTGTGTGTGTGTGTTCGTTGCCTACAGACTCCGAGACGGCTGAACCGATTTTCTTGAAAATTTACACAGTTGTACTATAAGCATCTGCAAGTGTTCTTAGCTAGGTTTTGTATTAAGGTACCCCCCGATAAATATTGAAAATCGATAATAAAAAAAATCAGGTTATAGAAGGAGTGGTCCGATTTTAATCAAATTTGATACACTCATAGACAAAGACATAAGAAATGATATTCAGAAGTTTCAAAGTTGCAGTTCTTACAATAGTGCAGAAAATCAATAATATATATATAAAAGGCAAGATGCTTGTGTGTGTGTGTCTGTTTATCTGCCTGTATGTCTGTATTTTTTTTCAGCCCTTTTAGTTTTTGCTTCGGGTTTGGCTCTAAGTAGGTATAATTGTAGTTCTTAGTCTCGGCCATGATACCATTTACTCAGAGGACTTATTTAGCCTTCAAAATTCAGTTTACGATGCAACTTTCAGTCTACGGTTTCGCTTTAACTGGAAACAACTATTGCTTTTTAGTCTTTCGTGCCAACGTCCAAAGAGTCTGAGCTCCAGGACCATGGATTAGTTTTAAAGCTTTCATTACACCCGAGCAATGCCGGGCTATACTGCTTATATATATATATATGCAAGAGAGAGTGTGAGCCATGAACTTTCTATCTGCTCCTTTCCACAGAGGACTGAGTTGGAAAAAGTAAAGGAGGGAAAAAGAAGGAATGAAAGGACATGTAGAGAACATGGAAACCATAGAAACAGATGTCTTGAATTTTATTATTCTTTAATTCCTGTTGAACAGTAAATTTTTCTTTCACTTTCACACATACACACACTTTACATAAAAAGGAAGATATGTACAAAATGATGTTTTTCCTAAGAATAATAAACAATTTATAAACTAATAAATTTTCTTTTTCATTTTAGTCATACTATAAAATCATAAACTAACAGCTGAGAAGAAAAACAAATCAGAATGTGGCACAGAGATAAATTTAAACTGAAGAACACAATGAAGTAAAATAAATTTCCAAATCAGAACATAAATATTTTATTTTGTGGATGTCAGTTTACCAAATAATGAGTATTAATGAAGTTATAAAAGATACATTTATCTTTCTTTAAAATTCATTCTCAAAGATTTTTTCCTCTTAGCTAAACTAAAAAAAAAAACAAGAAAATATTACTAGTATACATGTGTTGAGAGAAGTCAGTTGCTCATATGCAAGCTAAGCTATATGCTAATACCTAAAAAATTAAAGGAAAATGCTAGCTAAAATTTTGTTAAATTCCAATTCACTTAATTGAAATAAGTAAATTCCTACCAGTATCTGAATATGAGTTTAGATAATATGCACTAAAAAAGATGAAAAAAAAAAAAATAATAATAATAAAATAGAAAAATGTCAACATATTAAATATGAACAACAAAGGTGTTGAAGAATTTTAATGATGACAGCAAGCAAAGTAGATACAATAGTGTCTGAAAATTTGTTGTTATCAGAAGGCAAACTACTTAATTGAAAAAATTGTATACCAAAATCAATTTTTTCTGTTAAGTAGAGTAAAATAAAAAAAAGTTTATTACAAATTCTTTTTTTCTCTCTCAACTTACAATGCCATGAATTATCAATTTGATAGAAAAAAGTAGAAATGATTTTTTTCCACTCAAATGTTTTATATGATGCTAGTAAGCATAAAAATATTTTAGATGACTTTAGCGTTCTATTAAATATGCAAACAAATGTTTACAATATATCTGGATTGAGTATGGTTGAATTAAATTTTTATTATTAATGAGTTTGGGCTCCATAGTTAACTTATGATAGCATTTGTAAACATATTTAATACATATACACTGGAAACAAAATCATGAGATATTGATATTTCCTTACTTGCCAGCATCACATAATATATATCTAGATTTGAATAAAAACTATACAACTTCAAAATAAATCCTGACACAGATATGACAATTGATTCTCTTGAATCACCCTCCACTTACACTTACCAGGCAAAATGTTTTCTTGATAACATCACCTGAAGTAGTATACCATAAAAATCAAATGTTACTATTCATTTGACAAATTTATGTACATTATCAAACTGAAAATATTAATAATATACTGTAAACAGAATGCACTTTGAAACATGCTTTTATATACTGAATCAGTAATTAAAATTGTATTAACTATACACACAATTTCTAGTGCTACATAATGCCAAATTGAATACTTAAAAAGTAATCTACAATATTAAACTAAACATAATTTGAGACTATATTGCACAAAATATTTGCTTCTATTCTGAAATGCTTTGTCTTGTAAGACATTTTATTGCTTAATAAAGACAATTTTTAATAAATTCATTATATTGAAGAGGCACTTGAAATGCTTAAAACTGTAATATTTCTTAAAGATTATACTCAAAATATATTAAAAATATGAGAAAACCTACAGAAATAAGTGTCTTACAATTTCAAAAAAGTTTCAAGTAGCATTGTCATTCTATTTTTCTTGAACAAAACTCAATTTTTAAATGATCCTAATCAACATTTTCTAACATTATCAAATGACCACATTTTTGTATAACACATTAGAAAATGTTTCTGATATACCCTTGGTTATTAAAAGAATGAGGAATTTTTATTCAATGCTAATTTGTTATGAAACTGCTCAATATCACAACAAATTGTGAGTGCATAAAATGAAATTATAAGCTCCATAGCAAACTTTCTCTACCAAACACAGATTTTTGTCTTTTATTCTAACCTGAAAAAGCCAAGACCAATGGACATTGGTGAAACACATTGTTTATAGCTTTTCACTTTGTCTCATTATCTTCACTTGCATGTGAAAATACTTAGTTTTAGTTTTAAACTGAATTTTCTCCATAATTTTCAATAATGAAAACTTAAGATTTAAGGATGAAAACAGCTTTAGTATTAAAATGAAGAATTTATTCTTAATGTTCTTTTTTCAAAAGATTTTATTTCCTGCACTTAAACAATTCCACTAATAAACATTATGATTACATTATTCAAAAGTATAAAATAATTTTAGTCACAAAACATACAAAAGAAACAAAGAGGTATAAGCCCAAATAAACCAATGCCAAGTAATGACAAACAATGCACCAAACTATCTACTGAACACACTTTCATGATCTTTGAAAATATTAAGAAAAAGAAAAAAAAAAAAAAGAATATGTTACTTCCTAATTAAAAATAATAATAATAATAAACAATAATAACCAGTAAATTCTCCTTGTAATAAATTTTAAATATAGTTGGATCAAGGAAAAAGTTGGTTTAATTAAAAAAAAAGAAAAAAAGAAAAAAAAATCATGAAAAAGTATTAAATTATAAAAATAATACTAAGATGATACCAGTTGAGTAATTATAGAAATATTCTGTAAAAACAATTTATGGATTCTTCTATTTGCCTTGTTCATTCAGAAATTTCTTTCCTTTGTAGCTTAGTAAATTTTGTTTTTTGCCATCTCTCCTAATCCTTATTCTGTCAACCCTTTACAGGTTTCTTTTGCTGTGTACTGATTTCCGCAGTTCCTCTTGCCTTCAATATGTCCTATCAGTGTCAAATTTTTAAGCCCTCTTTCCTCATTATGTGCCCTAAAAATTTAAACTGTCTTTTTTGCTTCCATTTTTTTCTAAAATTTTGTCATTGCTCAGAGTCTATGGTATTCTCACCATCCTTCTGTAGAACCACATTTGTTGCAAGTCTTTTCTTCATCTGTAATAAGATTGTCCAATATTCACTATCATATAGGAGGACTGATATTACATTACTTTAAGTACTTTTTTCTTTGTTTCTAATAAAATTTTCCTGTTTCTTAAAACTCTGTTTAGCATTTGTAAGGCATCTTTCACTATCCCAATGCACCTTTGAATTTTGGAGTTGTACTTTTTGCCCTCTATTAAAATATTTCCTGGATATTTAAATTTTTGGATTTGCTTGATTTTGGCACTTCCAATTTGTAATTTACATGTTTTTGCTAAACAACCATACATTCTGACTTCTTACAACTGATGTTTAGTTTTTTCTTCTGGTATTTCTTTAATAACTTCTGTAAAAGTTACTATACTTTCTGCGTCTGCTATCAATAGTCATCTGCATATCTAATATTGCCAAGATTGTGGCTGCCAATAATAAATACTGGTAGTAATTCTTCTCTCAGAATCACCTAAGTGTAATGGTTGAATAAGTCCAGTGAGAAAACATCTTTGTTTTCCATCTCTTTTTATTTTTGTATATTTACTGAATTCATTTTTCTATACATAAACAGATTGTTTGCTTCCACTGTAAGTTCTGGATAATTCTAATATTCTTCCCAAATATATCAAGATTACAGTTTCAAGTTCTTTGTGATGGGTTTGCATAATGTATAAAACAGGTATACTCTCTTGAATCTGTATTGCTGTTTCTGATATCAAAATGAGCATAAATATTGCATTGCTTGTTTCTTTAATGAAACTGCACTGTTCTTGTTCTATTTCTGGTTTAATTATGCTGTGTGCTCTATTTATCAGAATTCACATATAAGTTCTGTAGCTCATTAACACATCACTCAATAAATCCCAGCCCTAACTAATAAAACAACTATTAGGCAAAATTCGACTTTATTCATCAAGTCTCCTTCTAGGGTGATACACTGATTCTAATGCTTCTCTAACAATTTGATGCCTTTTTTATAGAATGATTTGTCTTTGGCCTCAAAATACATCTCAGTTTCCAATATCACTTCTTCGTTGAAGCCAAATCGCTTTCTCTAGAGCATTCTTTTGAGGTCTGCAAACAACCAGTGGTCACTGGGGGCCAGATCTGGAGAATAAGGAGGATATGGAAGCAATTCAAAGTGCAATTCATGTAGTTTTGCCATCATTGTAATCGACTTGTGACATGGTGTGCTGTCTTGGTGAAAGATTACTTTTTTCTTCTTCATTTTTGACCATTTTTTGACAATTTCTTCCTTCAAACACACCAATAATGCTATATAATATTTGTCATTGATGGTTCTTCTTTTCTCAAGGTAATCAATGAATAAAATACTTTGAGCATCCCAAAATACAAAGGCCAAACTCTTGCCTGCTGATGTTTGTGCCTTTGGTTGCTTTGAATAACTTTCACCTGCTGCTGTCCACTCAGCTGATTTGATTCTGGAGTGAAGTGGTGGATCCATGTTTCATCCACTGTTACATGTTTACGCAAAAACTCCTTGTTGCATTGAAACAGTTGCAAACAATGTTCTGAATTGTCGATGTGTTGTTTTTGATTAACTAAGCAAACGTGGCACACACAGCTTTCTCATTGACAAATGTTCATGCAAAATGGTCAACACACTGCCTTCTGATATGTTCAACTCCTCTGTTATTTTACGCAAATTCAATTTACGATTGGACAAAATGAGTTTGTGGATTTTTTGGGTGTTTTACAGGACAAACTGCTGATTTTCAGTGACCTGAACGTTCAGCATCATTTGTGTCTGTACGACCACATTTAAAGTCAGCATACTTCTTAATCATTGTTTCCAATGGAGCAGAGTCTGAATAACACATTGCTTTGCTTGAACAGTATTTTTTCTTCCATCAAAAAGTAATGCTTTATCAACACACGAACTTCAGATTTTTCCATTGTTTTGAAAATTTGCAACAGTAGCTTCACTTAAATAACTGTAATTTCCAAACTAATAATCTGACCGGGCCCAAATTTTGTCAAGTGCCATTTGAAGGTTAGTACTTCATAAAGATCATATGGATGTTTTTTATTAGTGGCGCCATCTATATGTCAGATCAGAGACTTATTGAGTGATGTGTTAGACTGATTGATGGAGTTCACTCGTTTTCAACTAGTTTCTTAGTGCTATGAAAATGGGATATTCTTAGATCATCAAGTATTTCACCTTTTTGTATATTTTGTTTATTATGCCTGTAATCTTGTCAGTACCCAAATCATCTAAGGTTGCCATTACAATTCCACCTGGAAATGTTTAATTTGGCTAGTGCTAATTTCACTTCAAATTTGAACATTTCTCTGTATTGTGCTCTTTTGTTATTTTCATTCTATCCTTGAAGTATTCTTTATTTCTCACATATTAGTATGCTGTTCTTGAACTTTATACAACCTATTCATGTGCATATCTTTTGCCCAGTTAGTTCTATTTCTTTATGCACATATGCTTTATCTGTTATTCTTTCTATTTTCACTTGAGCCACTCCTCTTCTGCCTGCCTGCATTTGTTTCAAATTTCTCGATACAATATTTTGTGCCATACCATGACATTGTTTTTTTTGGGTTTTTTATCACGTCAAGAATTTAATGTCATCCATTTTTTTTTGTCTACTTTCCTTTGTGATGATCTAATTTTAGATGTTTCTGAAGCTTTTCTTAATGTGTCCCACTTAGAATTTTTATTAGTTCCTGATATATGCTTTTAATATTATTGATATATTTCTCCTTTATATTTGGGTTATTCTGGCATCTAACATATGGCAATTTGGATGCTGCCTTGGCCTTCTTCAATTTTCATAGCTTTATTCTAAGCTTACATATCACTGGAAGGTAGTTGTTCCTGCAGTCAGCATTTGGGTATGTCTAGTTCTTAGTTTCTCTTGGGCTTCTCCATGTACATAAACATCTTGGGTGTTCTTGAAACCAGATCATTATGGGAGAAAGGAGCTTAATATCAGAGACAATTAAAAAATAAATAACTATTACTTGGTGGTGAAACACAGTATTTTAGAGTTGATGAAAATTTTAAGCCAAATTTCTGTTATGGCTTGTAAAAAAGATTCCATATTAAAGTCCTTATCCTTATTGAATCTTTTTTAAGTCAAAACAAAATAAAAATAACAGATAAAAGATTTTGTTCATGATTTTTCAAATTTAGCATGATACTAAATACTGATAACCATCATAACGCTGTGAGAAGATATATAACTGAAATATTCTTGAACATTAAATGAGATGCTTTCTAAAATATAATTTTACATTTTTTTCAAAACCATTACATAGATTTTATGAATATTATATTAAACACAAATTTTATCTACTTGGAGCAAGCTTCCAAAACAGATGTTGAAAAATTGATACTTGCAAAATTAAGTTAATATTAAAACATTTACTTGGCACACATTCACATTAGATAAACCAATAGTAGCTACAATTTTACTGCATTCCATTGGGAAAAAAAAAAGTATGATCATATATCTTTAAACAAAAAAATAGTTAAGAGCTATCTATCTCCATAAAGCCTCAAGTCAATGAAAAGATACAAATGTATATATGGAAGCACTTTCCTTTCATTAGTTTTGAACATGTACCTTAAATAAATTGAATTAAGTTTTTGCAAGCTTACAACCAAACCAAGTTGAAACACCAGTTCCCATACAATCACTGAAGTTAAGCAATTCATTAAAAATATATACCTTTCTAATCAGACCAGAATACTTGTCTTGGTTGTTGTATTGACATTTCAGATTTCTTCAGCTATGTCTTATATCCTGTAATGTTCTTGGAATTTTGAAGAGGTCTGAGGATATAACAGCAAGATTTTAAGTATAATCACTAAAATGATCATGCTGGTCTGAATGGAATGGTATATAATTATGATCATATCTCTCTCATCTCAAAACTTAGTTTAATTCATTCTATTTAAAATATAAAGCCTTTCATATAGAGTACATACATTTTTGTTTGTGTATTATATGCAAATAACTAAATACCTGTGCAAACTTTATTGAACGAACTAAAATAGTTTTATTTTTCCATGACATGCAAGTATGTTAATGATATGAGGATATTTAATCAGCAAGCTAAGTGACAAACTAGTTATCAAATGGATAATTTTGACAGTGCACAAACTATATAACTAATGGAAAACAATACTAAATGCTACACTTCAGTTCAATGTTTTACAAACTGAAAACCTTTATAACACTATATGAAAGACATTCTCCAAGCAATAGTTAATTACAATGCTTACCTGTTTTGTGTACTGTATAATTATGAAGTCAGTTTAACAATTTCACTTTGAAGACTTCAAAGTGGAGCCTATTCATTAGAAATTAGCAGAACTACCTGGTATTTTCCATGCAATATATCAAAATAACACCAATAATATACAAATTCATAATAATTTTTAAACTCAACTTCATTTATTATAACAATATTCATTATAATTTAAATTTTTGTTACTACTTAATATAAAGAAAAGAATTGTTATGTTCCAAATCCTTTTGAAGATATATGCTTAATATGTTTGTTTTTTTTTTGTTAGATTTTCTTAAGCTATGAAATGTTTTAATTTACAAATATCTTTAATTCCACAAAAGAGAGTACAGAAATACATTATGAAAACCTTATTTGAAATATGTTAAATTAACACATATATTGTTTTTAGGGTCTAAATATTGTAGCTTGGAAGTTTAAGCCCGACATATACACAGATAAATTCCCTTTATTATAAAATAGATTATTATAAGAACAATCCTTTATTGTTTTTAAAGATTTGTTATATAAGCAAGATAATCAGTGTACCATATTTAATTTCTAGATACTTCTCAAACACAAAACATAGCAACCTATTTTAAATAATAATTGTTTGTTATGATCAAAATGTATACAAGTTTAAGAGTTATATCAAATTATGAGGGATTAGTTCTGACAAATATGGAAAATATACGATAAATTCATTTTTAACAAACAGGTCATGCCAGAAATAAAACAAAGAAAATCATCACTTAATCTTTGATTTAAAAGTATTCATCAAAATAATTTTGACAGTTATGTAAATTCTTATGATCATAATTTACTCAAGGAGATATTCTGCTAAATTTGAACTTACAAGTATGATTTTTTTTAAAACTTTATATTATTTAACCCCAAGCAAGGTGGGACTGCTACTAGTGCACAGGGTGTTACAATGAGAGAAAAAAACAGGGTACAGAGTGTTGAAGAAAGGATTAAAGATGGATGGTATTTAAGGAGATAGAAGATGACAATCAACCTTGCATTTAGACTTTTGGAGATTGTAGTTATCAAGGAAGCAAGTAAACAGGAGGGAGTTCCAGAGGCGGAAAGTACAAGAAAAGAAACTGAGGGAGTAGAGGAGGTGGGTACATTTAACTATTTCAATGGTAAAAGGGTGGGACCTAAATGCCAATCTAGTAGCACATATAAATTTATGTAGTTGGAGCACCAGGAAAAAAAGCTTGCTAGAGCAGTAGCCACATGTATTAGAAATTTCAAGTATCTCTTTCTGATTTTAAGTATCTTTTAAACATCTTTGAATATTATCTTTTGAGTATGTAAAAATTTAAAGAATTTTCCATAAAAATTTATGATAATAAATTGTTACAACATAATTTACATAAAATAAGTAATATTTCATTAGTAAAGAAAACTTTTTTTTAGTGCAAAAAGTGATTTGTTTTCATGTCTGCTTTGTTAATATTTTGTTAAGCACAATATCCACTCTTTTATAAATCTATCTTTTTATTAATATTGTCACTGAATATCTATTGTCTGTCTTCTATTATTGGGTGAAAAAATCCTGGTCATAATTAAAAAATTTCAAAGTTAAACATATTTTAATGTTGCTAAACGTTTCCAAAATAGAAACTATGATCTGGAATTGTAATGAAAGCAGTAATAGCACATGCCTTGAATCCATCATAAATATTTTCAAAATGTGAAATTAGTAAATACTAAACACTTCAGATGTCTCGGTGTATGGATCAGTTATAACAAATCATGTAGGATTTATTATTTAGAGTTAGTTATAGATACGAACATGACCTGCTTCTTCAGAAAACAGATTGCAATGATTTTACAGCTATATGACCTGAATGAAACTTTGATTTTTTTTTTCTTTGAGAAACTACATAAAATGTTAAGATCTTGGCAAATTTAAACTGTATATAATTAATTATATTAATTTTGTGAATAAAAATTTGTATAATTCTCCCATCAATTCGACAAGAAAATGTTTTCTTGTATATCTACTCCATGAATTGTTGAAAAACCCATGACATTTATGATCAAATATTTCAACAAGTAATAGGAAATTATAGAAAGTGTCAATGAATTCAGGTACATCCTACCAGTCACTAACAGAGATTTTGATATTGTAGATGTTTCCAAGGTGTGTATCTATTGGTATAAGCTAATCATGTCAAAACAACAATGAAGAAAAAATAAATTTACAAAACAGATGCCCTCTTTAGATTCTAAATTAGTCTTTATAATCTATCTTTATATCTATCTGGAGTATTTCTATAAGATTTGTAGTAGAAAAAAACTAAAATGCTTTCTTTATAATTAACATGTAGTTATTTCTTATTTATTCTACACAATCATGTCAATGTAAAATTGACTTTTTCCTATTATAAAAAAAAGTTTGTGAGGTTTTATTTTTAAATTTAAATATCATAAGGAGACATTTTTCTCAGACTGTTCATGTCCCCTTGTAACTGATCATTCAAAATATTATTATTCAAAGCAATAGTTTATTTCTTTTAATCGATATAATACAATATTTAATCTCACTGTAAGTAGATGATTCATAAAACTAAACAGAAAAATTTCCCTTCAGATATGGTCATTAAACAAATCCAAACACTATAGATGACAATTTATTTTTAAATACAGGCATGAGTAAGCTTAAAATTGAGTAGATAATAAAATAAAAATACTAAATTTTTTTAAACCTATAAAAATATAATTATTAATTGCAATAATTGTGTGATAAGATATTTTTTAACTTTTTGTGTTTTTATAAAAAAGATAAATATTTCACATTCTAAAATCAACCATACGCAAAGCCTCAGAAGAATCAAAGAACCAAAATACTAGCATCACAGTAACAAATAAAAATGCTTTATAACAAATATAAAAATCAATTGATGTCACTCCATATTAAACCAACAAAACTGAGATACTAGATTGGTTAAAATAATCTCAATATAAGGTAATTAAAAATTCATGTTTAATTTAATGATTAGAATTGATACACAAAGTAGATTTTAGTATAACTAAAAGGTAATAGATTGCAAGAGCTGATTCATCTATTATTATATAAACTTAATAGAAAATATTAAAAGCTAAACATTTTTTAGTAATCACTAGTCAAATTTCATAATAGAAATTATGTTTGTTATGTATTTGATTTATTAGTGGTTTTGAATTCCAAAAGTTAAACTTATTTAACATTAATTAAGAAAGGAAAAACTCTTTTTTACTCTAAGCTGGTTATATGACTACATGAACAATGCAAATGTACATTCTTTGCAAAATGGCCAAACAAATTTTATCCTAATTGTAATTTAGTAATTTTATTGGAAAAGAGAGAAAGAGAAAAAAATCCAATCCATGAAAGATATATTTATACACATTTATTTGAGGGTGTTAATTGCTTCTAATTTCAGTGGTATCCAGGATCTATAATCCATTAATTTAAATTAGGATATTAAAGTTTATTTTTTTTAGAATATTCCATAGAATCTTAAATTTTACTCTGGCTGCTTGTGTCAGCTATATAAACTATAAGTATAACAATGTTGTTTGAAGGCCCTGAAAGCATTGATTGAATAACTGACTGAATTTATTTTTAACTCAACACTGCTGGATATAGGTCAATGTTTAAAATAAATGCAGTCAAGTAATTAGACACAAGACACTCATAGCGACTGTTATCATTGACATAGAATAGAAGGTGAACAGATGTGTTTCACATCGGAAATAGCATTGTCTTGCAGGCATGGCTTCAATCAACTGTATTTATTTTGGATCTTGACCAGATCCGACTTGATGCCTGTTGAGCTGTGGTCTGGAGATGATATGAAGCGTGCTTCAGGCTCCAGCCAATGATGCCCACCCTCAATAGATAGCATATGATATGTCCACTTTTTCCATGCAGTCAGATTGCAGTGATTTTTTTTTTTTTTTTTACTCATGTACCCTTTTCCATGGAACCATTAATTCTACAAGGAAGACTTACAACTTCCAATCACGTACCCCACTCGGTAGTGACATGCGAGTTATTTTTGGTCTTCCACACTAATTTAAACACTAACCTATAGATATTCAGTTTAAATAGGTGTGTGTGTGTGTGTGTATATATATATATATATATAGTTACATGAAAAAAAATACATCGACAGTATGTGTATTTATTAATGTGTGTGTGTGTGTAATTTGCAGTAGTTGTGTAAACATTTAATTTTTAAGAAAAAAAATTGGTTGCAATATTTAATACTATTCTATTCATTAGCAGTAGATGAATATAATTTCACTATATCTATGTTAGTGTAAAATCAATTTAAATAAAATTATAGGGAAGGTGAAAATATTAAATGTTTACACAACTACTGCAAATTACACACACATTAATAAATACACATACTGTCCATGTATTGTTTTTGTTTTTCATATGCTCTCAGACCCTGATTGAGCACTCTGGAAGAATGGTAAACTTTGAAAAACAGTAACTACTTTGGCATGTATGCATCACTCATTCAGTAAAATGATCATATACACGCTTAAAAGGCTGCCTTCTTCTACCGAACGTCCATAGCCCAGAGGTAGAATCGCCGACTGACGCCAATTCAATCGGGTTTCAATCATGGGTTAAAAAGCAATCAGAGTCTAACCATACTGATGAGCTGTGATACAGCAAAACAGATCTGTCTGCGGATGACTATATCTATATATATATATTTACACACATACACACAAAATCATATAATTAAATTTGTTTTTTAATTAAAAATACAATATGCGAAAATGTTAGATAATCTAACATTGCCTGATGACGAGGTAGAAATCTTGAAACAGAGAAATTTCCGTGTCAGTGTATTTTTAATTAAAACAAATTTTATTAAATGATTATATTATGCTCTACAATATTTATTGTATTGAGCACTTTTATAAAAAAAAAAGTAAATGCCGGAGAACTTGGAATTGTAAAATTGTTGGTTCTCTTCACCTGAATTTATATAAACAGCTAAATCAGTAATGTATTATCTAATTATAAAACTATAAATTATCAATACATTATTTTAGAATATAACTTGTTTCAAAGGCCCAAAGTCTGCAATTAATAAACCAATTTGCTTGTCATGTCAAGCATATCAAAGTAGAAGCAGACCTATCCTCACAATGAGAAAATTGTAAATTGATAATACAATAGTGAGAACAAAGAGTTATCCACCTTGAATTAGCAGTAGCAAATTTTATGTACAGGGTGCGATGGGTAAACTGTCGTTATTTTATATTGTTAATCATGTGCATATACATTGTTTTTGATTCTGTCAACTGCAAAGTAGGGACAGCTGGATACCATCTGTGAGAAAAAGAGCACCATGATAATTAACTTCACTAGAAATTTGGAAACTGCATGATGTACTGCTTAGTATTCATGCTGGAAGCTCTAATATGAACATTTCAGACTGATTGGGTTTCAATCTGAGAACACTGCAGAGCATTCATAAAGAGGAGTCTAATGGTGATTACAAAGGTGTTTGCAGTGATAACTAGTAATGGCAACGTTATGCCTCCATCTTCCCACAAGGCCTCAGGCTCAATGTAGGCCTACATCAAGTGCCCTGTAGAGTTAGTGCTGCTCTGAGTCAAGAGAGTGGTTGCTGGAAAACTCTACATCTGACAACAGGACTCTGCACCATACCCCACAAGGAGAACCCAGTCACGGCTGTCATATAATTTCTATGATGACAACACCTCTCATATTTGGCCACCTAACTCCCCAGGCTGCTACCTTCTTTATTATGTATTGGGCACAGTTGAGTAAGAGACCAATAAACTTGTAGCATCAAAGATGAATTGAAAGCAAGGATTATGACAGCATTAATCAACTTAAACAAGGAGACTGCACAGAAGAGTTATAGGAGATTCCAAAGTTGTCTAGAGGCCATGGTTGAAACTAATGGCCATTTTATTGAATAACACACTTTAGTAATTCAAGATATTTCTGTGTAATTTTGGTAAATATATCTGATAAAACGAGATGTCAGTGTTATTTTCAATTTTGCATAGTTTAGACAATTTGTCCATCGCATCCTGTAGTTTACCAATGATGATCATCATAGGTAAGTTTAAAAACATTGTCTAACTCAGCAGGATATATTTAAAATACTGATTAGATTAAAAATTAAATGCTGTCCCTAGAAAGAGAAAAAAAAATTATGCAAAAAGTAATGAAGAGACAAGCCTTCATCAAGTCATATAAAAAGAACAAAAAAATTTACATAATAAATTTTCAAACAAAATTTCTTAAAATTCATTTCCATTATAAAAATTAACATTTTTCACTTTAACTGAGTGATTAAGTTCAAAAGTACAATAATACAAGTTATTCTTGACTGAATATGTAGATCAACAAAATGCTTTTCATTAATTACTATACTTGTTTCTGTAGGTGTTAAACAAACGAATATACCAAGCAGGCATTTGCAATAAAGATTGGCTAGATTGTCTTAGTAGATAGATGTGCACAGACCCAAGTAACTCTCCTTTAGATTATTACTATTCATCTTTTACTGTTTTGCTCTTTGCTTACAAGCACAGTTAAATAAATGGATTTTTTTTTTTTAATTAAAGAAAAAAAAAAAAAAAAAAAAACATGTAATTACACTGTGTAACAAAATTTTAATTTTTTTGTCTTTGGTCAGTCAGTGTGATTTCCTAATTACTCCTATCTGGAAAGCAAATGAAATAATGATTATTCCCTTCAAACTTTGCTTTTGTAACTTGGGCATCAATGTTTTGAAACTAACCTATTTTCCATTACATTCCAGACATGCAGTGCTGAAGGAGAATTTTCTATGACTTTCTAATAGTTCCAAGAATTTCTAGAATATTCTGGCAACATAGATGACAGTATAAATCCAGGAAACAAATTCAACAGTTCAGTTTACTGCTAGCTGTCCAAGTGCAGGCATGACGTTGTTAGAAGCATTTCTCACAGAGTCGTAAGCATCTGGTAGACACATTTTGCTATATCTGCAGAAAATTTACTAAGACAAGTGAAAAAGTACTGTGGCAACATCTGCTAAAACAAGACATATTTTGGCATGCCTGTCAGGGATCAAGAAGGTAAAATGCAAAGTTTTGCTTATTTGGATAGTGGAATTTTTCAAGTGTTTTCGAAACTTTTTTTATCTATTTATTTATTTTATTTTTTTTTTTAAACCAGTGTTACTGAAAAATATATATTAAATAGGTTTCAACTATTGCACATTAGTGTCTACAGTAACATGGATGTGTTCTATACAGGGTCACTGACAACAATCATAAAAATACAGAATATTACAGATGTCTAGTATTTAAGATTCTGTATTTTTGTAGTATTTGCTATATTGAGGTCCGAAGTCAGACTTTCACATATCCAGTGCACAATTTTCAGAAATTTCAAAAATCAAAAAAAATTTTTTTTAGAATTTTTAAACACAGTGAAATATATTTGTATTTTATATTCATGTTGTTATTTTGCTCTTTTGCAAGATGACAGATGGGGAAAATACAGCCATGAAATTTGCAATCCAATGAATTTGGTGGGAATCAACTAACCACCCAAGTAATTACTTCTGCATAGTGGATCCTTCAAAGATTGAGCTGGCAAGAATGTGCCTGCTATCACATATCCAGACTTTCTATCATCCATTGTCCCAGTACCACACTGTCCTGAGCTCTCTGTACACTCCCTTCCAAAGAGAGAGCAGCCATCTTCAGAAGAGGATCAAATCATTGATACAGATTACAGCAGTGGAGCTGGGGGAGAGAAACCCATACTACCCTAACCAAAAAGACCTCAATGACCTGATCATAGATCTTGGTCTCACAAATTCCAGCTTTTGACATCAAGACTCCTCAAGCAGAGGAATTTGTTAGACACAAGCCAAGGAAAGCATCATCAGCAATGTTACCAAGTTTTCATGTTATCTTTGCCTTTGGGACAGCAGGATCACAGTAGTACACTATCACACATTGAACTGGACACAGTGAACCAGGTTCAGTGTGGAGAGGAACAATGTCAATGGAAAGCCGCTGTTGACCTCCAATAAAGTATTGTTTGATCCATTGCACTTAAAACTGAGCTTTATGAAACAATTTGTTATAGCTCTAGATAAGGAGTCTACAGGCTTCAAGTAACTTCCAGACTTCTTTCCTAAGCTGTTTGCAGCAAAAATCAAAACTGGTGTCTTTGTCAGACCACAAATAAAGAAGATCATAGAGTGCAAAGTATTCCAAAAAGTTTACTAGAACAGAGAAAGCAGCATAGATCAGCTTTGTCACAGTGATTTGGGGTTTCCTAGGGAATTACAAAGCTGAAAATTATGTGGAAGTTTAAGATTCTGGTTAGGAACTAGGACAAAATGAACCACAGGATGACTTGACTCATCTTGATAAATTCAAGAACATTGGTATGTACTCAGAGGAGCAAAGAAAGTGCTTCCTCAAGGATATACTGGACTTTGGACACTGCTACCAAGGATTATATAATGAAAATATAATGGTAGACTATATTTGAAGGCAGATTTGTGAAAGTAATTTACAGTATATATTAAATAGCAAAAAACTACCCACTTAGAAATTTGTGGTCTTTCATATGTAAATGCTACAATAAATAAATGCTACTTTTTAATCATTTTGTTTTCTTTCTATTTTGTGTGAATGAGAAGGTTCACATTTGCCAGTTTTCCCAATAGAAATAGGTTAATTTCAGAAATACCGTTATCTTAACCACAAAAGCAAACAGAAAAATAACAAGTGCTACCCAAGGACAAAAAAAAAAAAAATTACACAGTGTAAAGTTTTATGAAATTTGTACAACTGAGAACAATGCTTAAACAGTATTATAGAAACTAAAGGAGTTAATTTCATAAATCAAGAGGAGTATGAATTATATATCTAATTTCTTGTTCAAATATTCTACATATTACAAAGGCTTTATATAAAAATATTTGAAATTCAGTGTTAGTCAGAAAATCTTTTATAAAGAAATCATTCTGTAGATTTAGTAGAAAAATGTTCATATATAAAAAAATGTTTACTAAAGATTCTTTTTGGAAGGTGATACAAAACAATAAAACTATCAAAACTTTAGCACTAGATAAAAATCATAAAATTAAAGCCAATATAATACCAGACTTAATTTATAAAATCCTACAAATTTAAAATAATATTCAGCATTGCCTACTCATGAAAATTGACCTGGTAAATGAAAAAAAAAAGTTTTCAAATTAAAAATATCAACTGAATGAACCTATAAAATTGTTTAACCAGCAGACACAGTTTGAAAGAGACTAAAGCATGTATATTAAAAATTTAAATGTATGGTTAAATATCTTAACTTCATGAAAATAAAATAGAATTGATCATATAAAAAAAGCTGACATGATAAACTGTACAGATGGAAACAGCTGTATGATAATATTGTAATGTTTGTGTATATAAATTATATATAATTTTCAGTTGTAAATAATAAGTTTTTTTATGGTAAGCTATAAAGTATTTGCTATAAAAGTAATGATTCCTTTATAAGGAGAAAACAATTGGAATAAACTCATAAAGATTAAAATATTCAAGTATGTAGAAATTATTGTAACAAATCTCTGACAGCTGATAAAAGCTATATCAACTTGTTTGTAGCATATGTTTAAATGAGCCATGTTTTGCTTAAAAATGCAAATGAAACTAAACAGATTTCTACAAAATAAACAGAACAAATTGTGGGTAATGGTTAGTGAGAATGGTTTGATTCTCATTACTAATGAGCAGTGAGTTTATACCTTGTACCAAACTAAGCTGCTAAGCTGAGTAAATGACAAAGCATCTTAACACTAATATTTTTTTGGCTGAAGCAGAAAGATTGATATCTCTTTTCAATAGTTTATGTTCTATCCTATCATTTCCAAAATAATTTATCAAAGAAAAACTAAACATATAATTTAGATGACAGTAGGAAAATACTAAAGATACAAATCTAGCAAATATTTAAAATAAATCAACAACGCAAATTAAATATCTGAATTGTTTATCTCTAAAATGAAATTACAATAAAAATATTGAAGTAAAAGGTATAAATTTGTTTAGTATAACTGACAACCAAGAATACTGATCATGCAGTGGTTGGTTAATTTCCTTAGACTCATTTAATATTTTGAGAGATCTTTCCACAATGTGTTAAAACCTAAATTACTTAGATTTTGTGAAATAAGATATACTATAGAATTTGTTTTTGTTTTTTTTAATCAATTCTCCATTCATAAGGCCTTATACCGGATGGAAAAATTTCAATCTTTAAACTGATATCAATTTTATACTGTTAAATGGTAATCAAAACTTTAGATCTTCAATTTTTAGTTTGATATGAAAAGGTGTTGTTGGTGATGTGCTTAATAAACACATTTTACTCCAAAAGCAATGACTAATGTATTAAGTTGGAGGTTTGGAGATTTAATATTTTCACCAATAACTTATAATTTTGGTTTGTTACTGATGACAAAATAGAATCTGATATACAAGTACAGACAAAACAGGAGAAAAAAATCCACAGACCTTCATCAATGCTTACTGAATGTTTACAGAAATGAAATAGAGGATGTAAGCACATTTAGACATTGGGTAATGTGTTTCAGCAGTAGTAACAGTTATGTGTAGGACAAACCCTTCATAGCTGTCAGTCCATGACATGAAGAGTGGCTAGAAAAGGCATATATAAAAATCATTTTGTTAATGAAAAACCTGCTCTATCCAAGGGTGATGTTGCACACTCGATATCTATTGTAATTTTCATGGAACAAATAGAAGGTATTGCTTCCAAAATGCGATTTTGTATGTACATACAAAAATATGAATGCTGAAATGTTTTTGATCCAAAGAGAGAGGAAAAAAAAAAAGATCAGATTTTGTAAAATGGGTTGGCAAAGAACTTTTCTGCACTTCCTTGAGTATACTATGTTAGATTTTATTTTGGAACTGTTGGTAAAATTTTCAGGATATATATAGGTATTTATTTTCTTTAATTTTAAACAAAATTTTTCCATGTATTGTAAAATATAGCATCAAAGGAGGAACTAGATACCATCAAATTCGCTAAGTGGTGGTAACAATGTTGGAGATTGCTCTTTGATTTTTGTTTAAAACTTTCCCCAATCAAAATTTAAAAAAAAAACAACAACAAACTGAGAACATTGGCAAGATGAAACTAAGCAAAAACATAAACCTAGCTTTAAAACATTTAGAGAAAAATTAAAAGGATAAAGAAAAGTGGATTGTCCAGCAAAAAATATATATTTGAAGTCAGCATTACAAATATAAAGGGGGGGGGGGGAGAAACATTAAAAACGCTGCTTACTTTTCAATCTTCAAGCAAACTACCACTATTAAGTAAACAGCAAAGTGAAAAAAGTTGATTGAAATAATTCATGAAAAAATTACTTTTGTGATAACTAATGTTACATTGAACATGGCAGCTAGCCAAACATGATTTAGAAGACAACAGAATAGAGGTTTAGTAATACTTTGAACTAGTATTGTTAGAAGGAAGGTAAGTTTCTTCAAGGTTGATGCTGATAAGATAAATGCAAGAGATTCATTGTAAGATCTTGGGGAATTGTATATGACAGCCAAGAAGCTTCAAGCAAAAATAGTATGTTTAGGGGAATTGTATATGACAGCCAAGAAGCTTCAAGCAAAATAGTATGTTTAGGGGAATTGTATATGACAGCCAAGAAGCTTCAAGCAAAATAGTATATTCATATAAAGCAATGCTCCATACTTCTTAGCAAAAATGTTTCAAAAAAACAAATTCACTGAAATGACTTCCAGATAATAATTCAAACGAAAAGTTGTGATGATGGTATCAAGATATATGCAGAAAACTATTGAAGTAACTGGACATGATTAATTTTTGTGTGATACAGGACACAACGAAGAAGTTTTGAGTTAAACATCATGTTCATTTACAATTCTAAAAAAATGACTATTTCCCACCTTGCAAAAAAACATGCAATACTTCTGGAAGAGCTACAAGTAATATTGAATTTGAAATGATAGAAATGTTATGAAATGTCAAGGGGACCATATTAACAAAAATTTATTCTGGTAGATATGATAGTGCTAACAGAACATATGTTTTGGTAGTCTGTATCTTTTGTATTTGTTATTAAAACCCAACATTCAAAACAATAATTGAATAATGACATTAGATACACAATATGCTGGTCCTATAAATATATCCTGAAAATGTTACCAACATATTTTATTGTGAAAAACACTAACTTTTAGGATAAAATTTGAGCACACACCATTTTAATAACTCATTAGATACAAATGTAAGTTTCCTTTAGTAGCTCAAATTTAATAGCAAATTAATATGACATATGTCAGTTTGTTGTTTCTATGTTAATCTTCATGGCTATCTTGAGGTTAATATACCAAAGTCACATAGTCTCTCTTACTGAAAATCAAATCAGTCAGCAGTATTTTCACCAGGAGTAGAGTATTTTTAATTTTTTTTGCAATATTAAATAGCACAAAACACATGATCTGTATTGGCTACTTTTATTGTTCCTAGTAGGGAAATTTTGCTAATAACTTGTCAGTGACAGAGGAATAGAGAGTGAAAGTCTTTCCAATTCTACCAGTTTCAGATCCGCACATTTGCTTCAAAGCAAAAATTCTCACTGAAAAATTTAGGAAGGAGAATGGACCAAAGAAGTAACACAAGCCCATGACAGTATCCTTTCTTTAACCCGAGTGGCTGTTTAATTCAGATTTTTTATAATTTCCTAATCCTCTTTTACTTTACCACACACACACACACAAAATGTCATAGTAGCAACAAACATTTTCTAATGAAAAATTTAAATTTTGCACAAGAAAATACATTGTTATGTTACTCTCTGCAAACATATACATTTAACAATGTACTGCCACCTCTAGAGTTTATTCACATTAACAATTAGCACTTTACACTATTTATAAATATTACTTCCTCTTTTACTGTATATAGACTCACCCTCAAAATAGTGTCTATATATTTGAAATTGCAGTAGCCTGGCTCAGTTTCAGTGAAGAGTGTTTTTGGTAGGATATGACTACACAACAAAGATATTCAAATTTAACTTGCATTGGCAGGACTAACATTTTGCCTAATGAAAATAGTCACCTACAGAGTACTAAAGGTTAAGATAGCACCAAATTCACTTGTGAAATTGAGGATGTAGTTCCTAGAATAGTAATTAATAACTGTGAAAAATTTTTGGATTGTAAAATCTTGTACAAATTAAACTCCTAATCCCATACATTTCATCTCAAACTTTTACCACCACACAAATGAAGATTTTAATGGAAAAATTGAAGTTTTCCCAAATAATATAATTTTGATAAAATTACTTTTGAATTATATTCTGAATTATGCACAAACATAAAAACATCAAAAAGCATGTTTCTTGCAAGACAAATCAGAATCAAGCACAACAAATTAGAAATAGTTCATTCATGCTTCATCTCATTAAAACATTCAATCAACATCAAATATTCATGAGGAAATATAGTATTAAATTTAAATTCAAAAATGTATTTTAAGTGAAAGAATATCTTGAGAAACTGATTTAACTTTCAAATTTAATCAATTTGATTCTCTAAACAAACTCAAGTATCTATACAGAATATATAACCAAGTCATACTTTTTAGCATAATTTATTTTTGTTTAAAGCTAATTTGACTTTGAACAGCAACAATATGAACTTTTAATGGAAAGTTTTTGAAATCATTGATTTAATCTTGAAAGATTTTTAATACTATAAAACAAACAATTATATAGATACGAATGTAACTAGATCAAACCATATTCTCATTGTAAAAGATAGCCCTTATTTTCAAATTCTGCTATTAAAGATAACATGCAAAATATCTTTCAGGAAAGCAGAAAAAAGATTTCATTTTAAAATACCAAATTTTCATGATCATGTTTTTAAAGAAATGAAAAGAACATTCTTAAAATTAATGGCAAGAGATTTCATAATACTAATAATATTGCAAGTTAACATTTTATAAATACACACTGAAAAATTTTGAGTACCAAATTTAATAAAAGCACTTGTGTTCTAATAAGCAAACTTGATTATATATAAGATAATAAATGACAAGTATGTACTATTGCTTAATTTAAATGCATAAAAAATTTAAAACTAAGTTACAATTTCAAAACGCAACTTTCTTAAAATTCAACACTGATGTCATGAAGTTTCTAAAATATTTTCAAGTACAAAAATTCTCTGTATAAATTCTTAAACAAGTAACTTAAAACAAAATGACTAACAGTAATGTTTCTCTCAAGTAAAATTAAAATAAAGTGTTATTTTAATATAAGTCAAAGAAAAAATGAAAAACAAAACTGATAACAAAAAGAAATCATAAAATTAAATTACTGAAGATTATGATTTGATTCTGCACCCACTTAAATATATATATGACATCCCCACACAAACTAAAATGTATATCTAATCAACCTGGAAAAATACATAATTATAAAACATTACTAATACCCCAGAGAAAAACTACTACGAATGATGAGACAGCAGCAATATAGAGTTCAGTTAACTATTGAAATTACACTCAATCAAATGAGTATCATCTATATAAGAACAAGCAAATTACTTTGGGGAAATTTTAAAATATATATGTACATAATTACTGAGATCTGAGATTAAAATATTTCATTGATTATAATTTTAAAAACCTATTTTCCAAGTGATTTGATCAATAGGTTTTAAATAAAATTGCTTAATTAACGGTTATATTAAGCCAAGTATAAATTCTACTACAATAATAAATATAAATACTCATATTTTGGAATTACTATTTTCAGATCTCAGAAATCATACAGTGACATTTTGCTAAAAGGGAAAGGGGATAAAACAAGACAAAAAGTAAACAATTCAACAACTAGAGAAATAATGACGAAAAATGTCTTTTCTAGTGAAGAACTGTTTATTAGCAACAAATATTTTCATTAAATTTGCAATCAGTGCAATATTCTAAAGTGAAAATCTGAAAGAAAAAGAAAAAAGCATACAAATAAAATGTTAAAAAGTGTTGACCAAAGTATGAGTCCTCCAACGTTGTTTGAGATGGTAGGTCTGAAATTAAGAATATCAATCTTTCATACAACTGGCTCAAGCACACAACAGTTGACTCAGGTACCAACTGGGTGAACATTTTTTTGCTTGTTAAAGTTTTTTTTTTTTTGTAATATAAATGTAAATTGTTATAATAATAATAATAATAAAAATTCTATTAAACACAATTATTTGAAAATGTTAGTGGTCAGAACCAATCAGTGTGAATCTATAACTGGCTTGCAGGCTTAAATCTCACCATGATATATTAGAAAGTGCGAGGAGCCGTGAATAATTTGTTTAAAGTGTAGATTTATTATTACTATATAACTTTTCTATTTGTTTTATGTGTGTGTGTGTGTGTGTGTGTGTCTGTGCACAAAAAAAAAAAAATGCAATAAATTAAATGCAAGATAAAATTAACCAATAATTTAATAGATCATCTCACTATTTTCACAACATATCAATTATATTTTAGGATGGTGCATTTTTTCCTCCTAAATATTGACACTCATAAAAAAACTAAAGATTTTCTAACTATAGATTCTTAGTATTTAGACTACAAACCAGAAGCACGATGACTAATAATAATGTCAAAAAATTCCATTTGAGAAATTGATAACGAAATCAATTGAAGAAAGTTCCCAGATTATGAAAAAATAAATCAAGATTATTCAACCAGTTGTTACAGAACAAACTGTTTTCTCACAGCATCAATTCCACAGAACTTTGCTCATACATGCAACATATTTCAACAGCACTTTCATGTATACACTCAAATCATCTTTTTTTTAAACTAATATATATATATATATATATATATATATATAGCGCCTTTGAGATTTCACCCACCCGATCAATTAAAAACTTAATTGGGCGATTAAAGTTTATTGCTTTACTTGCCTGCGGTGGATTAAAAATCTCGCAATGAAACATGTCCCTTCAAATATAGAAAAAGGAAATCTGATTCCTTTTACAACCCAAAAGTATGCCATTGTAGATTCACAAGTTACTTAGAATGACTTACAATAACATTATTGAACTCTTGGCTTTTATCGTCCTGGTCAGTGCAAACATTTGTTTAATTAACGCTTCCAGAGTGGAGCCAGAATGTCGCCCAGATTAAAGACGCTCAGATTTTTAGAAACTCATTTGAAAAAATATTATATTTCCTCCCCGCTTACGAAAAGTAAAAACGAACATTGAAGAAAACAAACGCATACTTCTTTCAAACACACACCGGAAAACAAATTATATAATTAAGTACTTTTTTTTTTTAATAGAAAATCGTTGAGAGAATCAGATTTGTTATATTTTTAACCACCCAAGAGATGGAGGTTGTAGTCAAACAGAAGAAAGGAACTATAAATTTAGGTACCACTACTTAATTGGGAGAGAGAAAAAAAAAAAAAACTGTATCATGATGTTAAAAGGGCTCAAGCTTAATAAAAACAAAGTTTTATCATCAAAATGTTTATGCTATTATTAAGAGGAAAGATCAAATTTTGTTACTTTATGAATTTTTAAAAAAATTCTTTCTAACATGTTTGAAATTTTAATTAAAATTTCATTTTTTTTGTTTTCCGTCAGGTGACTATTAAGAAAATGGAGTCGGTTGAGGAAATTTTCCCTCGCTCTCGACTGCCGGTCAAGTGATTTCTTTTTCAAATCTCAAAAGGCTAGTTATATAAATAAATAAATAAAAACAGCATTCAGATAGAATACACTGCATTACATTTGTTCTAGAGAAATGCGAGATGACACTAAATGAAAACAGTAGTATAAAGAAAAAGGCTCATTTATAAGAAAAATGTATTAGAAAATATGTAATTTTAGTTAAAGAATTTTATTCAGAGATTTTATGATTTTAGTCTTAATGCAGAATTAAATTCTCTGCTTTATTCAATAATGGAGAAAACTGTTGCTTTTCGAAAAAAAAAAAAAAAAAAAAAAAAAAAACTGGAAATGTTTAACCAGCATGCACCCCCCCCGAAACAGAGAGAGAATCCCCACCCCCAAAACCACTTATTTTTAACTACCTTTACCTCTTAGTAATGTTAATTGCTTTAAAAAGCAATGATTAGATTTGTAATCAAACCTAAACATATTAGTAAATCTATACATTTTTTTGTTCAAAAATTTACAAAAAAATATTAAACACTGAATTAGATTATTTATAACATTCTAAAAACTAATGTAATATATATCATTTAGAAACAAATATGAAAATGATTTTTTATTCATAGATTTATAAACATTTACTAAACTATAAGAATGTGAATCAACTATAAGGAAATCTTTAATTACCATTTTGTAAAGTTTGAAGTGATTGGCAATTAGCCAATTTCTTGCTCACCATACTAAGAAAGTCATTTTTTTTTTTATTCAATAACAAAGAAAATGTATAAATTTTCATTCAAATGTTTAGGTTTTATTAAAATTTTAATCATTGCTTCTTAAAACAAACATTGTAAAAAGAAAAAACTGTCTTTTTCATGTAAATGACACAAAGGTTAAACATTACTGGTGGCAATCTAACCCTGAAAATTATTTAACAGAAGTTTTACCAAAGTTAGAACTGTGCACCTTAATGTTTGAGAATAAAGATTAATTTACAGCCTATTTAGAAGTTATTAAACTAGTACAAAGAAGTTTTCTTAGTAACACAATACTATAAATTACAATAAAAACTACTTCTCATTCATTGATTTTCAAACATAACCAACACAATCTTAGCATTCAAACACATATAAGAGCATTCAAACACACAAGAAATAAAACAATCTAAATAGCATTGAAGACAAACTCGAAAAAATCAAAACGCAAAAAGCCTGATGTCAGACTGTTTTATGAATTCAAAGTACAGTGTATTCCTCCTCACTTTCAAAATGGCTTTTTGAGAAGAAATCCCTTTTTTCATAAAAATTAAAATGTGTGAGATCTCTACATTTTTAGACAGAAATACCTTGACACCTGAGAACAAGTAGAGTTTTCCAAAATGAAAAACAAAAATTCAAAGTGTAAAAAGCTGATGTTTGGATGCTGACGCATAAGGTTGATGCATAACACTGATGTGGCATTTGAAATAAAGATTCCTGAGGAATACAATACATGTCAATGATAGACCTGAAAACGTTTATATAAATGTCTGATAGCAGTAGTTAGAAAAAGATCAATATTGTTTAGAAATATAATACATTTTAAAAACAAAAACATGGGCATAATTTACCAGGACCAAAAAAAAAAAAAATCCTTGAACATAAACACATTCTATTAAATTTTTATAAAAGTTTAAAGTGATTTGAATTTCTCAAATTTAAGATTTACCGTCTCATGAAAAGCACATCTATTCATTGCAAATCAAAAGGTTGAAAAATCTGACTTTATCCCCACCAAGACTTTTGCTTGAACTAAATGACCTTAAGAGCTAAAATGTATAAAGACATGGTAAATGCTAGAAATTTGAAACAAGCAGAATGCAAGGAAACTGTTAAAATAAAACTTAAATGTACCCTATATTTTTTCATTAAGTCATGAATTAAATGTATCTTTAAATGAATTAAATGAGAAAAAATATGCTTTTAAAGTTTCTTGTACTTCAAGAACATTTTTACAATAACACCTATGTATATAATATAAAAATGCCAAATTTAACCACCTGAGATACAAGATATTTTGGGGTAATGTCATATTGGCAGTATATTTCATCAGTTTCTTAAATCATTGATTTCATCATCATTAATGAACTGTCATGAATTAATGTTTGATTCACTGATTCATATGCCAAGATAAAGTAATTCTCTACAAGATATCTCAGTCACTAAGCAAAAACAACTAAATCTATTAATACATAATTCTTATCAATTCGTTACAATTCATCATTATTAAAAAGTTGAATGATGGCAGTTTATGACATCACAAATTTCTAACATAATTAGAAATCATATAAATCGGAATAGAAACAAAGATAAATTGGAATTTTATTTTAAATGAAATTCATTTAATCAAATTAGACTACAAAACACAACCTTAATAAATTTGGATAACTCATTTTCTTCAGTTTAATATATACAATGATAGATGTAACTAGAAAATTTCTGAAAGCCATGAGACTGACATACTTCTCCACAAATAGATTTCCAGTCTAAAAATCATAACTAAGATCAATTTGTTGTAATATGTTTCTCCATAATGGAGGGTAAAATTGAAGCACTTCTATTGTTGACAAAATTACAACAATTATTTTACACTACAAACTGTTTAGCTACACACAGTATAAACTTATTCAAGAGGATTGCATCTTCCATTAAAATGCAATATTAAGTATCAGAGAATCTTTAATATTTAAAAATGTCTTGTTGAAGATTGCACTTAAATTTTAATAGTACCAATAGAGAATTCAATTAAATAAAACTTTTATATTAAATTAGCATATAATAATTATGACAAAAGAAAAGTAATTTTCTATTGCCAATAAACTGAGTACAAAACTATAAAACTTGAACTGGTATCTCAGGTGTTGTTAGGTACTTCTGCCAGCCATTGTAGAGAGCCACTCCTATATAACAAAGATTTATAAACCTCTTGCTCAATGTAACTCTTCCAATAGCGTCCTGCATTGGGAAACTGTGCTACAAGCCTTTCATATGTGTTTCGTGCATCTCCAATCATTTTCATCTGCAAAAGAGAGAAAAAGAGCAAGAGAGAATATTTGAAAATTTTATAAAAAATTAAAAATATAAGTCTTTTACACCACAAAATTAATTGTTGAAAGTTCATGGCCACACCTTTTTGAGCAGTTAATACTTAGAAGCATCTATATGGAAAAAAAAAAAAACTGAAGTTTCTTCTAAAAGTAGAAATTCAAAATTTTATACCATCATTTAAAATACTCTTGTACATAATTTGCACACAGCTGTTAAGATACAATGAGAACTACCAAAACCAACTTATATATAATTACAAGGAATATTTAATGAACAAGAACCTTTACTCACTGAATAACTACAAATATGATGAATTCTTATCAATTATTCTATCACAAATAATTCATTAAAATACTGTTATTAACAGCAGATGGTATGATTTTTTTTTGTTAAATTCCTTTGAAAACTAAAGAAAGTTGATAATAAAACTATCCTATATAAAATCTACATAGTTAATTTTATTACTAAAACATGAAGTTGATAAAGCGTTTAGAAAATTCACACTACAATTTAAACATTGTAATTCAAAACAATTAGTCCGTTTGATTTTTTTTTTAATTAGAAAACAATCAAATCACATACTTAAAAATAATTGAAAACAATTAGACATTTTTCTTTGCTAAGAAATGATAATGAAAAATATTAAGTGAATTTGTAATCATTTTATGATAGTTGATAGCAATGCCAGTTTCAAATACCTTCTGCATTTTTATCTCTCGCCCTTACAATACTACATTTATCGCATATTAAACTAAATTCTTCAAAAGTATTGATAAAATATTAACAATTATTTTTGTAAAATTTAATGTTATAAGACAATAATATATTTTGTATATTGCTATCCTTAACAAAAAGGAGTAGATAATCCTGAATTACTTCTTAATTTTGTTTTTCTCAAAGTTAAAAGTATTAATGTTATGAATGTTCCACAATATTAAAAGGTATAACCAAAAGGTTATTTTTCATATTAAAATTGTGAATTAAAATTGACAAACATTAGGAAAACTTTTTCATACATTTTTGTACAAATTAAAACTAACTTAAATTTAACTTAAGTTAAATTTTATTAACTTTTTTAACACTTGTAAGTTTTCTAAAATCTATCTACAATATTGCTCCCCAAGAATGCATAATTCTTTTTCCTATTGTGCAGTAATTGACAATATAAACACTAGGCTCCAAATGCATTAATGTTAGAAAATTATAAGTAAAACAGTACATAAAATTATTTTAGGAAAAATTATATGGAGGGAAAAATACATTTTCTAAACTATACAAATTAATTTAATTTTAAAACCAAATTTTTATGCCGATACAAGTTCTTAAAAAATTATTGCTTGCAAATTATGTAGCAATATTAATTTATTCCTATCAATCTACTTGGAGAATGCTAATTATTGTTTCTCTTAAACTATTTGAAACATTTCAGAGTTACTTATAAAAGCAACTTGTCTTGCTAGCTCTTATACTATTCAGAGTTGCCAGATGAAATCTGACAAGAAAATGCACAAGAGAATTAAACTTATCTCTTTCTTGACAAAACAGATCTATTCCTAATCACTTTCTACACTTTGCTTATAAACAGAGGGGGTGGGGAAATGCATCAAAAGGTTTACTGCAGCCTAAATGGTTACATCAAAATGATATCCAGGTTATTCATATAAAATAAAAAATTTATAATAAAGATTTTAGTCAGAAATGTTTTTAGCACAAAATTCAATCATTCCAAGTATGATTTAGTGATTATTTCACTATCACAAAAATAAGTAATATTCATATATTTACCTGAGCATCTCTGATGAGAACACTCCATGCTTCTGTATCATAAGGGTAAGCTGATATTCTTTTCTCTGCTTTTTTAACTTTATCAGGTATATAACCTATTTCCTGTAACAAAAAGTTAAACTATATAATAATTGCAACACAGAAAAAATACATTAAAATTTCAGTTTTTGAAATATAATAGTTAAAATGGCCAAAGTAATTGAATATCAATTTTAATGAGACCATTATGCTTGATTTCATTCAGGCAAATAAAATATTCACAGAAAAGGATGTGACACTGATGTGCATTTTTTTTTTATTATAAGCGTTTCACCCCGAGCAAGGCATGTCACTGCCACTACTGCGCAAGGGGCTACGTAGAATGGAGAAAGGATGATTAAATATAGGAAATGTCAGAGGGTGGGTGATAGGCGGGTAAGGATACCGAGAATGAGGGTTGGGTAGATGAGAGTGTTCTGAGAATAATTGGGAGTTAGTGTGATAGGAGGTGTCTATTGACCCTACATTTAAACACCTGGAGATTGTAACTGTCGGGAAAGCAGAGTTGTGGAAGGGAGTTCCACAGGCGGGAAGCGCGAGAAAAGAAGCTGTTGGAGTAGAATTTATGGTTACATCTTATTTACATCCAACATTTTAATATCAAATTGCTTTTATATTTACATAGAATTCAAAGCAAATCCAAAGTGCTTATAGGTAATGACTAGCATCATAGCCCGGCATTGCCCATGCAACTCAGAACATTTTAGTAGTAGGAGAAGATGCCAATGAGGAGTAGATGGAAATCATTTAGTTAGAAAAAAGAGCTGAGGCTGTTAGTAACCATTTTCAGCATTAAGAAGAAGGCATTGAATGTATGTTGCTGTAGTATTCGAATGGAGTGTAACGTGCTAAATTACTTGGAACGCAATGTTTACAATACTCACACAAACATCAAATCTCGTGATGCAATGTTTATAATACTAAATGGATAAATTTCTTTAAAACCTGGTTATATAAAAAATAATCATATAAAAATTCTTCAAAAATTCCATTGAAAACATCTATTTTCTTTTGTTTTGCATAAACGTGATTTGATGTTTTGTGTTTCATTGTCAACAACATTGCATTTGTTTTTGTTTCAAAATTATGGGGGAAAATATTTACATTTTTTGTGGACTAAATGAACTTAACATAATAAAATTTATTTATTTTGTTTTACTGAAATTAGAAATAAAAACTATTATGCTCTCAGTTCAGAAATTGTCGAAGAATATTTAAAAATGTAGACATTTAATTTCAGAGGAAAAAATTACATTAATGCCACACGAATTACAAACAGCTGATTTCCTGCATGAAATATTTAGAAGAAAAAAAAAAAAAAAATTTTTTTTTTTTTAATTCTATTTTCTGAAATATGAAATATTAAATCTGAAAAAAAGACTTAATTAAATTAACCATTGGCATTTTTTTTTTTTAAATATTTCTTTTGTTTCAAAATTACTGGGAAAAATATTCACATTTTTTTGTTGACCAAATTAATTTTTTTAAATGGTGGAATAAAAATTAAATATAAAGGCTCATTTTTTTTTTTTTTTTTAAATAAAAAAATATTTTAGTTGCATTTGACACGTGTGATTTGATTTCTATGATGTAATTTACCAACCATCATAGATGTTTTATGGAGCAAATGTAAACAATCGGCTCCATTGGCCCAAAAGTGCAAAAAGGAAAATTGTTGAACTTAAACTAAAAAAGTATGGGTTGACCTGGCTTCCCTGTAGATATGTGTCCCTAGAAAGTTTGAATGGCGTAGCTTAAAAAAATAGGGAACAGTTACACACAGACTCACAGATTGCTAGACATATATATATATATATATATATATATATATATATCTCTATATAATTATATTCATATTTTGACTGGATTATCTTGTTTACTTTGGTCAAAATGCATATTAAATGTATATAAGTAATTTATAAAAAAATGTTTATCTATAATAAAATAGAAAAGTTGTATTTGATAAGTTGCACCTGATAAACGTTAAGATCTGCACTTTAAAATGGCATTTTTTCAATACACATATTCCACACAAAATTACCTAAATAGATTTTTGAAGTTATATTCCATATATAAAATTAACATGAAAATAAAATTTGTTTACAATTATCTTTGCTAATATGATTTTCCTTTTATTCAAATACCTAAAGAAAGGTCTTAAATGTCAATGAAATGTTACATCTTTGACAACATCAAAGAAAAATCACTAACATTCATGGAAAATTCAGTTTGTTTCAATGTATTGCTTTATAAATAAAAATACACATGTAATCAAAAAGTTATAAACCATTTGTACACATTTAAGTTTGGACAAATTTGGTCGATAAAGCAAACATTCCCTGATTGGTTCTTGTACTGCACAGATCTTTATATCTGAGCAAATTTTTAGTATTTGTCTATTTCTGAGAGGAGGTAGTATTTATACTAATGACATTATTCAGACTTCATCTTTGTTGCCATTTGTACAACAGTTCAGCCGTTGTATGCTCCGGCCCTTTTCAGGTGTTAAGAATTTCAAACCGAACCCTTTATTACGATCACTGGGGTATATCTGCCGAAATGTTGTACAAATGGCAACAAAGATGAGAACAATAGCATTGGGGAACACTTTTTCAGTAACTGAGTTGCATTGGATATTTTAACTGATTCCGAAGGAGTTTTAGGTGCTGATTTCAAATCTGAAATTAGTTTTTCTCTACAAGCTCTAGTTTGTATGCAATTTGAGGTTAATGAAATTGTACAAATGTGAACTTGTGTAAACCATGTAGAAGCATTTTCACATCCATATATATATATAGTATACTATAGTGTGTGTGTGTGTGTATATATATATATATATATATATATATATATAGATTCTAATATTTCGATCATTTGTATTTTGTTTCAGATCAAAGATGGCTTCCAAAAATAAATATTGCAGAAACAAGCCTGATGCCTTCTGCTACATATGTGGATGCTACGCACTCAATCGTCAGAGACGTAACATATCCTCATTTGTCAAGAGTGCCTACAAAGCATATTTTGAAATTCATCTTGGTGATCAAGACAAGCAATGGGCTCCTCAGGTTGTGTGCCACAATTGTGAAGCTGGACCAAAAGAAAAACCCAAAGGTCTGCTTTTCGGAGTTCCAATGGTTTGGCGCGAACACACCAAACATGTAACTGACTTATTTCTGCTTGGTAAACACAACAGGTGTTGGGAGGAAAAACTGACATAAGATTACATATCGGAATATTCCCTCAGCTATTTTGCCTGCTCTGCACTCTGAAAAAGTTCCTGTTCCAGTTTTCAAAGGCTTGCTTTCATTGAGTGATAGACATTGGACATGATACAAGTGAACAAGACAGTTGTGACAGTGAATTGTCAGAAAAGTGTTCACAATCAGAGAACTGTTCTTCAGACACTGAACCTTTCCTTGTCGCCAAGCCTTTTCTCCAGGCTGAACTGAATGATTTAGTATGAGATTTAGGACTTTCAAAGAAAGCAGCAGAGCTTTTGGCATCAAGATTACAAGACAGAAATCTTGTTGATCACTCTGTTAAAGTATCATATTTCAGAAAGCGTGACCAGCTTTTTGTGACCTTTTCAGAAGACAAACATTTTGTTTATTGCCATGACATCCCAGGGCTTCTCAAAGAACTGGGTGTACCTTACTATAGTCCTGCTGAATGGAGACTCTTTTCAGACAGTTCAAAACACAGTCTAAAGTGTGTTCTTTCACATAATGGCAATGTTTATGGAGCAGTACCTCTCGGTCACTCAGTGCATTTGCGGGAAGATTATGATATGAGAATGGTCATAGACTTATTAAAGTATCATGAGCACAATTGGATCATTTGTGTAGACTTAAAGATGGTCAACTTTCTTCTTAGACAGCAGAAAGGTTTCATCAAGTTTCCATGTTTCCTCTGTATGTGGGACAGCCAAGCAAAAGACAGACATTGGGTCCAGAAGGACTGGCCTATTCATGACACCCTTGAAGCAGGCATACCAAATATCATACAAGACCCAATTGTAAGCAGAGATAAGATCATCTTTCCTCTTCTTCATATCAAATTAGGTTTGATGAAGCAATTTGTCAAAGCACTGGAAATTGAAGGTGAATGTTTCCAACACATCATCACAGCTTTACCAGGGTTATCATTTGAGAAAATCAAAGTAGGCATGTTTGATGGCCCACAGATTTGAACCCTAATTCATGATGATCAGTTTGCTGCTAAGATGACTGCTTTAGAAAAAGCAGCATGGTCATCCTTTGTGGCAGTCGCTCAGAACTTCCTCAGAAACAATAAGGCGGAGAACTACAGTGAACTTGTGAACAGAATGCTCCTCGCTTTTCGTGATCTCGGGTGCAACATGAGCATCAAACTTCATTTTTTGAACAGCCACCTTGATAAGTTCCCCGACAACCTGGGGGCTGTGAGTGATGAACAAGGAGAACAATTCCAGTAAGAATGCTACCAAGGGCGCTGGGACAAAAGTATGATGGCTGATTACTGCTGAAGCATTAAACAAGATTGCCCAGATGAAGTGTACAAATGCAAAAGTTACAAACGCAAATTCCTACCTGAATAAAATACACAAACAAATTGATAAGCTATTCCTATAATTTCCTATAATAACGAAAAATTAAAAAATAAAAATGTCAAATTGCATAACATCTGTAGCTTGCAGACAAAAACTGACTTCAAATTTGAAATCAACACACTCAAATTGACTATAGAAAGGTCTATTTTTAAATGCAACAAAATGAGTGTTCCCCTAGTTTAATCAATAAAAATGTAAATAGTGCAAAATTTTTTAATATACTAATTATTATTCTAAATGAAAAACAAAAGTATATAAATTAAATTATGTCAAATGCTAAATTACATATCCTTAAAATTAGAATTGGTTGTACTTACCTACATTTAATATCTAATAGCAGTAGCTTTTCATTGGGTCTATTCTTAATGGATACTGGAAATCATTTTTAATTTCTCATCTGTACTAAATACTAATATTTTAATTATGAATCCCTAATACATAAAATCTAGGAAATACTTTTGGCAAAGTTAAATACAAGACAAAATTTTGAAGTTAACTAGAAAATGAAAGCATGTAGAAATTTTTTAGCAAAATAAAATTTACAAATTTTCTATTCATGAGAATATGATTTGGAAGTAAAATATATTGTAAATCATTAACATAGACACAGGAAACTAATGCTAAAAGATATATTGAGTATATACCAATTCAAATAGGAATTAAAATCTTAAAATTGGACTAACTTCTGTATTGAAGAACCATTAAAAATACTAATGCAACAGTTTATTTACATTCTTGCCCATAAAGTTTTAAATTAAAGCTTGACGGTTTCTTTTTTAAAATATCTAGAATAATTTTTAGTGGACCTAATCAGTTAAAACCAAGTGTGTACAAAAATCATTCACATTAAAACTGCTTGTTAGAATAAAAATCCTTCTTCAAATAGACTGATGACAAGATTTTTTAAATATAGATACTGATGCCAGCTAAAAACAATCTTTGTTTTTAACTTAATTGGCCTCACAAATCCGTACATTTCAATGATGCTTTATGATAGCCATTGTCTTAAAATTTATAGAAAAGAAGTTGTATTATAGAAAATAGAATTATCTATTGCATTAATGTAGGTATCTAAGAAAAAAAAATAGCATAGTATGAAGGAAAAAGACCCCCAAACTAAATAAAAATAATTTTTTTTGGCAAAATGTTTTATCATTAAGAAGATTGACCAAAGTATTTTTCAATTATTTTTGTAAAATTTTTTTGTTTCAAACATGTTCAAAATTTTTGTAGAAAATCTTTTTCTTCTTTTGTCAGTGCAAGACCTAAATTGACGCAAAGTTTATTACATCAAAATGTAATATTACACAAGGAACTTTTTTGACTATGAAAGACACATTAATTCGGAACTTCTTGCAAAAATCAAATAATCTTTGGATTTTGATTAAGATTTCAGGACTTATAATTGGCTGAAATCAGTTTTGAAATAATTATTTTTAGAAAATATATATATATATATATTTTAACATAAAAATTTAAAATTTGACTTGGTCCACCCATAAAGCTAATATTAATTAAATTCAGGAGTCATTGGGGAATGCTAATCAACTGTCGGTTTTTCTTCAATAGTGGCACTTTTTTTTTTTTAGAAAATCTGCTTTGAATTGCGAAAAAAAAAAAAATGCAATAAAACTATGCTACTTTTTATTTGGATAAACTTTTAATTGCTTTTATAAAGAAAATAAATTAATGATGTTAGTCTGAATAGAAAAAAATTTTTTACCATGAATAATGAATTTTTACAAGAATTGTTTTCATTTTTATTATTTTTTTTATAATAATTTGTGAAGTTTAAAAAATCTTAAAATTCCCTACTTTTTGGTCCACACTACTTTGTGAAATTAATGCGTGGTGACAATATTACTAATTGAAAAATCTAAAAGCTTAATACAAATAATGTGTTTTTTTCCTTTTTTTTTGAAATAATTAAAACATTTTAATTGTGTGCATGCTTGTATTTTCTTGCTACAGATGGGCATAGATGATATATATATCATTAAATGGTCACGTGCTTCAAAGATTGCGCTCCATACATGGGGGGGGAAAAAAAAATAAAAGTAAAAAAATAAAAAGTGTGTGAATATTTTCGGCAGTGTACAATTCTTTTATCTTGCTTCAGTGTTTCCTATGTTGTCATATCAACATTTTCTTCGCAAATCATCTTTAAAATTTAAAGCAACTTTTATATTTTAATTTCTAATTTTGTAAAAAAAAAAAAAAAAAAACTAGTGAAATTCACAATTTGTGGAAGTACCTAAAAAGAATAGGAAAATTAGCTATTAAAAATAAAAATTAATAAATGCCATAACATTTCATAAATTATTATCTCTGCCGTTATATATTTTTATTGTCATTAAATTGTAAAGTTTTTTTAAAAAGTTTTATATTTTAATTTTTTTTCCCATAAAACACCTTCAAACATAATTCTACAAAGCTAAACTAAAATTCCATAAAATATTGGATAATTACTGAAAACTGTTAAATTTTTAATTTTAACATTTTAGTAAAAAAAAAAAAAATTTGTATGAATAAAATTTAAGTCAAATTCGTCTTCCATACTTGGCATTTTTTTGATGGCTACTGTATATCATATCATTATCTCCTCTGATAAGGAGATGACAGGTGTGATAACAAGGATACCATAATTAAGAAACGCTTTTTTTTATAGTACATTTCGGACAGCAAGTAATTCTTGTTTCAAGTCAACTTAAGATAAGTTTAAATTCGGTAATTTGAATAAAATAATATGTCAGCAAGGTACATTTTATTTTTGTAAAATTTTTAAAACTGAAAATTGGCTTGTTTACAATTGAGGAAAAATTGAAATTTTCAAACCCCCCTCCTTTTCAAAGCCCAAAAATTTTTTAGATTCCAATCAATATAATTTCGGTTTGAAATACACGGGGTTTTTTGCTTACTGGATTAAGTAAATTTAATCTCTTGGCTTTCAATTAAAGCTTCAAGAAACTTTTTAATTTTTAAAAATTCAATTTAAACTGAGGCATCGAAAATGAGTGCAGGTACCTACATTAATGAATAAACCCAATAAAAACTGTTCATGTTGACTTTAGTTAAAAGTAGAAAAAGTTTGAAGATATAAAATAATTCCATATCAACTATTAGACATTATCCCAGAATAGTTTATAGCTTGAGAGAATGAGAAAAGACTAAGAATAATAAAAGAACTATTTAATTCAACTGACGTTCATTAAATTACTTCGATATTTTGTAATTTTACAAAGTACCCATTGTTTAATAGTCAAGTTTATAGAACAATGCCATGCAAGATTAATTGTACAATAGATGGTACACAAGATTATATCAAGTAACAAATTATCCTGAAATTGGAAATGGTAGAATTTACTGTCAGTATAATATTAATCAAGTTTACTAAAGTGTTTTTATTTGAAAAGATTTTCAACAAGAGAGAGCAGAAACTACATTAATCAAGAAGTTGTATATACATCTGCTAGTAAATTGAAAATGTTCAACACGCAACCAAATGATTTTGAATATTTTTTAAAACAAAACATGTCCTACATAATTACTTTTATACAAGTTGCTATTCTCTTAAATTGTGTCAATCACTGGCTTAGCTGGCCTTTTAATCAGTATATTCTAACCTTCTATAGGCAATACAGTATAAATTGATTAAAAAAATGTACAAGCATAAAACAATGCTAGAAGAAACAAAAATTAGAGATAACTGCAATGTTACAAAACTGTTGAAATCAAAATAAATACCCTTGCAATTCAAAATTAACAATGCCTAATCAGTCAGTTAAGTGCCATATGTGATACATGCTTCGGGTGATCATGTCTCTTTTGAGACATGACTGACTGGGCAGAAGATTATCTCGCAGTAGGTTGCCATTGCTTTCTGCGGTAGAACCCAATTTGTCCTATTATTTAACCCATAACTAGAGGGAAGAGACAAATTAATATCTTTACCAAGGGTATTTGTGCATAAGTGAATGCAAGGAATTCAACTGGAATTCGAACTCAGAGACAAAGCACAAAAAAATATTAAATTTATGAAAAAAAAAAAAAATTAAACATATGCATAGATAAACTGTCTTAACAATATGACAAATAAATTAGTATATTAACTTTGATAAAAGCTTAATTGTTTTAGCCAAATTAAATCAGAGCATTTCTGAAACGGATCAGCCTGTGGGATAATTAGGTTCAGAGGAGGTCACTAACTTCTAACAAGGTATCAGGCATTCCCCAAAACTTTTCAATCTATCTGGAGGCTTTCTTTCCATGTAAGAGCTACTGCGGTACAAACTGCAGATAATTTTAATGAAAATGAAGGAATAAGCATCATACCACACAGCACATTGATTTTGTTGCATAACTGCAAGCCATGATAACGTAAAAAATTGATTCATGAGTTTTGCCTCAATGGAAAAAGGCTACCTGGTTTGAGGAATCTGATTTTCTCCTGAATAAGGTGCATATCTGCAAAGTTATCCTGGGGAAGTGATGGTACCAGGATTCAATATAGAAAAACATGGAGGCAATAAGATAATTTGAGTAACATTCTGCTGAGAAATTCTTGGTGCTACCATACTTGTAGAAGGTACATCATCATATATCACCTACATTAGTCTCATTGAAGACCAATAACACTCTTTCATGGCAAGTCTTCTGGTGGCAGTGACAACTCTCAGCACAGCATAACAATACTCCACCTCATGCTATACTATGAATTGTATGGGAATTTCGTGCATGTGCATGCAAATTTCCAGAGGATTGAAGCATTAGTTTATGAATTTGTTGGCAATCTCAGTAAAAACAGGATGAAATATCTCTAGACAGAAACAATCTACACCTGTAGATTAAGATTAAATTTTAAATTCCCTTTAGTAAAAAAAAAAGATTTTGACATTTGTTAGACAAACACCCACTAATTAGTTAATTTTCTGAAATTTGAAGAAAAATTCAGTAGATTAATGTTTATATTGTTAAAAGTAAACTCCTTGGAAAAATTAAATTAATTTCCTTTTGTAAAACAAGACCCAGTTGCAGAAAATCTGCTTTGAATTATAAAATAAAAATTGCAATGAAGCTAAGACAATTAGTTTTTAATTGTATATATGAATGAAATATACTATGGACACTACAGTCGTAATTTTTTTTTTTAAAATGAATAATCAATTTTTACAAGAACTGTTTTTATGTTTTCAAAATTTTGATTAGAATAAATTATGAACTTTTAAAATTTTTTTTTGTGTGTTTATAAATGTGTAGATTTCTATAAATACAAATGCCTATACACTACATTATCAGAAAATAAAAGCAATAACTACAGTAAATTTAAAATAAAACATTAGATTACAGTAATATATTTACCTAAATTTTAAAGATTTCTGGATAGTTAAAAATTATATATATATATAAAGGAACTCACATTATATTCCACAAGTAATCTTAACAGATATATGCACCATAGAAGAACAAACGTCCACCTGTTATGTTATTCAGGCTGTCAACACTTAGCATAAACAGCTACTGCCATATTAAAAAATACATTTCAACAGTATTTTATACTTAAAATATTTTTCTCAAATCAGATTGATTAAATTTTAAATCAATCTTCCACAAATAGTTTAAGGAAAGTGTATTTCATTTTTGGAAAAAAAAAAAAAAAATTTTTTTTTTTTTTTACTAAAAGACAATTCTATTGTAAAGAAAGATGTCTAAAAATTACACTAAAATGAGAGATGCTGTGCAATTTCAAAATGGAAACAAAAAAAAAAAAAAAAACATCTTCCTACCTATATAAATTAATTTTGAAATACAGAAAAGTATTTTGGTTATTTGAAATATTAACTTTAATCTATTAGCTTGAAATTAATATGAAGATAAAAGCTCCAAGAAAGATTTTTAAAAATTCATTTTAAACCTGAGTTATTGCAAATCTGTGGAATATGTATTTTTAAATACTGCATTAAATAAAATTGTTGCTTTTAACAATTAATGCAAATATATATCATTATAATCAATACATTTTTATAATTAAAATTTGTTAACCATTTAGGTGAGTGAGCCAAGTGAGTAAATTTCTCATCTTACAATTGAATATTAGAATTTATTAATATTCCTAAAGTGTCAAATTTACATAAAATGAAACCTTAAAATTAACTGTCCACATATTAAATTAAAGCAAAGTTAGTTCAATTACTTCTACACCTGGAGAAATCAATATTTTATGAAATGTAAATGCCACATTAATTTATTCCTATTTCCACCGGAATGACATGTAGAAACACTAACAAACGGTACCGCTAAAAATGAGCTTATATGATGAATAGATGCTCAAAACTTAAAACAATAAATTAGTATGAGAAATTTGAGGGTCTTAGAGTTGAAAAACATTACATGGAAATTCTTGTAAAAACCAGATAATTGCTGGATTTTAATATGTTTCAGGACTTATTTACAAATTAATGAAATTTTTTTTGTTTTTTTTAAATTTTGGTAAATTATATATATTTCAAGTTTGTTTTTGTAGTGCTTAATGTTTATATCAGTTATAAAAGATGTGTTCAAAGAATTTAAAACCAATTTTTTTGTTTAAGTTTTGATATTTTTAGTAAATTTTAAATTTATTGATAGTTTTCTAACATATGCATAACAAGCATCTTCATAAGACTACTTACTAAGTACCTAAAATTCAATAAAATCTAAGTATGCTTGATTTTAAAGATTACTGGGTAGTTAAAGAAATTATAAAAAAAAGTATTTACATTATATGTGCCAATGTAATTTTATAACAACTTAGATAAATTTCCCAAACATTAGGTTGTTCATAAATGTATCAACACATAATAAAAACAACCAAATCCATGTTAATGCATTTCAGCAATATTTTAAACTAAAAGTAATGTTTCAATTCAGATTAAACTTTAAATCATTTAATTTTTATCAAATAATATTTCAAAAAGTTATTTTATTTGTGAAGGAATGTTTTAATAAAAAGAGATTATTGTGTTTGATAGATTTGTCAATATGAATGATTTTAACAATTTTACTGATAATCTGAAAAAGAAAAAAAATTACTAAACCATGTAAATTTAATTTGAAATACAGTAAATTATTTTTCTTGATGGAAATATTAAATTGAACCTATCAACTTGCAATTAAAACAAAAACTTAGAAATATTTTTTCATACATTTTAAATTTTAGATATCACTTTGGAGGATTTTGAAGAGTAGCTAAACAAAAGTATACAAAATTAAGACATTTTAGAAGTTAATTTATTTACAATTGACAGAAGTCAATGAATTAAACATCAATGGCATTTATCTTTTTAATATTTAGTAAGCTTGCATTGTACCAGAATTCCAAATTTTACAGGACTGCAACTTCTGACATATCAACATGTTGGCTACTGAAGTTCTTTTGCTTATAAATGTTAATATATATGCAAATCAATGTATTTTTAGATACTTTAAAAAATGTTATGGCATTGTATTAACCTTGTGTCCATCAAAAGTATTTCAATTAACAAAGTTATATAGAGAAATTAATTCTTTCAAAATACTTTAGCTAAAACATTTAGCTTTTAATTAGCTAAAAATGAATTTTCATTCTTCAAGACAATGTCACTGAAAATTTGACACTAAAATTGACAGGTCTGCTCATAAAATAGATTGAGTAATAATTTTTGTAGATTAGCATTTACTCTAAATGCTATCAAATAAAAGTGATACCGAAAGTTTAAAAAGGAATGTGTATTGTGTTTTGACATTCATATTTACAAAAAACATATTATAGACATAAAATAAATTCAATATTCTTTTTTAAATATCAGGTGCCAAATATTGAGCTTTCATTTATGATTAGTAAATAGTCTTAATATAACAATATCACTTGGCCACTACAAATTCGTACAGAATTTTAAAATTTAAAAATTTTATAAATTAATTTAATTAAAAAAAAGTTTTAAAATTCACAGATTTAAATTCAAGAACTTATTCTTATAAACAATATTTTCTTAATATAAACATAGGTGATCCCACAGAAACACAATACATAAATGAAGTTTAAGAATGAATTTTGGAAAATGAAAAATCTTTCTTGAAGTTTTTATTTTAGTTTTAATTTCAAGCTAATAGATATTTTTTTTTAATTGGTATCACCTCAAGTAAGGTAGTAAAGCCACTAACACAGAAGGAGTACATGGTATGGAAGAATTAGGGACAGAAACAATAAATAAAGAGTAATCAGAACAGTAAAAAATTAAATATAATATTTCCAATAAGTAAAATACTTTGTTGCATTTTAAAACTAATTCATAAATTCTCTTTATTAAAAAAAAATCTTTCAAAAACAAAAATTTTCTGAAACTTTATTTGAGGTATTAGTTAATGAGTTTGATTTGAGATGGAAAGTTAAGTTTTTCTATGGTGCATATATCTGTAAAAATTACTTGAAGAATACAATGTGAGAACTTGTTTTAATGTAATTTTTAAATGCTTCATAATCTTAAAAATTTAGGAAAATATTTTTTGTAATCTAATGTTTTATTGAATTTTAGGTACATTAGCTTTAAAATTTAAAGTTTAAATTTACTATAGTTATTGCTCGTTTCCTGATAATGTCATGTAATTACAAAAATCAGCACAAACTGTTTTTAAATATTGGGAATTAATGAAGTGTACTAAGCCTTTATGATTAGTAGGCTCTACCAGGGTAAAATTGGTAATCAATGTATTATTAGCCATGATAAATAATATAGTCATGATAGATGTGCCATTGTTCATTTTCTGAAATGAATTGTAGAATTATGCGCCTGTATTACAGTACCCAGACTCCTTACCTGTATAAATTTGCTGACAAAACCAAATAGTCTTTTTTTTATCACTTTTGGGTTGCTGATGAGAAGAACATCATAAGGTCAGCATCTCATTTGCATTTTTCGTTTATTCTACAATACTTTATGCTGTCTGAATTTTAGACTGTAAATGATCAAAAGGTGTCTGTAAAAGCAACATTTGAGTCACAATCTTTGATTTTCGGTAGTGTATTGACTTCTATAATAGCCACTTGCTAAAAAAAATATCAACTTTTTGTAGTTGGGGTAAAATGGGTAACCCCATGTAAGATTCTGTGCACATTTGAAAAGAGTCAATGTGTTTAAAATATACTTGCTTTTCTCACTCATACTCTTTTTACACAATTGATTCTAAAGTCATGTGCTTTTGTTGCCTCAAGTGCTGGAGTGCATAATAAAATCACTGAAAGTCTCATAATTCAACACTTTTTTTTACATCCAGAAATCTTGACATAAGGCAGGGCAAAAAGTTGAATTTAGAGGTTGCAGAAGCCTTCTATGTGTTAGTGAAAGGTTTGTTGGAAGAAAACATGAACAATGATTATGATCTTCCTGAGAGGCTCCACAATTGTGATGAAGTTGGTTTGGGAACTAACCCAGTTACCAATAAAGTCAGTCAGTTAAGTGCCATATGTGAAACATGCTTGGGCGATCATGTCTCGAAAGAGACATGACTGACTGGGCAGAAGATTACCCCACAGTAAGTTGCCATTGCTTTCTGCAGTAGACTGGTTGCTGACCAAGGCTATAGATCCCAATTTGTCCTGTTATTTAACCCATAACTGGAAGGAATAGATGGATTAATACCTTTCCCAAGAGTATTTGCGCGTAAGTGAATACAATGAATTCGGCTGGAATGTTTACATTTCATAGAAATGCATTTTACATTGTTTATCCCTTGTTTGCATCCAAAGTAATCCTCTTCAAAATTAGTTACAACTTTTAAAAATTTGATTCCATATGACCCCATATTTTGCATATTAAATATCTATTTTGCTAACAGTGTCTGGCCATAAAGTAACTCATATGTGATTGAAAAATGTTTAGAGCATATAATTTTAAGCTATTTAAGAGGATACATGTAAAGGATAATAATAGTTATTCATTTTAACACCGGATCCTTTCCAATTTCATACAAAAAGTAAGGCCAAAACAAAGCTTATTTCATGTGTTTGTACAGGGGGTTACATAAGAGGTGAGTGACAAGTGACGGGAGGGGGGGCATCAGAGAATGAGTAAGAGAAGGATGAGAATACAGGTGTGAAGAGGGCTGCATGAAAGTAGAGTAGAAAGGAAGAACATGATGCATCCTGTTAGGGAAAGGATGTGAGTCAAGGAGATAAGAGATGGCAATTGACTTTGCATTTAAATTCTTGGAGATTGTAGCTGTCAAGGAATCAAGTATAAGGAAGAGAATTCTACAGGCAAGAAGTGTGAACAAAGAAGCTGCTAGAGTAGAAATACAGTTACATTTGATTGGTTTCACTGTAAAAGGTGGTACCTAGCCACTAGTCTAGTAGCACAACTAAATTCATGCAGAGGGGGTACCAGGAATCTAAGCTCATCGGAGCAGAAGCCATGAAAGTATTTGTAGAAGAGACAGAGGGAAGCCACGTTATGTTGGCGAGAAAGTGACTGGAGTTGAGCTACCAGGTTGGGATCAATGACATTGCATTTTCTTTGTTGGATTTTGTCAAGAAACAAAAGATGAATAGCAGGGGCACCTGATCAGATGTGACAGCAGTATTCAATGCTCGAGCGTATAGTAGATTATGTACAAGATGGATTTAGACAAGAAAAACTTCCTGGCTCTACACAGGAAATCAATCTTTCTAGCAGTGTACCAAGTAACTATGGTTACTTTCATTTAAGGAATTTAAAGCTTTTCTTAGAAAATTTCTTAGTTTTATTGCAGTTTTTATTTTACAATTCACAGCATATTTTTGCAGTAACTGGAGGGAGGGTTATGTTTTACAAAATTTTAAAATTTTCCAAGGAATTCTGCTTTTTAAACTACTAATATAAAACATTTATCTCTACAAATTTTTTTAAATATTTAAATTATTCATTTGTAAAGTTTTTGAAAGTTTCATTTAAAAATTTGACAATTTATTCGATTATTTCCAAATCAATATTTTTCACAGCAAAAAAGATTGAAAATATTTATATAATTTAATAAAAACAAATCCTTTGGTCTTTCCTGTAGTATAGTTTAGAAAGATTTTGACGATAAAACTTTTTTGTTTGAGGCATGTTTCCATCATTGCCTAACATTTTTCAGAGAATTAGTATTGTTACCAACAAAGATTTGCTTAAAAATAAAATGAGCATACATAAAAAAAAATGCGAAATTTTTTTGTATCGCTTAAATGTTTAGAGTACCTTCCTCACAAACGAAGAAGTTTTTCAATTCAGAAAAATCGTATTATTTAATTCATAAAAAATAGTGTCAATAAAATCGATATACAATACTGATACTAGTATTTTTGTCCATATTTCTGAGATGCGGTAGTATTTAATTTGCCCTATTTACATTTTTCGGACTATTGTTCTCATCTGTTGCCATTTGTAGGACGTTTCGGTCGTTGTACGCTCCGGCTTTCTTCTGGTGCTAGGAAGAAGCCAGGGGCGTACAAATAGCGACAAAGATGAGGACAATAGTTCAAATAATATAAATAGTGTAAATACTGAATACTTTTTTTTAAAGAGTTTTCTGTACTAAGTTTTTATTTTAACTCATAAACGAAAGGGATATTGTTAAAAAGCACGCGCTGAAATACATCGTAAGCTAACGGATCTGTCACATAAATGAAGGGCTTCACGATTCAAAATAATAAGCATTAAATTAGTTTTCTCATATTTTTGGTCTTTGTAAAAAAACAAAATTATCAATTTTTATTTTATTTTATAAGTGTTCTTTTTTATCTAGATATGTTTTAAAGAATTTTTTCCATTTTTATTTTTAAAAACCAGTTTTTTTTCTAACAGATACAATTATGTAAAAAAAAAAAAAAAACAGCAAGAGGAGAAATTAAAATATAATTTAAGATCTACGAAAAAAAAAAGGGGGGGGGGCATCGTGAAGAGCAATGATTGATAAAACGCATTATTCTTCTTAAGAAATTATCTCAATGAAAGAAGGAAGAAAGTGTGTAGCTACTAACTTCCTATAGAAAAATTAATAACCGTTAAGACTGTGTAGTGTTCTTTCACTGACAAAAGATTTGTTGGTACAAGGCCTTTTTAACAGAGAACACCACGTGTACTTGTATGTCGATACAGGAAACTGATTGAACAAGTCTTGAAATTTTAGAAAAATCCGCTTTAAATTGTATATAAAAATAATAACTATGTATTAACACCAAATAAAATAAATACTGAATGATAAACTAATTTTGCCTCATAAAGAAAAGGTGCGTAACTTACAAAGTAATTTTTTAAAAGTCCTATTTTAGCCGCTACAATTTTAGTTATTTTTATTTTAAAAATCAAATGATTTTTTTTTTAAAGTACGCTTTCATTAAATTTAGCTTTATAAAGAAATATTTAATTTAAAAGACAAAAAATGGCTTATTAACTAGTTACAAATTTCGTATTTTATCAACAAAAAAAGTAAGTGTAACAGCTACGAACTTTAAAAATCTACAAAAAATAAATCAATAATGAATGGTGAATTAAGTTAAATTCCATACATAAATGCCTTTTCATTTTTAAATAAAATATGTCAAAAAATTATCCAAATATTCAGGAATTAAGTATTGATTGCATTTTCAAGCACTTTACAAAAAAAAAAATGGTCATAATTTAAAAATGAAAAGCAGCTTTGTCTTCTGAAACGTTACAGAAAAATAAATGAATGACGACCTTTTCGAGTGCAACCTCCCAGCACCATATGAACTGCGAAACTTTCTTTGCTTCCTTTCTTAAATATTTATTAAATTTAATTTAAAAATTCATAATTATGAACATTAAAATAATTTTAATTCATCTGAAATTTACAATAATGTTTTCTTAGCTGAAAATAATTTTAAATTTCAGTCGAGCTTGAACCAATTAATGAACAAGACAGAGTAAACTTCACTGTCTTCTTTAAAGTAAATCTGATTGGGTTGATTTTACTGAGGAAGCTGGCGAGGGAAAAAGGAATTTGTAAAAACGAGAATTTAAAATTAGAATTTTAAAATAACTTTTCTAGGAAAATTAACAAAGATTTATAAAATGTAATTTGCTACCTATTTTTCACACTAAAAATGTGGTAAGTGATAAAGTTAAAATGTTTGCCGGAAGCTGTATTTTCTTATTCTAAGACGACTCAAAAAGGTGTTCTTCACATCCAGTCTAACAACAAAAAATATTTTTTAACTTACCTCTGGAGGTAATGCCGCCGCAGCTTGGGTATTTGTTGCCACTACAGCCACGGCGGCTGATGGAGATGAGCAGGAAGTGGTCGGATTGATTATGCTGGCCGCCATCATTCATTCACTCAAAAATGTATATCTCTACACCTCACTACTTACTGGAACCTGTCTTTACTTTAAAAAAAAACAAAAAAAAAAACAACGAAACTCAAATCCTCTTTCAACTTTGCTTCCTAAACTCTACAAGTCACATAAGGATAAAGTTTATTAAAAAAAATACTTAAAGCTTGTCTTTCGATTCGCGTGTGTGATGCTTAGTGTTAAGTTAGAAATAATAAAACTAATATTTGACTACACTAGAACTAAAATTACTTACTAATTTAGTTTATTAACGAGTGCATCGTAAAGGACGGTAACAGTGAGTGACGGTGTAGAGAAGAAAAAAACAAACAACATCTACGCTACCGAGACAAATGGCGTACAGCGTGATTATGCCAACAAGATGGTGGACCGGAACTTTGTTCTACGCATGCGCAAAGTTTGTTAGCAAACGTAGGAATACTGTAGTAATCCGGAAGTTGGAAAATTAAAAATAACCTAAAAATATTGTTGTTATATGACCTTAATTTAGTATTTCTTCGTACTCTGTATAAGTAGTATTTTGTTCAACATTTATTCATTTTCTATAAATGTAAATGTGTATAGATTTAAAACTGTACAGTAAATAACCGGAGACCACGGCGTTCTTTTTTTAAGTCTTTGAGTTTAAATCATTTATTGCCTGTAAGAAGAAAAAGAAAAAGAGTGAAGCCAAACTTTTCATACAGGATTTTCTTAAAAAGTTGTATTTTTGTTTGCTGAATAAACAACTATCATTTGAATTTCTACTAGAACAATTTAAATTTTTATTTATGTGTTATTTGTTGTCTCTTAGATGCCTAACCTGATTAATAAAAAAAATAAATAATTTACTTACCTTCTTTTTCTACTTTCCATCGTTATTTTTTTTAAAATTTATTTTAACTACAAAAATTCTTAAAGAAAATCTGAAATAAGCTCATGTAAAATTGCCAATGTCTGTTTAATACTGTAATGCCGATAAATGCAATTAAAAAAGTTAAATACTTTATTGTCAATAAGTTGTGTACTCAGTGAAATTTTAAAGGGCCACTTAAATGCGACCGAATTGTTTTTTACTACAACTACACTACAGTACAGTAAAAATTTTACCGATTGTTGAGCACGCAATTTTGGTAAATATGATTTCCACAGAAGGAGTGTTTTACTTTATGTTAATAAATTTTCTATAGTTATAAAATAGTAAATTTAAATATTACATTAAATTGCACATTTGCATTGTCTCTTTAAGTGTCTTAGTCACTTAAAAGTGTTAGCTTCTAAAGAAATTTACCATCCAAGTTTAGCCGTTTTTGGTATTTTTTAAAATGCTGTCCTTTTCATGACTACGTATTCCTTTTCTTTATTATCTGTGAATTGCCATACATTCTTTGAAAAAATAATGGAATGGTTTCTTTTTGCTTTCTCTTTTCTGCTATTTAATCATTAAATCCCTAGCTGGTCAAGAAGAGATGGATTCATGCCTTTTCCAAAGGCATTAGTGAAAAAGTGAATACAATAAACTAGCTAGGAATATAAGAACAGTGATGAGATCGCCATAAAGTTTGAAGTGGTGAAGATTTAGCTTTGTCAAGATAAGACATTCACAAATAAAAAAAGGAAAAGAAAAAAGCAGTGCAAATACCAAATTTTATGTTCCAGAATTTTTGACTAGTTTTACAAAGAATGTCTTTGATAAAATTTCTTTTTTTGAATAGAAAGTTTTGTACAACCAGAAATATCCTTGACAATCACAGAATATTTTTATGACTCAACTGACTGCTTGAAACAGTCTCTTATTTATACTAAAAGCACAAATCAAGTAGCTTTGTGTAAATATTTAACATATGTTCAATTCTATATTTGAAAGTGTGTTACTTTCTAATAATTTAATGATCATAAATTCCTAAAACCTGAAACTTTGCAAATTAAAATTGATAGATGCTTAAAATGCTATGTAAATGTTATCTTTCTCTATAAATTATTAGTTACCTAAATTTTTTATTCTGTAGGGATATGTTTTGTTAATAATTTTTAATAAAAGGAATATGACACATGCGCACATATATGGACACATACACGCACTCATATTTGCATTTTGTTCTAACCATATAGATTCGAATAAATGTAAGCTGTTCGCTGGTTGGTTTAAGTTAGCCAATCAGAACCAAGGTAAGTTATCCACAATTTTACCACCAAATCGTAAGGGTGTTTTGAATGCCTATTTAAACGATGTGCCGCATATTTCTAGTCAGCTGGCACAAGAATCTTAACATGCACAACATGCAAAACCAACTCACCTTCTCTTACTAAATCATTATTTTGAACATTACAAAGATGAACGTATTCACCGACTCAGACATTTTTACCAATCTTCTATCAATATTGTTCCTCACATAAATTACATATGACACTGATAAATCTTCCAGCAACAAAGAACATTACAACTTACCTCAAAAGCTTTAACACAATCTTATGCAGAAAATGAAAGAAATTTTAATCAAACACCCTCAATGTCTGTACAAAGTATGTATTTCTTATTGTTAATACACTTTATATAATTACAATTAATGCTTTGACCATTTCATTCAATTTTCCATTTGCTAATTTAACGTAAGATTTCAACTGTATAAAAATAATTGTTGGTATGCAGGAATTTAGTTAGGAAGTTCTTTGGGAAATTGCCTGGTGCCATGTGAAATTCAAACCTAAATTAACCTTGCGTAAGAGGCCCCAACAGGAATTTTTATTTTGTCAGAAATTGATTAATTGATAGAATATGTTGTAACAATATATCTGCTATAATTTGAATCTGTACAATTAGTTCATTTTTAAATTTCTAAGGACAGATGAAATTAATGAAAAAGTGATTACTTGTGGAAATGAAGGATGCTATAGTAGGAATGTTACTATTACTTAAGTTGGTCTCAACTCAGTAGGGATATCATTTATTATCAATAATTTTCAATAAAATGAGGTTTTATTTCATCTAAAATTGATTAATTGATAGAATATTTTGTAATAATGTGTCGGCTATAATTTGAATCTATAAAAAATTTTTTTATTTTGTTCTAATTTCTAATGAAAAATGATTACTTGTAGCAATGAAACTGAGTAAAGATGCAGGATGCCATTATATGGATGTTATTATTAATTAAATAAATTAATAATAATATCATAATTAAATAAAATAATGAACATTTCACAGCATGCAACAAAAACCTTTCCTGCTTTTATATATGTATTCCCTTACTATGGTGCCTAATTTTGCCCCAAAGTGTATTCACATTGATGAAATAATTGCTTGATGGAACAATGCAAGGCTGGGGAAATTTAACAGAAAATAAATATTGTTTTGAAAGGTCAGGAGTCCAAAAACCCAAGTGGCAGGCAAAATTTGTTTTGATAAACAGTATAGTCAAAGTCAGAGAATATAAACTTGGAATTAGTAAACATATGCATAATGGAAACGAATCTCACCTATAAAAAGACATATCAGAGAGGTAGAGATGAGATCAGAAGACAGACAGATTGAGGAGAGAGGGAGAGGAAACTGGACTGAGAAGAGATGAACCCAACTGCTTTTGTATGCATGAGTGCTAACCAACCTCCACTCCACACAACTACGTCACCAAAGAAAAGAATAAAAATATAAGTGTATATTTTTATATATCTGTGTTTGTTATTCATCATTTGTCAGCCATGACGATATTCAACATTTTGGTTCCAGTTTATTTTTTGTTGAAGTGGTATACAACACAGGGACATTGGTTTAACTCTTGCTCACACACCTGCACTAATTGCAGGTTGCAATTTGGCGGCAATTTATTTCTTTAGCACACATGTGCACACACACATTTTCCAATTGGAACTTTCTTCAACTCTAGATAACTGATTTCAACTCTACTTTCCAAGTATTTGTATATTTTTCTACTTTTTCAGTTTCATCTTTCATGAACATTTTATTACATTCAACAAGTCGCTTTCTCTTATGTTTCTCAACATTAAAAGGGAACCAACTTTTCCTTCACTATTTGCATACTTAATCAACTCTATGTAACCTATTGTTAATAATATGTTTTAATTTTTATTTACTCCAGTGTCCTTGTCTTATTTCCTATGCCATTTTACGCCAAATCAAATCGTGATGTCATATGCCTGCCTCGATGATAACCATCAAGATGATTACATGTCGATTCGAGAACATTTACATTTCCACATCTATGGACAGGTATGGGTTATCTATCCTAGATCATGACAAATGGACAATGATAACCAAAAATAAGAAAATGAGATTACTGTTCGATTGATATTTTTTTTTAATCATTTCACCCACTGCCACTATTGCGCATGGAGCTACATAGGGGAAGGTAAAGAGAAGGAGTGGTTAGATATAGAAAATGTCAGAAGGAAGGTGATAGATGGGTAAGGATGCCGAGGATGAGGTTAGGGTAAATGGGAAGAGTGTTTGAAAGAATGGGAGCAAGTTAGTGTGTTAGGAGGTGCTTATTGACCTTACATTTAAACTCCTGGAGATTGTAGCTGTCGGGGAAGCAATCATGTGGAAGGGAATTGTGAGAGAAGAAACTGTTGGAGTAGAAGTTGCGGTTGCATTTTATCGGTTTCACTGTAAAAGGGTAGGATCTAGTTGCCAATCTAGTATCTCGTGCAAATTCGTACCTGGGGGCACCAGTGATCTAAGTTCATCAGAGCAGAAGCGATGAAAGTATTTATAGAAGAGACATAGGGAAGCCACGTCACTCTGGTGAGAGAGAAACTGCAGGCAGTCTGCCAAGTCGGTATCAATCACATTACAGACCCTCCGCTGTACCGTGTCGAGAAGCCCGAGAGGAATAGCAGGGGCACCCAACCAGATATGGCAGCAGTATTTAATGCACGGGTGGATGGTAGATTTATATATGTGCAGGATAGATTCAGACGGAAAAAACTTCTGAACCCTGCACAGAGAACTGACTTTCATAGCAGCCAATTTAGCAATGGATTCAATATAATCATTCCACTTGAGGTCTGCTGAAAGTGTGAGACCAAGGAGGCGTAGTGCTTTACTCTCTGGGAAGCAAGCATGGTCCATGCTAATGGGAGGTAGGTGCAATTGCCTATGATGGTTAATTGATAGCAGCTTCGTTTTAGAAGCATTAAAATTTACGAGCCATTTCTTACCCCAGTCCACTACGGATTGGAGGTCCTTTTCGAGCTCGGCTGCAAGGTTAGCTTTGTCGCCTACACCAGATTTTTGATTGAGGCAAGAGTAAACTGTGGTGTCATTGGCGTACATACCTACTTGGGATCTTATGGTTTCAGGGAGATCATTAATGTAGATCAAAAAGAGCATAGGACCTAGGATAGAGCCTTGAGGGACACCTGCATTCGTATGGTAGTTCTGGGAGGCATGTCCGTTTAATACCACCTTCAATGTGCGGTTAGAGAGGAATGACTGGATTAAGTCAAACAAATGTCCAGTTATACCATAGCTCACAGTTTGCATATAAGGCCAGCATGCCAAACTCTGTCAAACGCTTTAGAGATATCCAAGGTAACAGTTCGGGCTTCACCATTCCTGTCGAGTGCCTGGTATATATACTCGGTGATGGTTGTTAGCATATCAGCAGTAGACCTGGTGAAGCGGAAAACCATACTGCTTGTCCGAGAGGAGCCTGTGTGCTGTGAGATGCTGAACCACCTCTGTGTTGATAATGGCTTCGAACACTTTGCCAAAGATCGGAAGAAGGCTGATAGGGCGGTAATTTGCGGGCTCTGAGGGTTCTCCAGTGTTTTTAAATATAGGGACTACAGAGGAAAATTTCCAACAGGCAGGAATCGAACTGCAATCTTCCCAGGTCTGCTTCAATATCAACACATGCACTGACCAACAATTCAAGGATGAATGATAAGACGAGACGATTTTTGATATACGATTTTAATAAGTAGCAAAATATTTAAATAAAAAAAAATATCTAAGTATGAATAAGGATGTCCAATGACCCGAACCTCAAAACTTATATTCGGATACCCAACATAGTTGAAATAACAATTTACAACATATATCAACAAATATGAACAAATACAGGCGAATACAAAATAAAAATGGGGAGAACCATATAATTTATAAGCACATGTGGTATGATGTATGTGGTAACATAATATTTATGGAAGTGTATGCGTGTTCTAACATGGGTTTAAGAATATAATAACTTATCTTTATATCAGTTTCTTCTCTCTTATTTTACTGTCTTTTCTTTTTTTCTCTCTCTCTTCCTCCTCTTTCTTTATACACTTCAAACTCAAATGCAGTCCACTTGAAATGTATGTAGTTATGACTGTCTTTATTTTCTTTCAGTTGACTGTTGTACTTTCAGCATACAACTTTCGGAAATAGCCACACTCTTCTTTATTCAAACAAGCATCGTATTTTCTGCACTGAAATAATTCTGCGGTTTATCCTCTTCAATATCTCTTCCTTCATATGTTAATTTCTCTGTGTTGCTATCTTTCTTTCTTTTCTTGATAAATAACTTGGCTTCGCTTTCTTTCTCTTCTTTTAACAAACAGGAATCAGCATACAAATAACATTACAGTTTCTTCTCTTCAATATCTCTTTGTCGCTATCTTTCTTTTTTCTTTGAAAGAAAAATTTAACCTTGTCTTCCTTTTGTTTTAAGGAATAAGAATTGACAAGTTTGTTTTTTTCTTATTCGGAGTTGCTTAAGATGAATTGGTCAAATTATGCTATTATCTCAAATGCGTTTTCCTTTTTATTCATCATTTATCAGCGCTCAGCAATTGTGATTTGCTCATCCAAGATTTGACCTGCAACTGATTTCCAAATATTGCTTTTCACATGATTTGTTTTTGGCTTGAATTCTAGCTCCTGCTGTTTCACGATCTCATATCTAGCTTCTGTCTATTTCCTGTCTAGACATTTGTTACTAAGGGTATCTGGGTCAATCAACCTTGACCTGCTATCCCAAAACTGACTCTAGGCTCCCACGTGATCATATCTTTGTTACCACACTGAGATCAATCTTAATATATGTGTGTAGGTGTGTGTGTGGCTATCTGTATCTGTAACAGTCATACAAATATCATTTGTGGGTACCTTGGTATCCACAACAATATATATATAACTAATATAATCCCATCAGGAAGATTATTTAATAAACAATAATTACTAGGGAAAATACCACCAAAATACTTAGTGGATATAGTTGTAGACTTACCATGTGTTATATTATTACTTCATAAAACAAATTTCACTTCAAGGAAAATTGAATATTTTGTCGTTATTTTATATTTCTGATAATATATAAATGGTATTTCAACTGATATTCTGTTTCTACTTTTCCTTCAGAGAATAACCTTTTTTATGCTTCATTTAAAACATGTTTTGTTGTTGTTGTTAAATGTTTGGAATCCTGACGCTCAGATAAAAATCTGGATAAACAGATGCCGGCAGTCCCACATAATCTTTTTTAACTAATTCAGCTTCAAGAATTTCATTTTTACCATGTGAAAATTGCTTCAAAGTTTAATAAATGTACCTGCAAAAAAGATGGTGTGTCAAAAGAACAGTTTTTCTCTTGCTATTACATTTCAGTAATTTTTATTTTTTTTAAATGCTATTTTTACAATTTTAATGAAACCCAAACATATGAAACTGGATTCATACCTTTTTTCTTGAGAATTGAAAACAAATTATCAAACACTATTTTTATTTATTAGATTATCTATTTGCTAAAAATAATTCTATAATTGCAAGGTATAAGAAATGTGAACTGACTGCACTGCAATATTTATGATTTATCATATTATAAAGAAATAACTATGAAAATTCCTAAATTTATAAGATTATCTGTGATCTGTTGAAGAAAATTTAAATAAACACATTACAATGAGTAAATGTACTTACAAATTTTGAATTAATAATTTGGCAAAGTTTAACGAATGTATCTGCAAAAAGAGGGAGCATACAGTAGCAGTGGTGTCAAGAGAAAAACTGTCGTCTTGAAGTATGTTTGTTAAAGTTTGTCAAAATTGTAAAATATTACCCTTTCTATTCCCCAAACTTGAATGCACTATTTCATTTTGATTTACAGATCTATTTATGAGGGGTGTGTAGAAATTTCAACAACATTTTTTTGAAAACTGGATAAAGAAAACCCAGTTGAAAATCATTTTTTATGAGAAGCTTTTGAATGCATTTAATATATTAATTACATATGATATAATCTAGGACATACTAAGCTATATTAGATTGGCTAAATGCTTACTATAATGCAGATATGCTTGCTGCTTTGGTTTCTTATCTGCACATAATTATTGTATAAATTCTTTGTGGTTATCTGTTATCTCCTGTTGATGCTCCCACATTTTTTAAAAACAACTTGAAGAAAAAACTTAAGCAGCCATTGTTGTAAAACTGATCTAGGATTTAATAAGGGCTAAAAGCATGAAAAAAAATCTTTCTGTGGCCCAGGCTAGGATCACTAACCTACAGCTCCAGTAATTCCAACCAGCCATGATCTTCAGCTCCAACTTGCTATCAGTCACCACTCCAGTAATAATGATATGTAATAAACTGTCATTTTCAGGAAAACATTTCTCAGTAACTACAAAACTGTCCTTTTCACAAACAATACTCTTCTTACCCCCACCCTGAGCATGCAGACTTATTTTTGCCTTATGAACTGTCATCTTATTTTTGTTGATGTATTTTCTTTAACAAAAATAAACTTGGCAATATATTTCTTTTTACTCAAATCTTCATTTTGTTGTCTTCCGTAATTCAATATCTGTTTGAGGGCCAACATACCATCTGTAACATCATAACAAAATTTATTTTCCATCACAAGAAAAAAAAAATTAGATTGTTAAATGTGACTAATGCAGGCTTTCATACATCCAATTCTTTAACAATTGTGTTCAAAAATATATTTAACTGAAGCCATAAAATTGTGTTCAAAATATTTAGAATTTGGTATTAAATAACCCATAGAGGTTGATATGCTGCTTAACAAAATCAGACAACTAACAGGAAAGAACTTTTTCATGACATTAATCCATATAATATCCTACAATTTCTTAAATCAAACTGTATTCCAAAGTATATTCAACAAAACTAGAGCATAAAACACACACATCACCTCCTCTAGTAATTATGTCCACACAAACATGTATTGGGTGAGATGGATAAATTGTCATCTATTTGCAACTTGTTGCTTATGAAGACTTTCAAAATAAATTAATTGAACATTTTCAAAAGAAACAAAATTAATATGTGCAGGATTTTATACATATATTATTTATATGTATAACAATATCTATGTATATAAAATGTATATATTTTTTTATCTTACTTAGAAGGAAAATTCTTGTAAGTGCTATTATCAAATTGTACCAAAATATAAATCTGCACTCGGATTTTTTCAAATATTTCCTTTCTTTAAAAAAAAGATTTCTTTTCTCATTTCCAAGCCAACATACATGACAATAAAAATTTAAAAGAAAACATTCAAATTCAAAACATTCTGTTATTTAAAATATATAATACACAACTTTCTCAAAATAAAGTAATATGAATAATTATATTTCTTCTTCATGTGATGTGTCCCTTCAGGACGTAGGCGATCATGGACTTCCACTTGGCTCTATCTCTTGTCACTCTCAATATTTTTTCTCTTGGTATCTCTTCTAAGCCTCCCTCCATTAACCATTTGCTTAAACCTAACAAGTATGTCTTGCACTGCTTTTCCCTGTCTCTCCTTCCATTTATTTGACCTGTGAGTATTAAGTTCTCCAGGCCCTCCTTCCTAAATACATGCCCCAGGAACCTCATTTGTCTCTTCCTGATAGTTAGCATCAGTTTTCTTCTTGTTTGTATCCTTTCCAACACCTCATTGTTGCACATGTGCTTTGTTCAGAGTATCCTCAGCATCCTTCTGTAAAACCACATTTCTGCTGCCTCAAGCCTCTCCTTCATCTTTGATGAGATCGTCCAGCATTCACTTCCATACAGAAGGACAGATATTATATAGCAATCCAGCACTCTCTTCTTTGTTTCTAATGAGATTTTCCTGTCTTTCAGTACTCTGGTTAACTTTTGAAATGTGTTTTTGTCCATACCAATGCATCTTTGGATCTCCATGTTGCACTTTCAATCCTCTGTCAAAACACTTTCCAGGTATTTGAATTCTTTTACTTGTTTTATTTTAGATTCTCTGAATTGCAGTTGGCATATTGGTCTCCTCTTTTTACTGATGACCATACATTCAGTTTTCTTGAGGTTTATGTTGTCCTTTCTTTTCACTTTCTTTTGTTATCTTCTGTAGAAAGTACTGAATTTTCCTTTCTGTGTCTGCTATCAGCACTGAGTAATCCACGTATCTGATGTTGTTGAGATTGTGGCCGCTAATGTCAAATCCTGGCAAGACTTTTAGTTCTCTCATAAATGCATAAATTCAGGTTGAAAAGATCCAGTGAGAAAACACATCCTTGTCTTACGCCCCTTTCTATTTTTGCATACCTGCTGAGTTTACTTTCTATCTGTACACAAACAGTTTGCTGCCAATTGATTCTTGATTATCCTAACATCTTTTCCAAAAATGTTAAGGTTGTTGAGCATCTCTATCAAACCCTTGTGTCGTAATTTGTCTAACGCCTTTGTGTAGTCTATAAAGCACAGATAAAGGTTCGTCTATATTGCTCATTCAGATAGCATTCTGAGCATGAATATCACATTCCTCATTCTGGTATCTTTAATGAATCCACATTGTTCCTGTCCTATCTCTGGGCTGATTCTGCTGTTCACTCTGTTTATCAGAATTGAGATGATGAGTTTTGTTATGTGGCTCATTAAGCTGATTGTTTGATGGAGCTCACATTCCTTTGCACATGGCTTTTTAGGTAGTGTTATGAAGATTGATCTGCTTAGGTTCTTTGGTATATTGCTGCTGCTGTAGATTTAATTTATTATTTCTGTTAGTCTGTCAAAGTCAAAGCCTTCTAGGGACAGTAACATCTCTATTACAATTCTGTCTGGTCCCGCTGCTTTCTTTCTCTTCAATTTGGCTATTGCTGATTCCACTTCAGTTTTTAATATTTGTGGACCATTTGTAATTTTGTGTATTGTTGGTTGCTCTCTCCTGTTGTGGAAGAGATCTCCAATATACTTGTCCCATCTCTGAAGTAATTTTTATTTTTAAGTATTATTGTGCCATCTTTTGCTTTTATACATCCTATTGCTGAACATGTCCTTTGCCCTGTTAGTTCCATTATTTTTCTATGCATGTCTCCATTATTCGTTGTACTCAGTCTCTTTACTTCAGTGCATTTGTTGTTGAGCCATCTTTCTTTAACCTGTTTACATTTGCTCTGTATTTCCTTGTGTAGTCTCTTATATTTTGTTCGATATCTTGACAACATTTTTTGTCTCTTTGCATCAGGCCAAGAAGAATCTTTTTAATGATCTACTTGTTTTTCTTCTGGCGTGCTTTATCCTTAGGAATGATGTCGTTCACCAATGTTACTAGAGCCACTCTGAGTGTGTCCCATTTTGAGCTTCCATTTCAAATTTGTCCTTTGTATATCATTTTCATACTCTCTGTATACAGGTTTGGGTCATTCATGAGTCTATTGTACTGCAGTCTTAGGGCTGTGTTAGGTTTCTTTAATCGCTTTAGTTTTATTCTTAGTTTGACTTCTGCAGTCCGCACTTGGGTAGGCTTTGCAGTGAAGGACTGCAGTTCTGAATCTCTTGTTGATAGTAATGTAGCCAATTTGGTTTTTAGTTTCTCCTCCTGGACTTCTCCCTGTCCATAGTCTTCTTGGGTGCTCTTGGAACCAGGTGTTGATTATTATCTGGTCATTTGCTGTGCACCATTGAACCCATTTCTCACCGAGGCTATTGCGGTGTCCTAGTCCAAAGTTGCCGGCCATTTCACCTTCTCTTCCTTGGCCAACTTTGGCATTCAGATCTCCTGTGATAATTCTGATTTCTTGTGATTTGCACTGTGCCTTGGCATAATCTAGCATGGAGTAGAAGGACTTGATTTCTTCTGTAGTTTGTGATGTTAGTGCGTATACCACTATTGAGAGGCTTTCCTTTCATTTTAACTACTAGAATTCTCTCAGATATCTGGCAGTATCCCATGATGCATGTCTTGTGTCTTTATCTAATATAACGCTGACTCCTTTTTCATTATATTCACCTCCTGCATATATAATTCTGTGCTCATCACTGATGAAGTCTTTGTTGCTTAGCCACCTCGTTTCACATATGCCTAAAATGTTAATATTCAATCTAGACATCTCCTGCTTCATGTTTTCCAGCTGTCCACAGTTGTTCATGGTTCTAACATTCCAGGTTCCAAGAATTATTTTCTATTTGTTGCAAACAGTCACAGGATAATGATCTGGTGACACCTGTCGCTCATGTCCTTTCATTCTAGGCAAGGGATAAATTCTGAGAAAATTTGTCCCCTTTATGCTATTAATGCTAACAGCTGCAGGATCACAGTCTGGTGACACCTGTAGTGCATGTTGTTCCTTACTGGGCAAGGAGTCAGTGTCTTTAGGTTTAACCCCCTTCACACCATTAGAGTTTGTCATATTGTTGTGAAAATCCATGAATATACACAGGAGGAATAGTGGAGTGGTTTCCTGTTGCCTTCTCCACAGTGTTTTATTGAGACACCGACTCTAGTTAGTTGGCCTTTGACTCTGCACGAGTTCATCCACCCTTTGTAGGCTACACTGTGCATCCTACAGGGTTGCTAACCACTCGTGACAAAAAAAACAAACAAACATACAAATCTGAATTTATCTTTTTTTTCTTTTCTTAAAGGATAAGAAATGGAAAAAGTTAACAAATAATAAGTATTATACTTTGTAAAAGTTTTAATAGCTAAATTTATAATGGAAGATATCGGATTTCTCAAAAATTGTACATAAAGAAAGTGTGGTGATACCAAGCAAAGTGAGGGACCAGATGTTTGCACTCTCAGGACCAGAAAGCAAATGACCAAAACTGGTCAGTGCACAGCTGGCTTCACACAGAGGTTCTGGCAGAAAGCCAAAAATTAATTAAATATCAAATTCCAGTTCCTGAGCCTAGGCAAATTTTATTTATCAGCTAATGGGAAGCCCAGAATCAAATATGAGTGTGAATTCCCAAATGATCTGCTGGGATCTACAAAGATGATATAAAAAGCCTATACAGAAAGCATAGCCACTGAGACAGAGGGACAGAGACTTCCCTTGACCAAGTCAAGGGATTTACTATGCTTGCCTCCCTTCCCTCTCATCTTATCCAAAGGAGTGGATACATCAAAAACATTCCTAATTTACAACACTCCCACATTCATATGCACAAATTCTCTCTTCTGCATTTTATTGCCATGAACTGTTGGACCCATCCTGAAAGGATTACTTTAATTGTAAAAACCTTAATTAATATGTGTATATATAAAATGTTGTTTCTATACTCAATTTGCTTTTCATGTTTTATAATCCCTTTTACAACTTATAGTGGGCTATCTGAGGCCAAGTTAATCTACAACAACACACAAATACTCTCCACTATAAAAGCATGGGTAAGAATTATAATACTTGATGGATAAAGAGAGGCCTATAGATGAGGCAAATACACTTCAAATTTAGGATATTGCCAGCAAACATAATTTTAATTCATGTGAAAAATACCTTCAATAAACACATTATTCAAGAAAAATAAAATAAAATATTAAAATTACCTTTTTAAATGGGCAATACAGATGACCTAAAAAATAGAAGTGGAAAAAAAAGGGTCTGCAATTTTACCTATCGCACAAGGGGAATTCAACATTTACTCACTTTCATTTATTACATATCAAATTACATCACTTAGCATCATTTATAATTTACCTTGACTTTCAGTTAGCTTGAAGTATATTTATGATCATTTTTAATTTTAGAAATTCTGAAAACTAACAACATTTTTGCTTCTGTGTGTAAATACTTGTTGTAAAATAAAATTCTTACATTTGCCTTGATAAAGTCCCTCAAAGGACAAAACATATTGGTTAAGATAAGTTTTCCTTTTGTCTTTATTCATATATTTTTATGTAAAGAACAACATAACTCTCAAAAGAAGAGGAATAAAATTATGTTTACGCACACACAGTTTAAAAAGAGGAAAGAGAAATATTTATGTATTTAGCTGTCATATTATGTATATGAGATGTGTGCAACTTGTTTGGGTTGAAATTTAGGTAGTCAGCTGTCAGGTGACCAAATTTCCATAGAAGGGAAGCCTGAACATGTTTGCTACCTACTGCATCCTGTTTCTGAGTGAGCACAAAGAGAAAGTATTAATGTCCTTTTCTTTTATAGTCCTGAATACAGTGACACTTGTCAGATTTCATAATATTTGATTGCACAGAAAATTCGAGCTTACACACATCTATACCTTTTCTTGAGCCTTTAAAAAACTATACACATTTATTCATTCACTAATAGAAAAGTTTTTTTCATAAAACAATTGACTCACTGAATTTTACCATGTACAGACATCTTTGAAAACAAAATGATACAATCTCTCATTCATTAATCAATCAGGAGCAAGGAAAAAATCTTGATCCAATTCTGTTTTCCCCAAACGTGTAAATATGCTTGATTTTTGCCTTTCTTGGTAGAGAGCCACAAGTCATCAACTGGACAGACAACATGCATTTTCTTACTCTCTCACCTTCTCTTTTCGGCTGTGTTCATTGATTCTCCTTTTCCTTATTTACTGACAACAAAGAAAGAAAGAATATCACAGATGTATGAGACTATTTTTCAAATCATGAAAAAAATCCTTGATAAAGTGATGCAAAAAACTGTTGAAAGAAAGTAGGAATTACTCTTTAAAAAAGTACATCCACCTAATAGATAATAAAAAAAAAATCTATGTTATCCTTTGAGAGTCTCTTTGAAATTTAATGATATTTTTACAAATGTTATAATAACGACAAAGGTGAAAACATTAATGTAAATGTAAATAATGTAAATACTGATCTGGCTAACACAATAACATGGTAATCTTCTTCTATGTGCCATGTCCCTTCAGGTTGTGCATGATCATGGCTCACCACAAACTCTTATTTTTTGTAGCCCTTAGTAATGTTTACTTCTTTGCCAAGCCTTTTGCACTCACCCCTTTTTCTGCCATCTCTTTACAAAAGCTCATCTGGTAAGTGACCTGCTGATTTCCACTTGTTCTTCTGTCCTTGATATGCTCTGTGAGAGTCAAATTCTCAAATTTTCCTCATTATGAGCCCAAGAAATTTCAACTGTCTCTTTCTGATTCTGAGTAAAATTGACTTTTTTGTAGAAATGCAACAAATTAATCTAGAACTATTAAAAGAAAAAAAAAAGCAGTTTTTATTTTCATGGTAACTAAGTTAAAAACCTGTCCTCCCTCAAACATAGTATTGAGTAAATGAACATATGTCTATATGTATATTAATTCTGGGAAAGAGAGGATACAGCTCCTAAAAATTTGTACAGTATCTCTTATAGGCACATTTTTAGGATGGATTTCAGTGCTAATGAATTCTTTTTCTTTTTTTTTCTTTTTCTCATACCTGCAACTTGATTTTGCATGAATGTCTCTAAAAATAAATGTGCATATCTTTGGGTTTGATGATAGCTTTATATTACTACAATCTACTTTGCAATTTACTAAGATTAGTTAGTTTCAGGTGAAGCATAACAAATTATAGCAATGCTTACTCATAGCATTAGATGGTAAAAAACAAAAGAAGAAATATTTATAACTTAACATCCAGACATTGAAATAAACCCAACTAAAGTGTATCTTATCTGTGGAATTATACAAGTAGATATAGACCTAAGGTAGATAAAAAAACGTCAGAAAATAAAATTAAAATACAACATTAAAAAAAATAAGTGATTTCATGCAATGATAAATTATAACTATTTCACAAGTGCCATTCAAATGTTACTGCAATATTTAAGTAAATTTGCAATTGCATTGCATATTTTATATATAAAATATCAGAAATTTATACTATTTGACATTTTCTTGCTTATACTAAATGCTTTCTAAATATTGAACTAAATAATATTTGTTATTGAATAATTATGAAATTTTGCTTTTATTAAACTTGATAACTTGTTTAATACAAAATTTCTACTACATCATTAGAAGAATATATTACTTAGAGATGGATGTATACATCAGAAAAGTTCATATATAGAGATTACCAATTTCTTTCTTTCTATATAGTAGACACTGTTGGAGATTTAGAAAAGTGTCGTACACACGCACAAACACACACATATACAGGGTGAAATGGATAAATTGTTGTCTAAATTACACAAAGATGAAAATAACACTGATATCTCATTTTAACAAATATATTTACCAAAATTACACAAACATATCTTACAATACAAAAGAGTAAATTCATTTAATAAAATCACTATTAGCTTCAACCATCATTTTCAGACAACTTTGGAATCTCCTGTATCCCTTCTGGATGATCTCCTTGATCAAGTTGGTGAATGCTGGCATAATCCTTGCCTTCAGTTCATCTTTGGTATTATAAGGAGTTTTGTTGGTCTCTTGCTCTGAGCTTCACACATAATAATCAAGGAGGTTTCAGTCTGGGGAGTGAGATGGCCATATGTAGGGGGTCATGTGGTTGCACAAATTGCATGACAGCCATGACTAGGTTCTCCTGTTGGTGTAGCATGGTGCAGAGTGCTGTTGTCAGATGTAGGGTCTTCCGGCAGCCAACCTCTTGACCTAAGTCAGCACTACCTTCTCAAGGCACTTGATGTAGGCCTCTGTGTTGAGTCTGCGGTTCTGTGGGTAGATGAATGAAGACATAATGTCACCATCACTAGTGATCACTTCAAAAACCTTCATAATCAACTTTAGACTTATCCAACTATTTCCAAATCCTCTGCAGATTGGCACCCAAACACACTGAAATGTTTGTATTGGAGCTTCCAGCACAAATGCCAAGCAGTATAGTATGTTATTTCCAAATTTTTGCTGAAGTGAATTGTGTCATGATGCTCTTTTTCTCAATGATGGTGCCCAACTAACCCGACTATACTGTGCAGTCAACAAAATCAATAATAAACAACATGCATACACAAAATTAAAAATATAAAATGGTGATAATTTACTCAGTGTTCCCTATATACAGGCACACACACACACACACACACTCAAACACATATGATAAGAATATAGTTTTAAGATATGCTATATTTATAGATTAAAGTTCTTAATCTCATGACTAGAGCATATGTAAATATAAAAGGGGACATTGAGGTTAAAATTCAGTGACAACAGTGTATTTCATGCTTAAATGCAATCTTCAGGCTTTGTGAATTGTGTTTTGCCTCAATTATTTATATATGCTGGTCAATAGTGCATTATTGGGTTGTGCATTGTGGTGCAGTGGATATCAGCTGGGAATGAGATACAGAGAGCTGAGTTTGAATTCCAGTTGAATTCATTGCATTCACTTACATGCAAATACTCTTAGGAAAGGTATTAATTCATCTCTTCTCCCTCCAGCTATTGGGTGAATAGCAGGATAGATTGGATTCTATAGACTTGGTTGGTAACCAGTCTACTGCAGAAAGTAATGGCAACCTACTGTGGGAAAATCTTTTGCCCAATCAGCTGTGTCCCTTTCAAGATATGATCGTCCAAGTGTGTAATCACGTATGGCACTTAACTGACTGATAACAGTTATGTTTCAAATTATTCTAGAGGCTATTGGGTAGAAATAATTGTGGATCAAAATGCCATTATTTATTTGTGGCTATTTTATAACATTGTTTAATAATTTTTTTTTACTCATTATTGATTACTTAATTTGTTGTTGATTGTTATTATTACATTTACTTGTGTTGGAAATTGTGTTTATTTAAAGTGATGATTGTTTTTAAAGAATGCACATCTTTGGAATTCTATATTTGCTAATTTTGTTTCTTTAAAAAGCTAAATCCATTAATTTTATATATATATATATATAGGTCATAAATCTGAAAAAAATGCCTTGGTGGTAAATCGGAATTAAGAAAATTTGAATTTATATATATATATATATATATCTGTGTGTATGTGTGCATGGGTGTGTGTTTACACATTGCAATTGCATTTTATAAATGTTGCAATATTGATTGATTTGTTTTTTATGATTTATCAACCTCTAGTGAGTTATTTAAAGCTAAAACGTATTCTATATTGTAGGAGGTTGCAAACAATGTTCCTAAGTAGTCCCCTATCTAAGTACTGTCTGGATTTAACATTACTTAGCTATGTGGTAAGGACAGTCAGCCATGTCCGGTACAAGGCCAATTCACAAACATAGCCAACACTTCCAACAACTTAGGATTTATTAGAAGGTCATCAGAAGGTTAAAATGTGGAAGAATAAAGTATTTTGTTTTTATGTTTAAAGTAGAATTTTATTAACAGAACAGAATAACATCAATTTGTTGAAGTTAAATGTTCAAAGAGAAAATGTAAGTCGTTATATGTTCCAGAGAAATAGTAGTAAGTAGCAGAATGTGTGTATGTACAAAGATTAACAGGTTACTAATAAAGTTTTTGTTTCCTTTCTTTTTTTTATGGTCGTAGAAGGTAAAGCAATAAAGGAAATTGAACCTATAGACCTTGGATGTTAAATTTTTTTAAGTGTCAATTGAAGTATCTTGTTGTTGTTGTCGTCTTCTTTGTTGACTGTGGAACTGTTGAGGATGGAGAAGAAGAGGCAAAAGAAAATAGCTTGAGTGAAGAAGGAGAACAAATGTGTGATGGGACCTTATATGTCTGGGTCAGACTTGAAGTTTTTTGTCACATGTTGCTGGTGTATGATATTGCAGATTTTATCTCACTGACTGATTTGGCTTTTTTTCTTTTTTTCTTTCTTTTTATAACTTTTAATATAAACTTGTTAACTTTTCTCTCAGTTTTTCAAATCACTTCCTTCCACTGGTTAGAAAATTAATTTAACATCTGATCACAAATCCATCCAGCCACCAAAATCAGGATTTCACATGTAATTGTGAATTTTTGTAAAAGTGAAAGAGAGAAGAGAGTTACTTTTAATTTCATGTTCACTACAGCTACACTGATCAAATGAGAATAGGCATTTTCAGTGTGATTTAATTGTAAGCATGTTGACTATAAAGGAACAGAATCCATAACATCCATCTATACCAGCTGTTACATATTTAAATCAAAAACACTTAAATCCTGTCATTACAGATTCACGGAAAAGTATATTTTTTAATCAATATTTAACTTTTGCTTTTTATGTAGCATCTTTGATAGCATTTAAAATACACTGTAATATAAGATTCCCAACTTCCATTTCAGCAACAAATGTTAAGAAAAAATTTTTTAATGCATTACTATATTTGAATGTATATGTTAACTTTGCATGTAAAACCAGGTTGATATTTTGGGGTTACTTTTTATAAAGTTGTGTTTTTATATCAATAAATATAGTAACTGGTATAATTTAGTCACTTTTATGAAGCAAAACATGTATATCTTATTTACATGCATTTGATTGTATAGCAAGTGTGGAGGAAAATTCTATCTTGTTCAAATATATATTATAAAAAGATTTTCTGTCCATTATGCACTGTCAATATATGTGCAATGTATATGCATATGTTGGTGTTGTGCATGAATGACTTGTATGTGATTGTGCTATATAATGTAAACACAAAACACTTCTTCCAAAACCTCACCCTATGAAGTAAATCAAATATTTCTTTGGTTGTTCAAACTCAGCACAAAGCTGACCATTATAAATATACTGGCCTTCTAACAATGCAGTAAGTACAAACTCTTCTTTGGTAGTTTCAACTCAGAACAAGGCTGACTTGAACTTGACCATTATAATGATACTTATCTTTACTTACCCTAACTTCTGGGCCAGAGAAAGAAAACAGACGTACACAAGAGACATTCAGAACTACAGTTTATATAAAAAAAAGAGAATAAGTGGTCCATAGTAGAAAGCCAAATTTTTGTATATTTCTTTTTTAATTGTTTACATATGAACACCCACCCACCAATATACATAAACACGCAACCTTTAAATTCTATAATAGAAACAGGGAAATCATTATTGATAAGATAGTAACATTTTTTACTGTAGGTAAAGAGAAAGAAAAGCTAAATATTTTTATTTTATTTTTTATTCTATTTCACAGTCATGTAAAAATGCCATGTTTTAGAAAGTGGAAAGAGAATTCAGTCATCAATGGACTGGGGAAATGAACATGATCTAGCAGAGACATAATTTTCACATAGTACTACATCTTAGAGCAAGTGAGTAAAAAAATGAAATAAAGAAAATGTTTGTCATTTTATAGACTTAAATAGCACCACCTAACAAGCATTTGATGAAATGGGGTAATAAATTTTCCAGTTCCTTTATTACTAGCATCATGGAAAAATGTATTTTTTCTTTTTCTTATTTTTTCTTCTTATAATTATTATATTTATTGATTTTAATTCATCTTTACACACTACTAGAATCAGTCTATTCATATTTATTCATATCATTCTATTCATGTCTGTCTATAGCAATCTATTTATACTTATCATATGTTAATATCTGTCTGTTCATATCTATTTACTAGCAGTATAGCCTGGCGTTGCTTGGGTGTAATGAAAGCTTTAAAATTAATCCATGGTCCTGGAGCTCAGACTCTTTGGATGTTGGCACGAAAGACTAAAAGCAATAGTTGTTTCCAGTTAAAGTGAAACCGTAGACTGAAAGAAAAATGAATGAATGTAAGTCAAATTCTGATTTCCTGGTATCGATATCAAATAAGTTTTTTCGTCGTAAACTGAATTTTGAAGGCTAAATAAGTCCTCTGAGTAAATGGTATCATGGCTGAGACTAAGAACTACAATTATACCTACTTTTTTTTTTTTTTTAAATCATATCACCCCAAGCAAGGTGGTAACACCACTGACGTGCAGGGGGCTACGTAAGAGTGAAAAGATTTGAAAAGAGAAAGCCGGAAACCACATCCTAAACAGGAAACAAGGGATGAGCCTCTTCACCCATTCAATAGACGTGGGTGGAGTGTAAACCGGGCGATAGTTTAGTCTATCTACTCCAATTGAAAGAAAAAAAAAAAAGAGAAAAGAAAAAAAAATAAGAGTAAAAGTTTGGAAAAGAGAAAGCCGGAAACCACATCCTAAACAGGAAACAAGGGATAAGCTTCTTCACCTGTTCAATAGATGTGGGTGGAGTGTAAACCGGGTGATAGTTTAGTCTATCTACTCCAATTGAAGGAAGGAAAAAAAAAACTGTTGGTGACCTAAGTTTTAATTTAGTTAAGTCCACTTAAAAGAATTTCTGCTAAAAAAACAAAACCAATCCTTCAATTAAAGTTTTAAATTAAGCAACAATTAGGCAAAATATGAACTAAAATGGCATACTTCAAACAATATTCATGCCAGTTGAATCCATCCCCAAAAACATTTCTGCTGGTGAGTTGAAAAAAGAAAAAAAAAATTTTAACTTTTGGTCAGAGAATTCTGGGACATGAGATTAGATAGCCGATGACCCAACGCCAGCCACCAAAGAAAGGCAGAAAGGAAGGAAGAAAGAAAGAGAGAAAGAGTGATTGAGGCTAGGGGAGGGGGGAATAAATGAATAAAATAAAGACAAAGAATCCAACACATAAAGGAATTTCTGCTAAAAAACAAAACCAATCCTTCAATTTACATGTAACAGTGTAAATTTTGATTTGATGTGTGACCTGTATATTTTGAGCATTACTTTTTAGTTGGATCCCAATTCAATTTTGATATTACTTCAAAGCCTTTTGGCATTTTTGTTTAAGGTAATCAATGTGCACCTTGAAGTTAAGTTTGCTACTTAGTATGATTCCTAGATATTTATTTTATTTGTTGCACTATGAGAATTAAGTGACCATAGAGCCAAATCTGAAGCAAAAACTAAAATAAAAGGGCTGAAAAAAATACAGACATACAGGCAGATAAACAGACACACACAAACATATTGACTTTTATATATATATATATGTATATATATATATATATATTATCGATTTTCTGCACTATTGTAAGAACTTCAACCTTGAAACTTCTGAATATCGTTTCTTATGTCTTTGTCTATGAGTGTATTAAATTTGATTAAAATCGGACCACTCCTTCTATAACTCGATTTTTTCAATTATCGATATTTATCAGGGGTACTTCGACACAAAACCTAGCTAAGAACACTTGCAGACGCTTATAGTACAACTGTGTAAACTTTCAAGTAAATCAGTTCAGCTGTTTCGGAGTCTATAGGTAATGAACACACACACACACAAACAAAATTCCATTTATAAATAAGTTTAGATTGGTGCCTAGAACCTGACAGCTTTGAGATAGTCACAAAGTAAATGTTTAGTTTATTACTTATAATGATAAAGTGAAAATAGTTTAAATTGAAAAGAAAAAAAAGAATTAAAGACCAAAAAAGTAAAATTGACATGTGGAATGAGCAAAAAAGTGGCTCAACTAATTTCTAAGTAAAAAACCTATTAATTTTTTAAATTAAAAAAATCAGATAAGTGTAAGATTTTATTGAGCTTTTTAAAAACTATTCAGTAATAAATAAAATTATTTTTTAAAGTTTTTTTTTTCTTTGATCTGAGATAAGGCATTCTTTACATCCGGTCAACTCATGGTGCTACTGTGGGTTAGATCTGGAGACCTATTTAAAATTGTGTCTTTCCACTGTGCTGTTTCTTATTTTATTTTCCACACACACACACTCAATAAAAATTAATTCACACCACGTGTATCTCAAAAAAATACAATTGCACGGGAATTCACTCCTTACCATACCCTGTGGGGTCAAAAACAAGGACGGCGCACCCAAAAGTTCGGACATATTGGAAAGCACACCACATGGTCAAAAATATGATTTATTGACCAATCAGGGCTCAGCATAAGAAACCCATTTCTTAATCTCCCTGGAGCCTCACCATTCAGATATAAGGAAGGTAGAAACTCTTAACAGACCAGAGGGAACAGCGACAAGCTGACACCAAAGGCACAAGGACAGCTTCGAGCACACACAGAGAGAATTCAGCAGTTCACACACCATGCAGTATCACATATCGGCTTCCCATTGGATGATAAATAAAATTCAATAGGCTATGGAACAGGAATTTGATATTTAATTAATTTTTGGTTTTCTGCCTGAACATATGCTGTGCACAGACCAGTTTTGGTCATTTGCTTTCTGGTCCTCTGAGGGATCACCACATTATCACATAAAGTTAGTTTAATTTTTTTCTCCATGAAAGTGTTATTCATAACAACAAATATATTGATGATAAAATTTAATGTTTTATGAACAATTTCTGTTTCTTTCTAAAATTTAGTTACTTTTTCATGGTTTTCTACAGTTTCCTTTCCTTTGTAGCACTTAATAAATTTAATCTTTTTTGCCATCTCTCCCAAACTCTACTCTGCTATCCCTTCACTCAAGCTTGCCAGGTATGTTATGCATTTTTTTCCTCTGTCCTACCTGCCTTTGAAATGTCCTGTGAATATCAAGTTTTCCAAGCCTTCTTTCTTCATTATATGCTCTAGAAATTTTAACTGTCTTCCTGATGTTAAGTATATGTGTCCTTTTTGTTTCCATTAAGAACTTTATTGTTGCTCACATGTTTGGTCCATGGTATTCTCAGTATCCTTCAGGAGAATTACATTTCTGTTGTTTTAAGTGTCTTGTTCATCTATAAGGAGATTGTCCAGTATCCACTGCTATATAGGAAGACTGATATATTTATAAGAGTTCAGTACTCTTTTTTTGTTTGATCAACCAATCAGCAGACAGCCAAATTAGGTACATTTTGAAGCTGAACATTTTCTTTTAACAATCTACTTTTTACACCTAAACAGTGATTAAGATGGTCCTCAGATATTCCATGATCCCATTCACTTAGCATATTTTGCCTTGCATACTCTTTCATCTTTGTTGTTGTCATGAAATTATGAACACATTTGTATCTTTTCTATCTGTTTTATAACATATCCTGTTTCTGATAGTAAGAAATTTTATTAAACATCATGAACTTCAAAACCAAGGTTTATTTTTCAACCAGCAGTCAATTCCATACTAAGTTAATGGTTTATTACTGTTACTACCATCATACATATACACCATTTATATACTATCATAAAACTTCAAACTTTTTAAAAGAATTAAAATTTTTTTAATATGCAAATGTGCTCATTTTCAAAAGTATGAATGACCATATACAATATTATCAGAAAATAAAAGCGATGACTATAGTAAATTTAAAATCAATATTCCCAAAATAAGATTATGAAGAATATTTTTAAAACTTTTAAAGATTACTGAGTACTTAATACTTATATAAAAAAAGTTCTCATAACATTTTCTTAAATTATGTTTTACAGATAAAGTCTTCATAGAACAATATTAAACCTATCTTTAGGCTGTCAATGTGTTAAAACAGCTACTGTCAGGTTAAAAACATAGCTACTGTTGGGCTAAAAATGCAATTCTGATATATTTTAAAGTAAATAATGTTTGTTTCAAATCAGATTAATTATACTTTAAATCAGCTTGTAAGGACACAGAAGTTGCTTATCCTCCTTTGGTAGAGATAAGTTACATGAGTTACATGGTGGCTGCTACATGACATCACTCCTTACAATGAACAAAGCAGCAGTCATTTTTTAGTTTATTAACTGTAACCAAATGGTAAGGTTGCTTTCTTTCTTTTAGCCTGGGCTAAAGGGCTCAAGGTGAGGCTAAATCTGTCTCCCCAGCAGCTTTTGGAATAAATCTTTCTAAGATATAGAATGAAACTCAAGCTTGTCATGTATCCAATACTTTTACATAGGATAATTTTGAACTTTGATAAAAAAAAATAGATTCAACCATGAGTTTTTAATTTTCCTTCCACATACAACTAAAACAACTTTACGAGATATTACTTACCAAATATCAGGTAAACATAAACTAGAATTATAACAGAAAATAACATGTATCCAATACTTATGCATGTCACTGTATATAACTGGAATATTAATGTTGATCTTTTTTGAATATAACAAATCAAGTCTCCACCTTTTTCAAATTAATTTTGTCTGATTTAACACTGAAGCTAAGAATATTAGCCTTTGATGTTCTTTTTTTGTTATCAAAATGGTTAAGTTAAAATCAGAGTTAATCTTCCTTAACTATTTATGCATTTTTCCTAAAAGAAATTATTTACTGTTTCTTTACTTCTCAATCCATAACAATAGACATACCCATGGGGTAAAAATTAGTAATCTAGTCTCATTACTGTTAATGAAAAAATCCTTTTTTTATGGTAACATTAGACATACCCAGTGTCATTTAAAGTTTTTTGTTTGAAAAAAAATCATCTTTTAGAAATTAAAACAAATATTTTCATAGTTGGTAATAATAGCAACAATAATAAGCCTTTGTTTTTGCATTTTCTGGTTTTTAACTTTATTAAATATATTTTGAGGGAAATATTTTGCTACAAATTACAAATTTCAAGAACATACATATATTTGTATAAGCAGAAAGGAAGAAAAATGTTAACAATTATGCATGAACAATATGAAAATGAACATTTTAAAGGATTAGGTTAAAATTACAATCAATCTTTATATAAATGCTTCAGTGATTTGGATTAAATTAAATTGTGTGTGTGTATGTTTTGCTTTTAAATGATCCTCCTATATACTCTTTAACCTTTATCTAATGTTTGGGGAGTATATAGACAAATTGTTGACAAGAAAAATAAGGAGGAAATTAATTTGATTTAAAGGCATGCCATGATTAAAAAAAAGTTTGTCTAATAAAACTCACACAAGAAACGTCTTTATTACTTCCCCTGCTCTGTAGATTTTAATTTGGGTTTTCTGGTTTGTTTTTTGCAGAACAAAAAAAAAACACCTTTAATAAACTATGCTATTTAAAAAAATTTTTTTTTATGATACACAGACATTATTTTGTTCTAGTAATAATAATAAATATATATATAGTTTTAGTGCAAAGGATTTCTCACTGTAACTGAGCAGGTTCATAGTGACTGAAGTTTCATGAGGACACCATTATGAAGCTTTCACTCTTCAGGGTTGAATTTCTTGCTCTTATATATATATATATAACTAGAATTAATGTGGAGAAGTTTATCACTTAACTGAGCAGAGTTATATTTGAGAAATTTTCTTAGAAAAATATGCATCCTTCAGCATATTTTTCTAACAGGATTTCTCAAATATTCATTCTGCTAAATGTGAGTAGATAAATATACTGTTTAAAAAACAAAAAAACAGAGCATCTATTCAGGTATGAGTATCCATTAAAAATAACATTTAAACAAATAAATTAAAAATATGTCAGATTTAATCAATTTTATATATATATATATATATACTTAAAGTTTCTTGAGAGAATGAGATAAAAATGCAAAATTTTACAAAGAGACTATACTGGTATGTAATTTGGGATTGATTGTTATTGCTCAGATATGTGTTATGTGCATCAGAGCAATAGATAATTATTTTTAAATGCATTTGTGTGGAATATTTTGCATGTGAATATATGTATAGAAACGCTTTTCTGTTTCCATGTATGTACATGTATTAATACATGTATCAAGTGTATTAAAACAATGGACAATTTTTAAATATATGTGTGTTTGTTGGTTAGTAACATTAGTTAATATAATGTGTATGAAGGAAAGGTGTGTAGACATATCTGATTAAGTTGTTGAAAATGTAGCAAGTTGTTGTGTAGATATATAAGTGCTGTTGTCACTTCCTTTTGTGGATCAAGAAAACATAGCTTGATTGTCGTAGAAATTATTTATTTTTGCCTTGATCTCTGAAGAAGCTTTAATAAAAGCGAAAAATGTTAGATTGAGATATGTTTCCTACTTTGCTCTTTTATTCCTTCACACTAACTCACCTGATATCTTAGTCCTATGTGAAACTAACTTTGACCCTTCTATCCCCTCTTCCGAGTTTTACGTTCCTGGTTACCTTCCTCTCTCCAGGAAGGACATCAATGTTCATATGCATGGGCTTGGTGTGTATGTCAGCGAACACCTCCCCCTAGCTAGGGTGATATCTCTTGAATCCCTGGATCATTCTTTCATGTGATTCTGTCTCTCACTTCTAAGCTCGATTAGCTATCTCTTCTTTCTCTACCGCTCACCCTCCTCCTCTGACTGTTCGTTACTTGACAGCATCTCTGACAATATCGACAAAGCCATTTCTTCTCATCAATCTGCCCATATATTTGTGTTTGGTGACTTTAATACTCACCACACCAAGTGGCTGGAGAACTCTGTCACCGACCTTGCTGGTGTCCACACCATGAATTTTTCAATCACCCAATCCCTTACGCAAATGGTGGACTTCCCCACGCGTTTCTCTGACAACCCTAACAGAAGGAACTCACTACTAGACCTCTGCTTCACTTCAATCCCAGACTCTTGCACCACCAGACAGCTCTGCCACACAGTAGTTTCCGTCAACATTTCATTCCACTCCCACCCTACTCAAGAAACCCAGACCAGTAGAATATCCTAATGCTACCAAAGAGCAGACTGGGATTCATTCCGAGTCTTCCTCTGTGACGTCCCATGGAACAACATTTTTAGTCTTCCCATTGAAGACTGTGCATCCAAGGTCTCCTCCTGGGTTAAGGCTGGCATCGATGATTTCATCCCTGCCAGGAAATTTCAGCTTAAATCTCATTCGTCTCCATGGTTCTAGCCCGCTTGCTTGGCCGGAATCATTTCTTGCCCACCGGAATCATTTCTTCTGGCTCTATCGTAGCTACGTGTCGGACCAAAACAGGCGCCTTTTCGCCTCAGCTCGTAATAAGTGTAAAAAGATACTTAACAAAGCTAAGATGTTGTTTGCTGCCAGAATGAAGCAATGCATAGCATCCTCTAAGTTCAGTGCCAAAGACTACTGGCGACTCTGTAAAAGAGTGCTTAACAAGAGCAAGTCCTCAATACCCCCACTAATCAATAAATTTGAGGTCCTCACCTCCTCAGAGGACAAGGCTGAATGCTTTGCTCGCAGATTCTCAACCAATTCAAGACTGGATTCGTCTGGAGTTTTTACACCCTACTTCCCACCTAGAACTGAGGCTCAACTGAATGACGTCCACATTACACCCTCGCTGGTCTCTAACATAATCTCAAAACTTGACCCTCACAAAGCGAGCGGAGGGGACGGAATCCCACTCATAGTCTGGATGAAATGTGCCCCTGAACTCTCCTCTGTCCTTTCTAAGCTCTACAACTTCTTCCTATCTGCTTCCTGCACTCAGCCTGTTGGAAATCTTCTTCTATAGTTCCTATATTTAAAAACACTGGAGAACCCTCGGACCCCGCAAATTACCGCCCTATCAGCCTTTTTCCGATCTTTGGCAAAGTGTTCGAAGCCATTATCAATGCCGAGGTGGTTCAGCATCTCACAGCACACAGGCTCCTCTTGGACAAGCAGTATGGTTTCTGCTTCACCAGGTTCTGATATGCTAATGACCATCACCGAGTATATATACCAGGCTCTTGACAAGAATGGCGAAGCCCGAACCATTGCCTTGGATATCTCTAAACTGTTCGACAGAGTTTGGCATGCTGGCCTTCTATGCAAACTGCGGAGCTATGGTATAACTGGATATTTGTTTGACCTAATCCAATCTTTCCTCTCTAACCGCACATTGAAGGTGGTATTAAACAGACATGCCTCCCAGAACTACCATATGAAAGCAGGTGTCCCTCAAGGCTCTATCCTAGGTCCTACGCTCTTTCTGATCTACATTACTGATCTCCCTGATACCATAAGATCACAAGTAGGTATGTATGCCGATGACACCACAGTTTACTCTCGCCTTGATCGAAAATCTGGTGTGGGTGACAAAGCTAACCTTGCAGCCAAGCTTGAAAAGGACCTCCAATCCGTAGTGGACTGGGGTAAGAAATAGCTCGTAAATTTTAATGCTTCTAAAACGAAGCTGCTATCAATTAACCATCATAGACAATCACACCTACCTCCCATTAGCATGGACCAGGATTGCCTTCCAGAGAGTAAAACACTACTTTCAGTGGACCTCAAGTGGAATGACTATATTGAATCCATTGCTAAATCCGTTGCTATGAAAGTCGGTTCTCTGTGCAGGGCCTGGAAGTTTTTTCCATCTGAATCTATCCTGCACATATATAAATCTACCATCCACCCGTGCATTGAATACTGCTGCCACATCTGGTCGGGTGCCTCTGCTATTCTCCTCGGGGTTCTTGACAAAATACAATGGAGAGTCTGTAATGTGATCGATACCGACTTGGCAGACCAACTGCAGTCTCTCTCTCACTGGCACGACATGGCTTCCCTGTGTCTCTTCTATAAATACTTTCACGGCTTCTGCTCCAATGAACTTAGATCACTGGTGCCCCCTAGGTACGAATTTGCACGAGATACTAGATTAGCAACTAGGTCCCACCCTTTTACAGTGAAATCGATAAAATGTAACCGTAATTTCTACTCCAACAGCTTCTTTCCTCACACTTCCCGACTGTGGAATTCCCTTCCACATGATTGCTTCCCTGACGGCTACAATCTCCAGGAGTTTAAAAGTTTAAATGTAAGGTCAATAGACACCTCCTAACACACTAACTCACATCCATTCTTTCAAATACTCTTCCCATCTACCCAACCCTCAGCCTCGGTATCCTTACCCATCTATCACCCTCCTTCTGACATTTCCTATATCTAACCACTCTTTCTCTTTACCTTCCCCTATGTAACCCCATGTGCAATAGTGGCAGTGGAATGCCTTGCTTGAGGTGAAATGATTAAAATATATATTATTTTTAGTGGATACACATAGTTGAGTAGGCACTTTTTTAAACAGTGTTTATTTTATCTAATTGTCTGTGTACTCAAGAAAAATTAATAAAGAAAATATACCCTCTTTTTGCTGATTGCAAAGGCACAGATGAGTAGATGAAATAAATACTGTCTGAAAAAAATAACTAAATTCAACTACACATATTCACTTAAAAAGAAAATTTGAAGTAATAAAAATATATTGTATTAAAAAAAGTAAAATCCATTCATATTATATATATATATATATATATATATATATATATATATATAGTGTATCAAGGCATTAGATAATTTTCTAAACGTATGTTGTTAAATATAGCATAACAGACAATGAATGTCTATTATGTTTAATCATGAGCCGTTTTTAAACATTGTATTTTGGCTTTAATTTCAGGTGAAAATAAAAACAAAAACTGTCCAACATTTGGATATTTTTTTATTGTGCTGGTTCTAAGCATAATAAAACATGAGCTATCTTCAGAGAGGTTACAGGGATGTTAACATAAAGACATCCACCATCAAAGATAAAATTATCTTGCGTTGACATAAAACATTGCTATGTGATGATAACAGTCACCAAATAGCAGACACAGATTGTAAATTTGTAATGTGGTTCTATGATGTCACACCCTGTGAGAAACTGAAATGTTAACAACAGAATCATATGTCTAAATGCAATGTTATTTGTTGTGACTAGATTTAAATGTAATTTTATTGAGTGTGGGTTGCTTTGATTTAATATAGATGGCCTCCAATATCTGAAGGCTCTCTTTACTGTGTGTATATGTGAGTATTATTGTGTTATTGACTAAAATCTGTTTAATATTACATAGATATGTTTTTCTAAGGAATGTTGTTTAATTGAACTATGATCAGAAAGGTGGCAGGTAAGTCTACAGGAGAGTGTAAAACCAATATATGTAGTGGGTTTATTATTAGTACCAGAGATACAATCTCTGAACGAGCATGTAAATTGATACACTACATTGATTTTTGTAGTGGATTTAGTTGTGTGGTTGTAGGGTTATTAGAGACTATGAGGCTAATTGTTTTAAATTTTTTATAATATATGATGAGCTTAATTTGTTTATTATTATTAATTGGTTTTAAGATTTCTACCTATTATGTTTTTGAGTGTTGTTTTATCATGTTTGTAATTATTATGCATTTGGTTGCAATAGTATAAGTTAATAGTGCTATGTTTATTTTGATGTACACTATTATTATTAATATTATCAATATTGTTAGAGGTATTATTAAGTTTATTGAGATACATTTTAATTTGTTGATCAACAAATTAAAATGTATATGTATATATGAACACAGATCACATCCTACATTCTTATTCCTTGTTTTGTTCAACAGGTGTTAATGCCACAAGATGTTAAGGACAGTCCAGAGTAGTCTAGCAGACAAGTAAGCATCATTTAGTGTGAGATGTCTAAGTGGATGAACCATAGACAAGAATAGATTCAATAGTAGAGGACAATTTTAATCTTTCAGAGGACTTGTCTGATTTCCATATCCTATAAGGTTTATTAAGGGTCAGTCAGTCAGTTAAGTGCCATACATGATACATGCTTGGGTGGTCATGTCTCGAAAGAGACCTGACTGACTGGGCAGAAGATTATCCTGCAGTATGCTGCCATTACATTCTGCAGTAGACTGGTTGCCAGCCAAGGCTATAGAATCCAATCTGTCCTGTTATTTATCCCATAACTGGAGGGAAGAGACAGATTAATACTTTTCCTAAGAGTATTTGTGTGTAAGTGAATGCAAGGAATTCAACTAGAATTTGAACTTGGCTCCCTGATTTCTTGTTCTGAGCCAATATCCACTGCACCACAATGCACATTAACATTATTTAGAGTATTCCAAGCTTTGCTTTGTCTGATGAACATGTCATTTTTACAGCTTGCAATATAGTTCCTTAGGTATTTAAAATCCTTGATACTTTTAATTTGTTTCCCATTTATAGAAGGTATTATGTCAACTGTATCTAGTTATATACCTCATGCTATATTAACTCTTCTTTGTTTTTGGTAAGAAGTGTAGGAACAAAACACATGGTTATTTAATACCATCGGTAAAGTTTGACAAATCTACCAGCAAAAATAATTTCATAAAAAGACAATGCCTCTGAAATTCTAACTTTTCACACATTTTGTATCCTGAATACAGACTTGTACTTTTTATTTTTCATATTTCAAACTGAAAAACATTTCAATTAATCCATGTTAATTTCTTCTATAAAAAGAAATTCAAACCATAAAATATATATTGTTCAACTACATCAACTCTTTCTATCAATATAAAAATACTGCCACAAATATATGTACAATTTCATTTATTGCCTTTTGACACTGATAAAACTTGTTGAGTTATTTTAAATTTAGAATTTTTTTCCTAAACCAATACACTTTAATTCCAGGCTGAGAGACAGGGAGTAGGTATTTATCTGCACATCCATGCTGCAACAGAATTTGACACAAGATCAGAGTTTAATATAGGATTTCAGAAAGCTGTTCAAAAATTTCCCAGGGCTTTCCTTTTTGGGAATGCCTCAAGTGCTGGGTAATGACCCCAGTTTCAACCTAAAGGTGAGGTACTGTCTGGGGGACGGTCCTGGAGCTTGAGCTAATATTCATTTCAAACTACCATGACAAAGACGGAGTATTTAATCACATATCCACAAGACTTGGGACAAAATTACTTAATCTTCTTCAGGATTTTTCAGAAGGACAGGAAGTGACACTTTGATCATGGACAACACACATGGATAATATAATCTGAAACCAGAAATTTTCAGACTGCTGTGTTGTAACACTTTTTGCTTAATTAACAACCCATTCTTTCTTTAATTATTGACTAACTGAAATTTTTCATTGAATTCTTTCTTTTCATATAAATTTTGAATTATTAGGTTGTCACACACAAAATGATGCATTTTTTGGTTGGTTGTTGATCTGGTTGTCTAACAAAGTAACCTCCTTAGTATATAAAAAATCTTGAAACAGCATCATGTGTTTGTAAGCTGCTAGGATAGGCCAATTTAGCCTCAGCATGGAACAAAGAACCCAGGTTAAAAGAAAACAACTTTCTTGTTTGGTTTCTGTCTACAAATTGAAAAATGATTAACACTTGGGTCATTGTATGGAGTGATGTCATGAAGGGGTGGTCATTTAACCCACATGACTTACCCCCATCAAAGGGAGATAAATGCCTTCTGTATCCCAGTAATATCATTACAATCATAATATTTGGTAAAATGATAAGATTACTTACATATTGATCAACACTTCTGAGTAGAATCAGTGTAAAATCTATACACTCTGCCTAGGATCAAAGTAAAAATTCTGTTCCTTATTCTCAACTGTGTTCTCATCTTTGGGTGGGATATGATGGTGCTGATAAAAAAACAAGTGAGTTTGATCCTGAGAATTTCAACTTCAAGATAGCATCTCTCCACTTGACAGAAGATGCTAGATCAGAGTATTATAATATCTTTTGTGACACTGGTTGCATTAACTAGGCAAATTTTATACTTGCTCATATGTATATGTGTAACCCCCTCAAGTAAACTAACCATGCATTTCATCTTACACAATTTGGGTGTTAGTTAAATATTGAACCAGTGTAGTATAACGTTTATGTTATGTTTTATGTTATAATAAAGACATAAAGAATAATGTTAACTATAATTCCTGTAGAAACACAATATAATTGAAAATGACATTGTTTTTCTTTTCTTCTGAAGTCATGAAAGGACAAGGACATAAAATGTAAGTTCCACTTAAGCAACTTCTTCCAAAAAACCACTGCCTTATGGAATCAATTCCCAAGAAGATGCTTCCTCGATCATTACAGTCTTAACCTGTTCAAGTCTACAGTTAACCCTTATCTTCCACATATATATGCATAAGCTGTGCCTCTTACTCTGTAACACTGCCTTGAGTGGCCTTCTGGCTTTGTACAGGGTGAACACCATTGTAAAAAGAAAAAAAGAAAAGACTGAAATATTAAATAAATGAATGTTCTTTCCAATAAAGGATGATTGACAACCCTAGTATTATCTATGAAAGAAAAGAATTACACATAAAAATATAGATGCACCTTGACAAATACCTTTTGTAAATAATTGTCATTATTGTTTGATAGAAAGCTAAATTGTTATAAATCTTTATTAAAATCAGAGGTTGTCAAACTTTTTTTTAACAGAGACCCCCTTCTATTTTATAAAAAAATTATTTCCACCAAATTCAAGCTCCTGTGCCTAACATAAAAACTTTGTAGAAATAGCAAGATATATTAAGAGGCAAAAAATTATAAAACACAAGACAGCCACAAAATTTTAAAAGGAAAGCATATATATTTACAGTTTACAATTATGAAAAAAGATACAAATAAAAGTGCACATAAATTTCTTTTGTGTGTCTATTAAGGCAGGATAACAATTTATGATAAAAGATTGCCAGTGAAAAATGAGGAAAAGACAAGAATTTTAAAAATGACAAAAAGAGAAAACAATAAGGCAGCAAAAAAAAAAAAAAAAAAAATGCAACTAGTTTTGAGAAAAATAAAAAGCCCTACTTGTAGATTGCTCCACCACAGTATCTCTCAGATACAGAGTTTGCTTTTTTAATGTCCCTTTTTACACAGTTTACTTTTGAGAAAATTTACTTTCACTATAGGCTGTCCAACCTCAGCAGAATTTTCACAGAAACTTTCAATTTATCTTATCTCTCTCTGACTGACTGGTAACAGATCATTCTTAATGTTTGTTTGATGTCAATGCCTTCTTTGTTGTTGACCTGGTTTTTTCCCTTGCTGTCAAAAGGTCTTCTCCTCATGGACCTGAGCCTGATTTATTAAAAAAATTAAGGTTCATCTCTGCCCCACTATTCAGGATGTTATTAGTGTTTGAGACTTTCAGATCTCTCGTTGGTCAATATATATGAAAAAATAATTTCCATGTACTGAAAATGTTTTCTACACAATTTTTTGCAAGTTTTAATCACTGTGCTCAAAAAGGTATACATTTGTAACAACTTTTACACAAACCATCTGGCTTACATAAAAATACATTTCTCCAAAAAGAATGTGCATTAAAAAAACAACCTAGTCAATTATAACACATCACTCAATAAGTCACGGAACTGACATATAGATGTGCCACTAATAAAAAATCCATATGATTTTTATGAAGTACTAACCTTCAAATGGCATGTGACAAAGTTTGGACCCAATCGGATTATTAGGTTCGAAATCACAGTTATTTAAGTGAAGCAAATTTTCAAAACAATGGAAAAATTCTGAACTTCATGTGTTGATAAAACATTGCTTTTTTATGGGGAAAAATATTGTTCAAGCAAGGCAATGGCTTGATAAGTGTTATTTAAACTCTGTTTCATTGGAAACAATAGTTAAGAGGTGGTAAGCTGACTTTAAATGCAGTTGTACAAACACAAATGATGCTGAATGCTCAGGTCACCCAAAATTGGCAGCTGTCCCAGAAAACACAAAAAATCCACAAACTCATTTTAGCTGATCGTAAATTGAAGTTGCATGAGATAGCAGAGAAGATGAACATATCAGAAGGCAATGTATTCACCATTTTGCATGAACATTTGGCAATGGGAAAGCTATGTTCAAAGTGGGTACTATGTTTGCTCACACTCAATGAAAAACAACAATGCATCAACATTTCAGAGTGTTGTTTGCAACTGTTTCAACACAGCAAGCAGCTTTTGCATAAATATATGACAATGGATGAAACATGGATCTACTGCTTCACTTCAAAGTCAAATTCGCAGTCAGCTGAGTGGACAGCAGTAGGTGAAAGCTATCCAAAGTGACCAAAGATGCAAACATCAGCAGGCAAGGTACTGGCTTTCATATTTTGGGATGTGCAAGGTATTTTGTTCATCAATTATCTTGAGAAAGGAAGAACCATCAATAGCAAATATTATAGAGCATATTATTGATGCATATAAAGGAAGAAAATGCCCCAAAAAAGACCACAAATGAAGGAGAAAAAGTGATCTCTCACCAAGACAATGCACAGTGTCACCAGACAATAGTAATAATGGCAAAACTACATGAATAGCACTTTGAATTGCTTCCGCATTTACCCTATTTTGCAGATCTGACCACCAGCAACTACTGGCTGTCTGCAGACCTCAAAAGAATGCTCCAGGGAATGAAGAAATGATATTGGAAACTGAGCCATATTTTGAGGCCAAAGACAAACCATTCTACAAAAAAAGGCATCAAATTGTTAGAGAAGCATTTGAATCAGTGTATCACCCTAGAAGGAAACTATGCTGATGAAGAAATGAATAGTTGTTATTAGTTAGGCCAGGGATTTATTGAGTGATGTGTTATATTTAAACAAAGATAACATTTTCAAAATAATAAAATAAACTTTTTATAGTTTCCCTTCCTTCACCAACAACTGAACATCTTTGAACCGTAAAACTTGCACAGATGTTCACTATAATAATAATAAAAACAATAATTCATAATAAAAAGTTAAGAAATTTGGATCAGGTTCATAATTTTTCCACCAGCATCATCAAGTTCAGAATTTTCCCCAGAAATCTTTAAGAAAATATATTAAACAACCCTAATGAATCAAGCAAATAGTATATTAAGTACACCAAGAATAAATGTAGCCAATGCTATTGAACAGAAATGTATAACCACTGCTAATATCCATCTGTATTAACTAATTCAATTAAATAAACAAATATTGCATCATACCAATCAGATCAAATGAATTTCATTATCATAAACTTTATTTTACAGTTAGAGGTTGAAAAAAGAGGATTGTTATTATAGAATTATTTAAAAAAAGCAAGTGACACTCAATGTAGCATTAAATAAGTCTCATCAAAATAAGTTTAAAAAAGCTACTAAGGTTTTTTGATTATGTTTATGAACTAAGTGCTTTTCTTTCATCTTCACTGAAGAATACAACATACATGTATTTTTTTTTTTTTAATCATATCACCCCGAGCAAGGTGATAACGCCACTGATGCGCAGGGGGCTATGTAAGAGTAAAAAGATTGGAAAAGAGAAAGCCGGAAACCACATCCCAAACAAGGAACAAGGGATGAGCCTCTTCACCTGTTCAATAGACGTGGGTGGAGTGTGAACCGGGTGATAGTTTAGTCTATCTACTCCAATTGAAAAAAATAAAGAGAGAAAAGAGTGAAAAGATTGGAAAAGAGAAAACCAGAAACTGCATCCTAAACAGGAAACAAGGGATGAGCCTCTTCACCTGTTCAATAGACGTAGGTGTGTATACTAACTTAGTGTCATCCACACACTGGGGGTGATGGCATTCAACACTTACTATCATCTAGGTGGTCACTCAGACCATTTTTGATGAGTGACTATTTAAATGAACACTGAACTGCAAAAAAAAAAAAAAAAAGAAAACAGAAAAAAAACTTCAGTTTTAACCTACTTTATCATGAATCCCTAGATGTATACACATTTTTGCAAATAACTTACTTGTACATCCACTTCACTAGAATTACACTATGTCTTTTTCAGTGCCTCTCTTTCATTTGCCCTGAAGAATACAACATACATGTATACTAACAAAAAATTAACTCAGTGTCATCCACACACTAGGGGTGATGGCATTCGACACTTTCACAGTCATCTAGGTGGTCACTCAGACCCTGTTTGATGAGTGATGATTTAAATGAACACTGAACTGCAAAAAAAAAAAAAAAAAGAAAACAGTAAAAAACTTCAGTTTTAACCTACTTTATCATGAATCCCTAGATGTATACACATTTTTGCAAATGACTTACTTGTACATCCACTTCACTTGAACTAGAATTACACTACGCCTAGATGTTATTGGAACCTATGCAAAGATTTGTGTTTATGTTTGGCTTCTGGAAATATTTGACCTATTTACAAATACATTAATCCCTTTATCTGTCACCAGGCAAATTAAGTTTTTTTAGAGCTTGCTAAGTCACTGTAAAACTTTATTCATCTTGATTTTTTGTCAAGCTGGCATATAACAAATTAATAAAGCTAGTATTATTCTATATTTAAACATATTATAATAACATATCCTATCACTTCCATTAAAGCTAGACTCTGATGATTTTGTTTTTTCTTCAATATCACATGATTCAACATAGTTACTAGAGGTGGTGATATGTGTATTTTATGATGTAGTTTTGTTAAAGATATATTTTGTAATACAGTTTGATTTCTTTAAGAAATTGTAGGATATTATATGGATTAATGTCATGAAAGAGTTCTTTCATGGTGGTTGATTGATTTTGTTTAGCAGCATATCAACCCCTATGGGTTATTTAATGCTGAAATTAAATATTTTTAATATAATTTTATAGCTTCAACTAAATATATTTTGAATGCAATTGTATAACTTCAATTATAGATAAAATGTATTGTTGGTCATTTTCTATAAAATGTATTCTTCTTAATTCTACTATAAAATTTATTATTATTTCAATGTATTGCTGAACATTTTAAATTCTACTATAAAATTTATTATTATTTTCAATGTATTGTTGAACATTTACAACTTATTAATATTTCAATGTATTGTTGAACATTTAGCTTTAGAAATGTATTTATAGTTGGTCATTTTACTATAAATAGGTATCATTGGTAATTTCACTATATAAAAAATGTATTTCTGGTATTTTTACTATGAAAATGTATTATTATAATATTGTAGTGGTTAATCTTCTTGAGAGTGTTGGGGTCACCATAATATAGTGGACTGGACAAATCTGGTACCAATATGTAGTGGACTGACCATTGGGGTAGTAATTTTAACAGTAAAAAGTAGGTTGGTTGTCCAAACCACTAAATAAAATAACTCAAAGCACAATGTAACGAAAATAACAACATTGTATTAAGTAAGGTTACAAGATTGATTAATTTGTGAATGCAAGATGTCGTGAAGAAAGTTCTCTCTTAGATATTAAAGAAATTGTCTCAATATTCATGCTAGAAGAGTTCCTGAAAAGGAAATAATATGTTTGTACTGAATAGTAGTGAATATAATTATACATGTATTTTTTTTTTTAATCATATCACTCCAAGCAAGGTGGTAATGCCACTGATGTGCAGGGGGCTACGTAAGAGTGAAAAGATTGGAAAAGAGAAAGCCGGAAACCACATCCTAAACAGGGAACAAGGGATGAGCCTCTTCACCTGTTCAATAGACGCGGGTGGAGTGTGAAACCGGGTTATAGTTTAGTCTATCTTACTGAGCTTACTGAGTCTTAGAGAATGAGAAAAATACTATTAAGGAGAAAGTACAGTGAAAGAACAGAGATTCAGAAAACAGAAGATAACAATTGACATTGCATTTAAATTTTTGAAGATCAAAGTTGACAAGGAAGAAGCCAGAAAAGAGTTCTACAAGTAAGAAGTGTGAGAGAAGAAACTATTAGCATAGATTTTTTCTTTGTTCACAATCGTGTTGCCCCAAGCAAGGCATTTTACTGCCACTGCTGAGCAGGGGGTTACATACGAAGTAAGTTATGAAAAAGAGTGACAGGTTACAGAGGGTATCAGGAAGATGGTAGGAGAAAAATGAGAATACTGAGAGTGGATGAAGAAAGGAGCATGAGAGAGAGAGAGAGAGAGAGGATGCAAGTTAGTGAGATAGGAGATGACTATTGACTTTACATTTGAATTCTTGAAGATTGTGGCTGTCGGGAAAGCAAGTAAACGGAAGTGTATTCCACAGGCGGGAAGTCCGAGAGAAGAAGCTGCTGGAGTACGGTTACAGGTAGTCATTTCAGCTGTAAATTATTGAAACCTTGCAGCCAATCTAGTAGTGCACTGAAATTCATAATATCTGGGTACCATGAAGGACAGTTCATTAGAACAATGTTTATAGAAAAGACACAGAGAAGCTATGTTATGGCGGAGAGAAAGAGACTGATGCTGGGATGCCAGATCTGGACCAATAACACTGCACATTCTTTGGATTTTATCAAGAATCTAAATATGTAGCAGGAGCACCTGACCATGTGTGGCAGCAATATTCAAAGCAAGGACTTATTAATATCTAAGATAGATTCTGGCAAGAAAAAGTGTGTATTATGAGAGTGAAAAGACCTAACAATAAATTCGATATAATCTTTCCCCTTTATGCCAGCTGAAAACTTTAGTCTGAGAAGTCACAATGACTCATTTCCCTGGAGGTTAGTATAAGCAATAATGATGGAATATAAAAAAGAGTTCTCGCAGTTGATGCAAAAGTAGATATACAGTGTAACCCAGGTATAAGAGTGTTGTCGATAAAAATTATCTTATTGAAATGTACTTATAAGATAGAGAGAAACATTTTTTATGTAGCTAAAGCACAGTATGTGAGTTGGAAGGAATGAACAGCATTTGGACTATATGCTCTGAAAAGCAGCCTCCAACTCGTAAAGTACGTATGGAAATCAGTTTATATATTTCTTAATAAAACGCGGAAAAAAGAAAGTTTCACGTGTGGTCCTCACGTAAGAGTATGTGGGTATATGTGTATGAATGTGTGTACATGGCGATATGTATGTAGGTATGTACCTTGCATGTAGAAGTGATTCTACACTATCTTAGTGTTTTTCTTTTGTGAGAGGGTTCACCATTTGCCCATAGATGGGACCCTAACAACTGCTATCACTCTGAGTCAAGGTTGACCATGGAGCAACAGCAATTAAGAGGTGGTTATTTATAGAATTATGAATTTGAAGTCAACTTTTCTTGCTCATGTGATAAATAAGATACCACTAAAATTAGGTAACTCTAAAAAACAAAGAAGTGATACCCAAGTTTAAAATCCTTTTTAAAAAAATGAAACTGAATTTAAATTAGTTAAAATCTTTTTTCTACTTATCAATAAACTATATAAATTCATCTATATTGACAGATCTGTAAACATAAAATAATCCACTTTATTTATAATTTTCAAAAATATACTTTTTAAAATGTTATTTGAGAAAAATTAGCTGATTTAAAGTTTAATTAATCTGAATTGAAGCAAATATTACTTACTTTTAGTCTTAAATATCATAGAAAAGTATTTTAGGTTGTGGGGTCTGATGTGTTGAGTTATTTATTGATAACCTGATGTTTGGAAAATTTAAATAAGGAGAAGAGAACTGAAAGAAATGACTTGGGGAATACAACAGGAATCATATATATTTTCATACATATTTTGTTTTAACTATCCAGTAATCTTAAACATTTAAAAAAATATTTTAAGCAATATAATGTTTTACTGAATTTTCTGGTAATTTGATTTCATAGCCTTAATTATGAAGACATTTGAAAATGTTAGAAAATTACCCCACCATTTGTAATTTATTATAGGTAGCTCTCTTATTGTCTGATAATATTGTCTATGAAGGGCACACAAATCAACAAATTTACACACACACACACACACACACACACACACACACACACACACACACACACACACAAAAAAAAAAAATTAAAAATTCTACTCTTGACTGCATTATCTTTGCTTTACTTTCTACTTAGAACTGAGTCCCTATTGCATAATGTGCATATAACTATGTTCATGAATTCTGTTGTCATCTCTAAACTAGATCCATTTAAAGCATGTGGACTTATTGGTGTCCCAGCAATAGTTCTTAAGAAACGTGCTCTGTAAACTGTACAATAAGTGCCTTGCTGCTTCTTGCTTTCCCACTTGTTGAAAACCCTTTTCAGTATACCTCTACTTAAGAACTCAGGTAAACTATCTGATCCCTCTAACTATTGGCCTATTAGCTTTCTACCACTTTTTGGCAAAGTTCTAGAGATTCTAATCAACTTTGTTAAATATCTATTGCCAGAATCTATCTTATCTATTTATAAGTTTGTCATTTGTCCTTGCTTTGAATACTGCTGCAACATGTGATCTGGTGCTTCTGCTATATATTTTGAGATTCTTGATGAAATCCAAAGAAGAATTTACAACGTTATTGGTTCTGGCCTGGAAATTCACTTTCAGTTACTTTTACTAACACTGTAATATAGCTACCCAGTCCCTTTTTATAAATACTTTCATGGTAATTGTTCTGATGAACGTTCCTCTATAGTAACTGAATTTCAGCACAATATTAGATTTGTGGCAAGGTTCCATTTTTTATGAGTTGAAATGGTTAGATGCAGCATAAGTTCTATGCTAACAGTTTCTTTTCTCACACCTTGCCTGTGAACTCTCTTCTGGCTTTTTGGTTCCAAGTCAATTTTGATCTTCAAAAAATCATTATCTACTGTCTTCTTAAATCTTCTTCTTTTAATGTTCTCCCTCTATAATAGTGTTTTCTCATATTCTCTAATACTCATTAACCCCTTGCATCTTAGTGGCTTTATTGCTTTTCTTAGGGTTAAATGCTAAAAAAAAATCTTGTCCATTTATAATTTATTAGGTTATTTTATTAGAAAACTTTTTGGAAGTATTTATTTTAGTCAGTTTCATCACTTTTTTCAATATATTGTGTATTTTAAAATTTGGAGTGAGGTATTGTTCACAATTTTTTTTACAGTTAAATAAAAGTAAAAATATGCAATTTCAAGTGTGAACACACTGAAAATTGATTTGGAACCTTATACTTATTTTCTAAATATTTATCTGTAATTTTTTAGTGCAATTTGAAATTCATTCTGTCGCTGTTTAAAACAAGAGATATTTTGTCTTTTGTTTTAATATAAAGGCATGTTTGAAAAATTGAAAATTGTAAAGTTTAATACCATTTTTGAATGTGAACATTATTTAAAGAACTTTATTTAATTTTTCATTTTATAACAAATTAGTTTTTGTACAGAATTATAGCGAAGAAAACAGCGACTTACCTCGTCAAACCAAGTGACAGCGAGTCATGTTAATACTACGACGTAAAATGCGGTGAAAAAGAAAATTACAGACCCAAAACAAGTCCGCCGCAGGAGTCGCTATAGGAGTATATGCAAATCTTTGGCATCCTCTCTGTGTTGTAGGCCAATAAAAGCAGTCATTCTCGAAGCGAAGAGGAGGTTTAACTGGTTAGGTGGATAGCAGTTGGCAAGATTGGACCGGCGAGTTGAATTGTCAGCATTTTCTTTTTCTGGCCCGAAATTCGAGCAATTTGTGAGAGAATATTTCCTACAAGCTATTTCGGCATTATGACGGACAAGACTTTTGACGTGAAGTTGATACCAGAGTTTGATGGTTCGGTAACTGGACCGGCAGTTACTGAATGGATTGAGAAGGCAGAACTTGTTTGTGACCTGTGTGGAATAAAAAAGGTTGAACGTGTTCTTCCTCTGAGGTTGACGGGCGGAGCATTTGCTGTTTATCAACAACTAAACTCGGAGCAAAAGTCAGATGTCGAGCAAATAAAACAAGCCCTGTGGATTGCCTTTGCACCAGATCGTTTCTTGGCTTAAGAGCAGTTCGTGGAACGCCGACTGCACCCAGACGAATCCGTCGACGTGTTTTTAGCTGACTTGAAGAAGCTACCGTGTCTCTTTGGCGGAATATCCGAGCAAGGACACGCATGTGCGTTCATAGCAGGATTACCAGTGCACATCAAACAACTACTGCACGTGTCTTTCAGAATGGAAGACATGAAGACAAACCAACTATTGGACCGAGCTTGGGCCATAATGAAAGATCAAATCACAACTGAGGAAATGGTTGCAGCTACCATTTCACCAGGCAGAGCTGATAAATATCCACATGATAAACGTCGGGAGGGTATGCGATGCTACAGATGTTCTGGGTGGAATCACTTTTCCAGGGACTGCCCAGTTCGACGAGAAGATGCTCATAAGTCATGCAGGTTACGCACAACACTGCGTTGTTTCAGATGTCAAGAAATAGGCCACATTGCTTCATTCTGTCTGGGAAAAGAGGAAGAGGACAAGACGTCAGCGCCGGTCTCTTCCCCAAGCGAGTTATGAATGAGGCACTACCGGTATTGAATATTTACGTGAATGGAATTAAGAGAGTAGCACTAGTGGACTCTGGCTGTTCACAGACACTCATGAGTAAATCAATCTGTCAATCCTGGCAGATGACGGAGGTGGACGTACTCACTGTAAACGGAAATACTCTTAAATGTTGTGGAGTTGGACATGTTAAGCTTGGCGTAGCCAATGCAACCCCCCTCAAAATCGAAGTCTTGGTAGTGGATGGAGAACTATTGGGCTTTGATTTATTACTTGGGTTCGACGCCATTAAAAAGTTAGGCGGACTCCAAATAACAGAGTGTGGTGACGTACGATTTCCCAAGCATGGGACTGTCTGTTGCGCTGCTATTAAAATAGAAGAACCTGATTTCTGTGCCGAATTTGACCCAAACCGAAAGATATGGGTCGCATCATGGAAGTGGTCTGATGGTTGATCACCGGAGAGTTTGCGAAATCGGATACCCGAGTACCCTATACCAACGACAATTAAGGAGGAATACGACCGGGAGCTGCAGACCTGGCTTGACAACAGTTGGTTGCAGCCTTATCCTGAACAAGAACTTGGTCCTCCAAAAGGACTAATTCTGTTGATGGCGGTTGTGCAAAAAAACAAAAATAAAGTGCGGCCAGTATTAGACTATCGAGAGCTGAACGAGTGTCTCGACGCACACACAGCCAATGCTGACGTATGTGCACAGAAACTGAGGGAGTGGCGTAAAAAAGGACCGGATGTCGCTATCTTTGACCTACGGCAGGCCTATCTGCAAGTTCATATCCATAAGTCACTTTGGCCCTTTCAAACTGTAATCTTCAAGGGGCGAAGATATTGCTTGACCCGAATGGGTTTTGGGTTGAATGTTGCACCAGCCCTAATGAAGGCCATTGTGGACGCCGCGTTGTCGAAAGACAAGTCAGTTCAGCGGGCAACCTCAACATATATTGATGATATTTATGTTAACGAGAGAATGATTTCAGCAGCTTGCGTGAAGGAGCACTTGGCTGCGTTTGGTTTGACCTGCAAGGATCCGGAACGGTTACGGGATGGCGCACGTGTGCTGGGTTTGCGTGTCGAACAAGATAATGACACGCTTAAGTGGAAGCGTGAAAATGAGATTCCATCAGTTCCTGAGGTCCTGACGCGACGTAACGTTTTCTTGTGGTGCGGAAAACTGGTGGGTCACGTTCTCGTGTGTGGATGGCTTCGTGTTGCTACATCATTTGTTAAACACAGGACCGTATCAATCACGTCTGGTTGGGATGACGAAGTGACAGACGCTCTCCTTAAGAACATGATTGGGGACATAGCGGAAAGAATTCACCAGAATGACCCTGCACACAGTAAATGGTGCACAAGAGGACACACTTATGAGGTATGGGTCAATGCAAGTTCTCTCGTCACAGCTGGAAATTGACGGAAATGTTGTAGAAGATGCATGCTGGCTGTGGCCTGAGAAGGACGTCCAACATATCAATTTGTCAGAATTGGATGCTATTCTGAAGGGCGTCAATTTAGCCCTACAGTGGGGCGCAACGAAGCTACACCTCTTCACGGACTCCGTGTGTGTGCACTGGTGGGTATCAAACATGCTCACTGGCAAAGCCAGAATACAAACTAAGGTGGCAAGTGAGATGCTGATCCGGAGGTGTTTGAGTACTCTTGAAATGCTGATTCAAGAGTGTAACTTATTGATCTCGATAAGTTTAGTATCGTCAAGTGAGAATCGAGCGGATAAGCTTACCAGAGTACTGCAACGATGGTATGATATGATTAAGAAGGAAATTGAACCAACACGTCCGGTATGCACTTCTATGGTGAACGGAACCTCCCCTGATCAGATACGTTTCATTCATTGCCGGAGTGGGCATCCTGGCATCAGGCAAACGTTGTATTTCGTGAGACTAGTTTACCCTACGACATCCAAAGCAGCTGTCAAGGCAGTAGTCAGAAAATGTAAAGAATGCCAGTCAATTGGCCCAGCCCCGAGTCGTTGGCCACGTGGCAACCTAAGTGTAACTGGAACCTGGACCCGCTTGGGAATGGATATTACGCATTACGGTGGACAACGCTACCTTACATTAATTGATTGCGGCCCCAGTCGATTTGTGATATGGCGACGCTTGCCTTGACAAGACTCAAGAAGAATCATCCGACAGTTGGAAAGTATTTTTTTTGAATGAGGCCCACCATCAGAAATACTAACCGACAATGACACTGCATTTTGCAGTAAGTCCTTTAAAGATTTTTTGGATGAATGGGGAGTCCAACTTCGTTTTCGTTGCGCTTATGTTCCTGCAGGAAATGGTATAGTGGAAAGATCTCATTGGAGCATAAAGAGAATTGCAGCAAGCAATGTTCGATAATGGAGGCCGTATACTGGCATAATATCACGCCGAAGGATGATGTATTGTCAATTAATGCGCCTGCCAATATGATTCACTGTTACCAACTGAAAGTGAAGGGAATTACTACTACATTACCACCTGATCGCTGTAAGGATCATAGTATATACAATATTGGGAACAGAGTATGGGTGAAAGCTCCCCATGGCCGGTGCACCTCCAGGTATCAAGTTGGTCGCGTAATGGACATCGTAAGTCCGCAAACAATATCGATGCATCATCGAGCGAATCCGATGATGATTCATCGACTGACAGCAATCGAATAATCGAAATCTGCAAATCCAATGCTTCCACAGACCCCAAGATTCCAGAAACTCGAGATACATCTAATGACTCCTCAAGAGAAGACTCTCCGACATGAGTAGAGGAAATCGTCCCATTACGATGAAGCACCAGGATAAAAAGACCTGCTCCAAGCTGTTTGTTTTGTGATAATGAGATCATGGGGGGGGGGGGGTATAGTGAAGAAAACGGTGACTTACCTCGTCAAACCAAGTGACAGCACGTCACATTAAAACTACGACATAAAATGCAGGCGAAAAAGAAAATTACAGACCTAAAACAAGTCCGCCGCAGGAGTCGCTATGGGAGTGTATGCAAATCTTTGGCATCCTCTCTGTGTTGTCGGTCAATGGAAAAAATTGATCGGCCGATAAAAGCACTCGTTCTCGAAGAGGAGGTTTAACTGGTTAGGTGGATAGCAGTTGGCGAGATTGGACCGGCGAGTTGAATTTTCAGCATTTTCTTTTTCTGGCCCGAAATTCGAGCAATTTGCGAGAGAATATTTCCTACAAGAATTTCAAGAAACAATTTAACAGTATTAATTCAATATGTCTTTATCAATTTTTTATTTTTTGCAGCACTTCCTTTAGTTTAATAACTTTTAAAAATCAGAATAATTAAAAGACTTAATTTGGTGCAATTAAATATTTATGGCATTCTATAGGTAATGGTAAAAAAATAATTAAAAAAACAATGGTTTAAACTCAAAAATATCATTTAATGAGTTTTAGTAATTTTTTTTTATAATTTTAATGAATTTTTTCTTGAATGTAGTATAAAATATCAAATTAATTTTAAGTTTCAAAAAAGAGTATAGAATAAAAATTATATTCTAAACTAATAGTTATATAAGGTTAAAAATAATTTATTTTTAAGCATAAACAATACTTATTCCTAGTTTGCAGTTCTGTTCCTTCATTTAATTTTATGCATGCTTTGATCTGACAGTCAAAGACTACGTGCTTTGGGGGTGACAATAGAAGACTATTTTTATTGACTATAACCTTAATAATTCATGAGTGTAAATAAATGTTATTTTTGATATTACTTTAAAAAAAAATCCAGTTAACTAATCCTTAAAGTTACTAATTTACTTTGAAACAAATCTTTAGGACAAATACTGGATTTTTAAAAAATTTGAAAATTATTTTCCTTTTTGTTGTGTGTAGTGTAGAGCAACTGCAGATGTGCATTGTGGTGCAGTGATGCACATAGGCTCTGAACAAGAAATTGAAGAGCTGAGTTCAAATTCCAGCTGAATTCGTTGCATTCACTTACATGCAAAGTATTAATCTGTTGCTTCTCTCTCCAGCTGTGTGGGGAGTAGATAGGTAGTAGTTAAAGTGTATTGAAATATACCCTTTCTTCTTTACTAATAGAGAGACAGAGAAATTCTCTCTCTCTTTTCATCTTAACACATACATTCTTTCCCTTTTTCTATTCTCCCATGTTTCTGTTTACCTAGATTATAACCCAGACATAGCTTATTTGGTCAACTGATGTCATGCAAAAATGAACCAATGACTAACACTCCTGCCAAAATCAATTCAGAAATGTGTAGGCATTAAGTAAATATAAAAAGAATAGTGAACACATACATTGCAGTTGGTCCACAGTTCACCCACTGGGTGTGTGGAAGTTTGTGTCAATTGTTGAAGATTCAATCAGCACACCAATTAGCCAAAAGAAGACTAACTCCGTGCAAACTGGAGATGTACTTTAATAATCTTCATGAAAAGAATATGAAAAAAAAAAAATGAATTCAAGAGTGCAGTCTATACACTAAAATACCTAGAACATAATATAACAAAGCACAAACAGCAATCTGATACTACATTCCACCTGACACACACATGGAGGAACAAATATGCTATATTTGCATGAATATACATATACATAAAAGAAAAACTCTTTATAATCTGAACACAGCAATTCATATATAACAGGTACCACCATTCATTTTTGATACCTAAGTTTTAAATTTAATTTTTAAAAATAAAAAATTTTCTTGAAGCTTTAATTGAAAGCTAAAAAGTTAAATTTACTATTTCCAGTAAGCAAAATACTCTAGTGCATTTTGAACAGAATTTATATTGATTGGAATCTAAAATTTTTTAATTTTTAAAAATTTTTCAATTTTTTGGCCATTTTTGTGTGATCAACATATTTGTAAACAAAATTTAATTCTGTTTTAAAAATCTTTCAAAAATAATATACATCTGAGACATGTTATTTTTAGAAAATTAGCAAATTTAAATTAAATTAATTTGATTTACACAAATGTTATTTGTTTATTAGATGAAATTTAGAATAAAATTATTTCTTAATTGCAGAGGTGACAAGTGACTGATGTGTGAAGTTAATGATGATAGCCAAATGATGATAGCCAGATGATGTGTGAAGTAATTGATGGTAGCTAAGTATGGTTAACCAGAACAGACATAATTATCTAAATTTTTTTCCTGTAAGAGGAAGAAACCATGAAACACATGACCTTGACAGAAAATACCATACTAAAAAAAACTTCAAATACACAAAAAAAAAGAAAAAAATTGAAATTATTTAGAAAATATGATGGCTCAACGATTTGTATAAAATTTTTCAATTTTTGATTAGTCTTCATTTAATAACTTAATGACCTAACCACAATAAGGCTTCATGAAATTTTTTTAAAATTTTAAATTTTATAAATTATTATAATTAAAAAGGAAAAAATTAAGACAATTCTTTTAAAGTTTCATGATTCATCAAAAAAAATATTTCTTTAGTTTTTAATGTCCTTAATTTCTGAGTGTCATTCAATAAATAAGGTGAATTTTTCAGTACAAGGACTTCTAATACAGATAGAAGCTTACTTTTTTTTTTTCAAGGTAGTTTCCCAGCAGTGTCACACACTTTTCCCATCTGTGCACAAGCTTCCATATTCTCTCAGTGTAAAAATCTTTGGACTGATGTCTCAGCCTATCACTTACAGCACTTTTGACTTCATCGTCACTTTCAAACTTCATGCCTCTCACGAACACTTTCAAGGGACCAAACAGGTGAAAGTCTGAAGGGACAAGGTCTGGGCTATAAGGGGGATGAGAGAGTAGTTCCCAGTCTACCTTGTTTATGGTCTGCACCGTTTGGCACCCACCAGCAGCTGACCTTCGAGTAGGCAAAGTCATCATGGACAATTTTGTGTGCTGTCCCAACAGATAGGCTCAAAGTCCTTGCAATGTCATCCACTGTCACCCTTCTGTCAGACTGAATGAGGGCATTGACTGATTTGATCACCTCAGGAGACCTCACTTTTGTAGGCCTCCTAGACCTGTCTTCATCCTCAATACTGCTCTGTCCTTCTTTAAACAATTTAGCTCACTTGTAGACATTTTTTGGCAGAAACATGTGGCACCATACACAGTTGACATTCTCCTATGAATTTCAACTGGATTGCACTCTTCAGCAACCAAAAACTTGATAACTGACCTCTGTTCAATCCTGGAGCATGCTTCTTGGTCGGTCATCTTTGTTAATTTCCAAAACTCTCAAAGTTTTTTTCAATCTGCAAAAAAATTTAAATCTCTTTGAAAAAGAAATAAAGGAAATTTGTTTTTAAAAAAGTAAGCTTCTATCGACAGATTGCAGAGGTCTTTTGACTTTCTTTGGTTCTATCAAATTCATACTGATACGGTAATGGTAAGAACACGTGTGGGGTTTTTTTTGGGGGGGGGGAGGAAGGGGGAGGTAAAAGGATTGGTAGGAGTGAAAGGACGCTAACTTTTTTTTTTTTTTTAGACTGAGAACGGAGAGAGAAAAGAAATTCATTTTAAATTCTATAGATTCCTATTTTTTTTTATGGTAGCTACAGACAAAAGGAAAAAGAGACAAGAGAGAACAACCGAGAATACACAAGGAGATGGATGGACCGGAAATACTAAAATCCGAAGTGGAAGCTGCAATGGCCAAAATGAACAGAAACAAAGCACCTGGCCCAGATGGCATAGTGATAGAGCTGCTGACAGCCTTAGAAGAATATGGCATAGAAAAGATTACCGACATAATAAACGAAATTTATAGCAGTGGAATAATACCAGACGACCTATGCAAGTCGATATTTAGAGCGCTGCCAAAGAAACCTGGTGCAAATGAGTGCGAACTACACAGAACTATCAGCTTAATGAGTCACATTACAAAACTGATTGTCAGAATCCTGATGAATAGAGCAAGAAGCAAAATCAGGCCGGAGATAGGGCAGGAACAGTGCGGGTTCGTCAAGGACACTGGAACAAGGAACGCCATATTCATGATTAGGATGCTCTCTGAAAGGGCATTGCAAATGAAGAAAGACTTATACCTGTGCTTCATTGATTATGCAAAGGCATTCGACAAAATACGACACAAAGAATTGATGGAGATGCTGGGCAATCTCGACATTTTCGGCAAAGACATAAGAATAATCAAGAATCTCTACTGGCAGCAAACGGCCTGCATACGGACAGGTAATGACCTCAGTAGATACACAAAGATAGAAAAAGGCGTAAGACAAGGATGTGTCTTTTCACCGGATTTGTTCAACCTATACAGCGAGAATATTTTGAGGACTCTAGATGACACGCCAGGATTTGTTATTGGAGGCCACAACCTGAACAACATAAGATATGCGGACGATACAGTGCTGATTGCGGACATGGAAAGGAAACTACAAGACCTCATACAGAAAGTAGCAGTGGAGAGTGACAAGAAGGGACTACAAATAAACTTTAAGAAAACTGAGTGCATGGTCATCAGCAAAAGATACAATCCAAAATGCCAAATACAGGTGGAGAATAATAGAATCAAACAAGTACAAGAATTTAAGTACCTAGGAAGTGTTCTAACAGGAGATGGAAAGTGTGACACGGAGATCCGAAGGCGAATTGGCATGGCAAAGGACGCGTTCCAGAAGATGAGCAAAATACTAACACACAGGAAAATCTCAATAGAAACGAAGAAAATACTTCTGGACTGCTACGTGATGTCAGTTCTTCAATACGGCTGTGAATGCTGGACAATATCATCGAAAATGAGGACAAAACTGGAAGCGGCCGAAATGTGGTTCTACAGAAGGATGCTACGGATATCGTAGACTGAGCATACAAGCAACGACGAGGTGTTAGAAAGAATGGCAACAAAAAGGAAATTGATGCTGAGCATCAGGAAGAGACAACTGAAGTTCCTGGGACATGCAATGAGGAAGGAGGGCCTGGAGAACCTGATACTGACTGGACAGATAGAAGGAAGGAGAGACAGAGGAAGGCAGCGGATAACATATTTGCAGGGACTGATCAGGTGGATGACGGAACGGGGGTTGCCAGGAGCAACAGGAGCAAACATACTAAGAGCCACAAGGGATAGGGAGACGTAGAGAGCCATGATCGCCTACGTCCTGAAGGGACAGGGCACATAGAAGAAGAAGAAGAAGAAGAAGAAGAAGCTTCTATCTGTATTAGAAGCCCTTATACCAAAAAATTCACCTTATTTATTGAATGACCCTCGTATTATTTATTAGAGCAATTAAAAGTTTATCTAATTAGCTTTACTGCCTTTTTTATTTTACTATTTAGGAAGATTTTCAAAAAAAAGTTCAACTGTTAAAAAAAAATATAAATGATTTACATTCCCCAATATGTCCTGTATTTAACTAATTAAATAAAATTTTGCTAAAAAATTTAATTTTTTGAAATTTCATGAATTTACAAGGAGGTAGGGTGACAGATGTAAAAAAATATATATATTTACCAAGATTTTCTCAAAATAATAATTTAAAAAATGATTTAATTCATTTGTGAATAAGTCTTGAATGTTTCATTAAAATTTGACAATTATTTAATTTTTGTAAGAATTTCCAAATTAATGTGTTCTTCACCAGAAAAAAAAAAACAAAAAAAACTGAGTTACATAATATTACATTATCCATTGTAAACTCTTGTAATGATTTGGTTATCTGCTGATGAAAATCAAAACAAGATATTTTACCAAAATCTCAAACGTATTCAGAAAGGTGTTTATTTATACTTCTGAGATGAAGTAGTATTTACACTATTTACATTGTTCAAACTATTGTCCTCATCTTTATTGCCATTATTACAAAGTTTTAGCCATTGTAGGATCTGACATTCTTCAGTTGCTAGGAATTTTAAACTGAACCCTTTATTATGATCACTGGGATATATCATTCTCATTCCATGTGTAATGCCACTTTTGGTAGCCATGTAGTTATCTCCCTTTAACTTAACTCTAAGTTATTTGTTCACCACTGCTGTAGCCTGGTATTGAACTCACAATTCTTTGGGTCAAGTCACTGGAACTAACCAATATCTGTATCTACTGGGCTATGTGTTCTTGGGGACTTTCGGCCCATGGGAATGACATAACCCAGTGATCATAAAAAAGAGTTCAGTTTGAAATTCCTAGCACCTGAAGATTGACATTGATAAATTCTATATCTTTTCCTCCATCTCCTCATTGTCTTTGCTGTTTACACACATTCAAAAAGTTTAAGGAGGTCGATACACTTACAGCAGCCCCACAACAGAGGTACCTAAAAGGAACATTCCCATGAATACCACAATGGCTTATACAAGAAACAAATGAAAGACACAAAATACAAAAAGGACAGAAACAAATGAAAGACACAAAATACAAAAAGGACAGAAATTATAAAAATGTATAATAAAAAATGTATAATAAAAAATGTAACCTTATGGACTTGTAGTGGAATACGGCCTTATACTCCAAACATTTTAATTTTATAGCTTAGGTAAAAAATAACAGACACACAGAAAAATAATGAATGAAGAAATTCCAGTTTTTAGTAACAACAAACCAAATAACATGTACAAAATAGGAAGTTGAAATTATGTGTTGAGAGAGTGAGTAGAGGAAGTAATTGGGACTTTAAAATTAATTGTTTATGAATTGATGTAAGAATAAATTATCTCTCTTTTATATGTTCAATAAAAAAGCAAGTACATAAAACAGTTTGTTGAAAAAAAGTTGCTTGTAAGTGAATTCAAAGGTAAATGTAGGAAACATTGAATGTTTGTTCCTTTAAGTAAATTAATATAAGTGAGTAAGTGAGTGAGTATATTGACTGTATGAGTGAGTGAGTGAGTGAGTGAGTGTGTTGCTATTTTGATTATGCGTTAAGAGTTACTTAGCTTGTAAAAATTCAACAGTTTGTAGTTGCTTGGATTTTCGTGGCACTCAGTTGAAGTTCGAATTCTCACTAAGGATTAATATTAAGTGAGTGAATAAGTAATTGTGTGAATGAGAGTTAGAATTGAAGTAAGTGAGTGGGAGAGAGTTGAAAAGTAAATTTTTCACTTTAGGATTCAGTTTTGCGCTACATGGCAAAGTGGGAGATTGTGCTTCTGTCTGTTACATGGTGACAGGCGTGGACGTCTTTGGCTTTCTATCCTAAAGTGAAGGTTCTCTCTAAGTTTCTTCTTTTATACAGACAAGGTGGATCAAAAACACTTGTAAGTTTTGGCGGAATTAAATGTGTTCTGACGTATTCTCACGTCTTTTGATTTATTAACCAATAATGCAACTAACTTCATGTTTTTCAATCCAGTGTCTGTGTTAAGAAACCGAGATATTGTTCTGAAGTAAGTTTTGTACTCTCATAAATTTTTTTATCTGGACTCTGCGAGATATAAATTGTCGTAAGTGCTTTTTTTTTAATAAACTTTGCTAGGTGGATTCCACAGAGTCAAAAATAAATGTAATATAGTTAATAAAACCTGACCTTTACTCTTTTATTGTCTCAAGTTCAGCTACCATAGTTTAAATAGCAAAATAGATTGAGTTCTATAATAGCCTTGGTTGACAACCAGTCTACCACAGAAAGAAATGGAAAATTTTCTGTTCAGTCAGTTATATCTACATGACCACTCAAGCGTGTATCACATATGGCACATTAACTGACTGAGTATAACTGGGTACTGTAGTGTAGTCTATGTATGGAAGTTCAATGTGTGACCGTGCCCGTGGTTTTTACTTTACATACATAAATTAATTTTTCTTTTTCTTTTTTTTTTAATGGATTAGCATTAAGCTATGAAATAAAACAAGAAATTAAACTCCAAAGATATTTAAATTATTTAAAAGGCATTTTTAAGTATTTTTATTAAGTTTATGGTGATGCCTTAACAAAAAACCAAAATGTGTAATTGAGTTGAGGTGATAATTTTTATTTAAACAAAGGGTTTTTTTAGATTAAAAAAATCATTTTGGCCTTGTTAGTTACAGTTACATTTTAAAAAAAATAGTTCCCTATATCATCTAACAAGTAACTCAAACGAAAAAAGTAAAATTGCACACCCAAAAAATTGAATCAAAACAACTAAAAACATTTTGGAAAACCCAAACCAAGGCAAATTTCCTAAGTCAATGTGAAAGTTAAGATTAGATTCTGATTGGATAGGAAATAGAAAATTGATCTATGACTCTGGTCAATTTTTTTTTTTTTCACACCTAGAAAATGGGTATGCTGTTGGAGCCAGTCACATGACTAAAATCCTCTCTTGATCCATGTCTCTTGACCGGTCAAATCAATCTTCGATTTTTCTCTGACCATAAAAAGGAAAAGAACACAGACTTTTATTTGCAACCTTTTTAATCTTTTTACATCCACACAATCTGCTACTTTACTATATCTATGAACTCTGAATTTCTGTGGAAAATTTAAATACTTACATTCCTCTTTGAACAATTAACTTAACTACATGCATTTTGCCTATGAACATTTTATTTTTCTTCTTACAATTTTGTTATTCTGTTAATAAAAAAATTACTTTAATGCACAAACGAAATATTTTATCTTTCTACATTTCAACATTTAACCTTCTGATATTTTAAATTGTGGAGACTTCGATCGTGTTTGGCACAAGGCCAATTTGGCAAGCATCACCGACGCCCCAACACCGATATAATGAAAAATAAATCTCTTTTAAACTTTTAAACATTAAAATGTGAATTATGACGTGAATTATGAAAGGCTTAAAAAATAATTTACTCTTTCATAATTCACGTCTGTTGCTTAATATTTTATTTTTTTTAGTTTATAATTGGTTGAGTGAGTGATTGTTAAAAAAAAAAGAGATTTTTAAAATTGTAAAAAAAAATTGAAAGATAAAAAAGCATTTTTAAAAATTAGAAAATGTACCGAAAATACTCTTTTTTTTTTTTTTTTACAAAACAAATTTGAGTTTTCAAAATATTTATTTTTTCAACATGATGTTTTTGTGTCGAAACTTTTGCGCGTAAAATGAAAAAAAAAAAAAAAGTTTTGGAGAGAATGTTTGTATTAAGACTAAGAGGCGAACTATTTTTCGCGATTTTTCTCTTCTGGCATGAAACGCCTGACGACCCGAAGTGAAGAATTTAAAAATATAAAAATTTGCAGAATAATAACACTAAAAGAGTTATGTTATTTTTCAGCATATAGCTTTTGTCAGTAGTGGGTAAAAACAGAATTGTCCTGACTACTTGAATGCGTAACGGGAAATCGACACACTTATTACAATTGAGTGGGAGGTGATAATCGTTGTCCTAAAAACACTGACCTTGAAATTATCACGTTGAGTACGAGTGTTTCATGGAAAAATCAACACTTGACTAAAGATTTATTTTTGGCTTTTTCTATGGACACCACGGAAATATTTACTTTCGTAGTTTAAAGTTATGAATTGTTACGGATCATGAATATGACATAGAATCACTTCAATTCAACATAACAAGCCGACGCAGTTTGAAAAGAAAATGTTATAAAAACGTGCACGGGTTACCTTCAAAACATGGAACGAATAATAATTTGATTGTTGATGTTTAGATCCCTCTCGCTTTTTTTTCTCTGGCTGGTGTTTTTTACCCTTTCTTGTATGAGCTGATATTGTTAATTAAACAAAAACTCTAAAGAAAATAAAAAAATAATAAAGTTAATAATGAGTTGAGATCTCTGAGTCATCTTCATTTCAGAACAAACATTTCTGCTGTAACTCCTCATCTACGTACCGACATTGATTTTCTGTGAGTTACCTTGTAGGGGCCTCGAGGAAGTTTGTCAAACTGGCCTTGAGCCAGATACAACCGAAGTCCCCCACAATCTAAAATTGCAGAAGGTTGAAGGTTTTTTTTTTTTTTTTTTTAATCATATCACCCTAAGCAAGGCGAAAACGCCACTGATGCGCAGGGGGCTACGTAAGAGAGAAAAGATTGGAAAAGAGAAAAACCGGAAACCACAACCTAAACAGGAAACAAGAGATGAGCCTCTTCACCTGTTCAATAGACGTGGGTGGAGTATGAACCGGGCGATAGTTTAGACTATCTACTCCAATTGAAAAAAATAAAAATAAAAAAACAGAGTGAAAAGATTGGAGAAGAGAAAAGCCGGAAACCACAACCTGAACAGGAAACTTCACCTGTTCAATAGACGTGGGTGGAGTGTGAACCGGGCAATAGTTTAGACTATCTACTCTAATTGAAAAAAAAAAAAATATAACAAAAAAGAGTGAAAAGATTGGAGAAGAGAAAAACCGGAAACCACAACCTGAACAGGAAACAAGAGATGAGCCTCTTCACCTGTTCAATAGACGTGGGTGGAGTGTGAACCGGACGATAGTTTAGACTATCTACTCCAATTGAAAAAAAAATAAAAATAAAAAAACAGAGTGAAAAGATTGGAGAAGAGAAAAAATTATAGAATGAATCTTATACTTTATTTACATTAGAAATCATTAATTTATTATATTATTATGTAAGATAATTCTGTACCATCCAATGCAATCAGAATCTTAAGGTATAATACCCAATAATATACTAATATTTCATAAAAATCAGTCAGTTAAGTGCCATACGTGAAACACATTTGGGCGATCATGTCTCGAAAGAGACATGACTGACTGGGCAGAAGATTATCCCACAGTAGGTTGCCATTGCTTTCTGTGGTAGACTGGTTGCCTGCCAAAGCTATAGAACCCAATCTGTTATTTAACCCATAACTGGAAGGAAGAGACGGATTAATACCTTTCCCAAGGGTATTTGCATGTAAGTGAATGCAATGAATTCAACTGGAATTTGAACTCGGCTGCCCGATTTCTTATTTCGAGCTGATATCCACTGCACCACAATGTACATCACACAAAGAAAATACAAATTTCATATAAATTACAATATGATATAAATACATATCAAGATGAAAGAAAATGTGTTTTTTTCTAAGAGACATACACCTAGACAGACACACACATCACTCTGTTTCTTCACAAACACACACATACACTCTTACACACTTTACCATCCAAAATATTTTTATATATTTATTTCTACCAGCCTGATTATTTAGGATACATTTTGTACAAAAATGTGTGTCATTCCTCAGGATTCAAACCTGCGACCCCTATCAACATTTTTTGATTAAAAACAGAATATCTACTCAAATACGAGTATAGATTAAAAATACTGTTCAAACAAATAATTTCAATATGTTGGTTGTTAAAACCATTTCATTAATCTTTGGGATTTTCCAGAACATACACTGAATATATATATATATACACACACACACACACACACACAAACATTTCAACATTGTAGGAAATGCTAAAAATATTGTTACACCCACATACACACACAAACACAGGCATAAAAACACACATACACAAATTAAACATTTGTACATTGAACATTTTGCGATTATCATTAAAGTCCAATAAAATAGAATCCTTGAGACTAAAACTACTTAAATTTTTTTTTGTCATTAGCCACACTCACTAAACTATGACACTCAATATTTGACAACAAAATATTTGATCATTAATTTTGGGCACCAAAATTACTATGCTTGATCAGGTGATCATAATCAAGATGGCATTTTAAACAGATAGCAATCCGACCCGCACCTTTTTCTGCATAAAATGGTAAGAATACTCCAAGTCCAGTTAAATGTGAGACATATTATTGCAAAGTCACACATCTCTCCATTTTAATTTATCTTTTTGAAAGCCATAAATTTAACTCCTTACTACTATTTCTCTGGAACATTTAACTACTTACATTTTCTCTTTGAATATTTAACTCTTACAAATTAATTAACTACATACATTTTTCTCTTTGAAGTTGAACATTTCGTTCTTATAAATTTGTTATTCTGTTTAATTAATAACATTTTACTTTTACTTTAACATACAAAACTTTAAAACGAAATATTTTATTCTTCCACAATCCAGAGAAATAGTAGTAAGGAGTTAAATGAATCCAGGGCTCATAGTTGATAGTAGCAGAATGTGTGTATGCAGAAAGATTTAAAAGGTTGCTAATAAAGTCTGTGTTCTGTTCTCTTTTTTATCATATGGCTGTCGAGAAAGTGGAAAGGAAGGTGAAGCAATAAAGAAAATTGTACTTATCGGACTTTAGTTTTTAGGAGTAAGTTGAAGTATCTTGTTGTTGTTGTTTCTTTGACAGTGTGTGAGTGAAGACGAAGAAAGGAAAATTGGAAGGAGAGGAAGAATGAATGTATATCAATGAGACATGACAGGTTCAGGTTTTTAAATTTCTTCTTTACATTGTGACAAGGTCCTTATCAGATTACCGATCCCATCAGACTGACTGATTCTGACTTTCTTTGTGTTTTTATAGCCATTTAGTTTTTTCACACTAGATTGCTAACTTTTCCCTCAGTTTTGCAAATCACTTCCCTTTATTGGTCAACAAATAAATTTAACATTGGATAGAAAAACTGGGCTTTGTCTTTTTCTTTCAGTATGGGGTCAATCCTTTTCTTATTTGTCAAAATTAAATTTCACATTTGATTGTGAATTTTTGCTTTGGTCTGGGTTTTTCTAAAATGTTTTCAGTCATTCTGATTCATTTTTACAAGTGTCCAATTTTACTTTTTGCATTTCAGTTAATTGTTGGAGGATATAGGATTTGTATCCTACAACTGCCTATCTGAGCTATAACATAAAACAAATTAGCCTGATAGATATTTCACTAAATCTTGCTCAGATAAATGTAAATGAACTAAAAAATAAGCAGATTTAAGAAAATCCCTACTCTACTTAATTGTTGAAATTTTGTATCAAAACCTCAAAATCAGTACTGACCAAATTATCAATGGTTTTTAAAGTCCCTTTTTAGTAAACTGGATATATAGAACTAGGCTAAATAGTGATAAAACAATCCGCCTCTCCTTCTGTCCAGTCAGTATCAGTTTGAGCCTTGAATTCATTTACTAAGTGTGAATTTTTATTAAAGTTAACAATTTTATAGAATTCATGGACACATAAAAAAAAATAATACACAGCCATGAAAAATAAAGAAAGTAATCAATTTAGTTATTGACATTTACAAAGAATAAAATAATTATTTTTGGCAAGAGAATGAGGAAGAGAGAACATTACCTTGACATTATAGGGAGATGGTTAATGTTTATTGAATCAGCCTTGTGTCATACACAACCGAACTCCCCACAGCTTAGTATTTATTATTCGTTATCATCAGAAGGTTGTCAGCAGGCTGGAATGTGTGAATCAGTGTGGAAGAATAAAAATATAGATTTTGAATGTTAAAATAGAAATTTATTGATGGAAAAGAAATAACAAGAATTGGTAGAAGTTAATGTTCAATTAGAAACATTATACAGAAGTTAAGGAGAGAGTTTCTAGTAGTCCTTGCAAGAGCAGTTATGTGTATGTATGTGTGTTGGTATGAGAATTTATAGGGTAGGAGTGAAATTTCTCAAGTTTTGTGTGTGTTAAGCAAAGTTTGTAAATTTCAGAAAATTTGTTTTTCTAACAATGAATCAGATTTGAAATTTAACATATAACTTTTTTGGTTCACTGTAACCTCTTAACACAAATATTGTAGAGGTTCATATGAAAACAAGCAATATTTGAAACTCCTATGTGAAATTTGAAAGAAATATTAACTCCAATGAAAAAATAAAAAAACCCAAAATGCTTAGTTTCTTCCTTTTCTTGTTCTTCATTTGCTTCTTTACTTCTGTAAGAAACAGCCTAGTTCATTGTTAGTGACAGCCTCTTAAGTTCCTTCTTAAATTCTTGTAATCTTCCAGAACCCTATACCTTCTGGATTCTCATACCTTTTTGTAATTTTCTGAAATTTTCTGTCCAACTTGATTTATAGGCCTATAATCTTTCAAAAGGCTCCAGATGAGTCTCAAATGTTGAATTTGCCTGGTAGGAAGTCACCCTACTCATTGGTAAAAACCCCAAAATTTAACTTATTTTGAAATTTTGAAATTAAATCTTAATTTTCCCACCTTAGACTGACTTATTTTCAGTGTATTCTTTTCAAGTGATTCTATTTTTAGAAAGTTTAAAGAACAAATAATTCATAGCAAATTTATTAGTTAATTTTTTTACTTATCATCTGGCTTTCTTTTAATCATTTTAAAACATTTCTCTTAAAAGCAAGTGTAATAAACAAACATAGGCTGTTATAACATTTATTTATTTTTATCTTCACCTTCTTATTAATTAGTTATTTAATTTACATTTTTTCTATGCAAACTTTTATATTCTTTACTCATGAGAAAGTATTAAACAAACTTAGTGTAACAGTCAGTTAAGTGCCGTACGTGATACACACTTGGGCGATCATGTCTCTTTTGAGACATGACTGACTGGGCAGAAGATTATCCCGCAGTAGGTTGCCATTGCTTTCTGCGGTAGACTGGTTGCCGACCAAGGCTATAGAACCCAATCTGTCCTGCTATTTAACCCATAACTGGAAGGAATAGACAGATTAATACTTTTCCCAAGGGTATTTGCGCGTAAGTGAATACAATGGATTCAACTGGAATTCGAAGTATATTGTATTATTTTGAATTATTTTATATTCACCTTTTAATTATTTTACATTACTTTCTTGTAAAATGTTTGTATACATATTTTATGCAGAATACGTGGCTAAATAGGGAGAAATATATTGGTGAAGATTGTGTTCCTCCTGTCTTTTAAGTAGAAAGAGTTTGCCTTATCTTGAAAATTGGCACAGTATAAACTTCTCCCAAAGTCTTGTACCAAACTAACTGTACTTAATAAATATTATAAATATATACTAGTCATGAAAAATACTGTTAGGCTATATTTTAAATAACAATGGTGTTAAAGGCTAATGCTAACTTAGCCCCTTAACATGCATATATATATATAGTCATCTGCATATATATATAGATATATATATATCTTAGAAGTGGTACAAACAAATGGTTAACAAGCTGCTGTTAGTAGCAATTTACTTTTTGAAGAGTGCACTAAACTATGTTTTTATTTTAAACACTTATAATATATATAGATGTAGGATAATATGTATATTTATTAAATTTTTGATTATATTTTTATTGATCCTTTTAACACTTTTATTCTAATAGGTTTCCTGATTTCTGGTTGGTATTGGAATATGAAATTTCTCATATCTTCTGAGTAATTCTAATACCATTAGCTGTTTTCAAAGTATGATATCCAGAGTTTTTTTTAGTCACATGGCATTTTAGACTCTTCTTGATTTCAACTGAAAATTTTAATTGATATATTTGTTCACATGTATTTGACTATATATTCTGATGAGGTGTGAAAGAATACCAATTTTAACCAGTTGATGAACTTCTTTATATTTAAGGTCAAGACAAAATTATTGCAGGTCTCAAATTCTGTTTTTCTGATTGGTGAAAAATGATCCAGAGGTAGTATTTTTTCTTAATCCTTTTTTTTTTATTTTTATTACTCTGAACCAGATACAGTATCTCCTTAAACAGGCTCAAATCCAAGGCAAATCAAGTAAAGTCCCATCTCAACTCTTTATTTGTTAATATTGTCACTCTTATGTAGTAGTAAGAGGAATAGGGTTGTATTTTTTCACATATTTTTTCTTGCTGTTGTGTGAAAAGATATAGAAAAACATACTAACATATATAACAATTGCTTTATTGTTTTATCAAATGTGTTGTTGAAATTGTTTTTACTGTACACTATGTTCAATCTTTAAATGTTATTGCCAGAAAGTTCTTACAGTTAGTGAATTATAGGATAAACCAAATTAGTGTATGAATTTTTTTGTAGTTGAATGTTCATAGAGATCAATTAATGAATGAAATAGTGCAATAAGTTTGCAAAACAATTGAGTTAAGTGTTTAGTGTGTATTTCCTCATAACGTGAGGTTATAGCATAGAAATAAGTAATAAAATAAGCAGCAAACAAAGAGATAAAAATAAAACATTTTATCAAAAAGACAGAATAAGGGAATGTAGAAATATTAAAAATGATCCCAAAGTGTTCCAACATTTAGCAAAATTAAAACAACAAACACTTATTTATTTACATTTCCTGATTTTCTCTTTTTCTGAGCTATTATACTGACACCAATATCCATCAATAGCCCAGAACTTTACAAATATATTTGAAACATCAGCAAACAATAAAAAAAATCCTATCTTTCTCCAACCTGACATACACCTATCTAAAATTGTTATTGTGTAATTGTAAATTCAAAATTTTAACAATGAGTTGGAATATCAAAGTCTTATTTAAAAGAGAAGTTTTTGCTTTACAATAATTATGTGGAATTGAAGGCTTGGCTGGACAAATTCTTTGAGTCAAGGCTGGGAGATTTTTATCGCCAAGGTATTGAAAAACTTAATGGTACAGTGGCAAGACAACACTAAACTGTTTTAGTGTGGTTTTGACAATGGAAGGAAGTCATGCACAACAATGGAGAGTATATTACTGATTAATTTGTTGTAGTTTTTTGTTTAAAATAAATTTGAAAAAAACCAAAAAAAAAACGTTCATGAATTATTCCCCAACCCAATACATATAAACAAAGTAGAAGTGAACAAATATGTCCAATTACACACTGTTTGTGATTGGTCCATCACAAACTGATAACTCCATTTTGGTATTGATCAAAAACATAAACATTCCTCCTTGTGTCATACTGGATATTTAGTTGTAGCATATTTATATCCAAATAAATAAATATATTTGTTAGTGCTAATTCTTGTGTTACTTAAATCATGAAATGTAGATAGCATAGTCATCCACTTCACAACAACAATAGACTGAGGAGTGTTAAAACTTGTGGGGATTACTCCCACTTGATCTTCTAAGCTGCTGGGTGGTGCTATTTAAGGATTATAAAAGGATGAAGACAAGGCATCTCTCTCTTTTTCCACCTTTCAGCCATGCATGCATAGGTAAAAAAGTTAACACAGGACTTGTTCCTACTAGAGATATAATATCTTTGCCCTTGGTGACTTATGACTGAACTTTTACACACATTCAGACACACACACATTTCTTATTAAATTTAATGATTTTTCTTCGTTTTCAGCTGTCGGCATTAATGTTTTCACTCTTTTTTTATCCTTTCTTATTGATATAAAAATACAAGAACATATCTTTATGTTAAAATACCCTTGACTCATTCCATATTCATCCATATTTTCCCTCTGAAAATAATGACAACCCATCATTTACATTTGTTTGGTTGACAATGCTTTTAGCTGAATCCACCAACAGTATCCGCAACAACCTTTACACCAATAATCAACTGGAAGGTAACCACACCTTTTCATCTTTACAGAAGGCACTGTGACAGTAGAATGCTGTCACTTCAAAAAAGGAAAAGAAAATCAGTGAAAACTTACTTTATCAGGAAAATATCTCCATGTTGAAATTCATTTCTTTTACTCATTTCACCATTATTATCGCAAAACAAAAAATTCTTATAATCTAAAAACATTTTCTAGCTTTAAATAACCTGGTTGATAAACCATAGAACTTGAATGAATCAATCAATCTTACTTTTCTACCAGAAAAGAAGATTTTTTTGTTTCAGTTTGTTTTGTGGTAGTTTGGCACTCTAGTTGGTGTAGGAAAAATGTGGAGATTAAGAGCATAATTAATTTGGCTTGAAAAAAAAGTAATCCTCTTTTTATCGTGGTATATATTTTTTTCTTTTCTACAGTCTTAATACAATTGTTATAATATTTGGTGGAGCTTTGGATCCAACATTACCCCTACATGCAGTTAACAAGGGTGTATGAAATGATATATGAATTTTAATCTTTGAATTAATTATCTATGTTAAAAGTGTTTTAATGGGAAAAAACCTATATTGAAATTCCGGAGCAAAATTATAACACATAAAAAAATAAACATGAAAGTCATTTTTTTTTATTTTATTGTATAGAAATATTTTATGCTGACTTTGCTTTTTCTGATGAGAGAAGTACCTAGAAAAAAGTGTCTCTTAATAATGCATGGTTTTGTACACCTTGTTTATTATTCTGAAAAATATCAGATTAAATTCATTGAATTATGAGATTAATTTTACATAGAAACATTCTTAATAAATGACGACTTTTATTAACTTTGTAATATAAAATATCATGTTTTCTCTTACTTTTTTAATGTTTTTTGTAATGGCAGACTAAAACATACTTTTTTAAATACCTTTTAGAAAGAAAAACACAAATTACTCATAAAAAATTAATTTTAATTAAATTTCAGCATCATTATATTTGTTGTTTTGAATAACAATATTATAAAGAAAAGCATTAAATTAACTTTAATTTGATATTGACCAACCATTGACTAGGAGTGACAAATCAAATAAACTTGTCTCTTTTATACAGACATTAGCTTTTACTTTATTTTAAAATCTTTCCAGGAGACATTTTGATTGGTTAATAAATTGAAATATTTTTCTCTCATTTGGATCAAATCTTAACTGATGTGCAGTCTATGTGTAGAGAACCTGGTTTTCATTAGTGTATTTTGATTGATAAAAGATGCACATTTGATATATATTGGCTACTGTTGGCAAATTCTTTTGATATCTGACTTTAAGAATGTTCACTCTAGCCAAGCCTTCTGATTGACTCTATTTTGGAAGGTAATGACAACAGCTTATTTTGGATTTGATGTCATTAAACATTAGAGTGTAATATAAGTTCTTGAGTGTTTGGAGGTTATTCTTTTCCCATATTTGATGTAATTTCTGTGGGTATATCACTTTTTGGTAAAGATATAGTTTTTTCATTTGTTCTGCTAAAGTTTTCATCAGTTAAAAATACTGGTTTTAATCAATCAGCAGTGACTGTATCTGATGTGAAATGTTTTGGGATGTCAAAGTATTTGTCAACTTTAGATAAAACTCTATAAATGCCATGATAATTTTCAGTTAATGTTTTCTTTTTACTGTATCATTGTGTGAAAATATGGTGAAATTTTTCAGAATGCATTTGTGTGTAGAAGTAGTATGGGTTGGTGCTAACTGGAATTACAACATTTTGGTCTTTAAATTTTGAAGTTGGAGTGAATTGCATGTTATTTCTGAAAAATTTACCAAGTGATTCTGAAAACTGGGACACAGCCTAAATTGTCTTTAACTGTATTTTGTAATTAAATCAAGATTAGCAGTGAATTAAAGGCACCTCAACATTGGATAATTATATTTACCCAACCATCCCACCAAAGCCTGATGTGACACAAGGTCATTTTAACTTGGGGAATGTCATATGCATACTTTTTGCAAGGACAAAAATTGGTTTTTGCTTAGCTCTGACAAACAGTGTCATGCTGGCATCAATACCACACTGACCCAACCACTTTAGTGCAATAAGAAAGGTGCTGCTGCAAAGTTGTAATCCCCAGGGCTGAGCAACTTCTCCCATCTAAAATAAAGAGAAACATAGCTCCACTTCCAACACAGGAGTGATAACCATGCCTCAGTAAACCCTCATTGGCAATAGTTAATGGGTAATTGTTAGCAAGGTTAGTCTGGTTGTGTAACGGAGACTTACCTCAGCGACCCAAAAGGTCTAGAGTCATGTGTATGTTTTGCAATGGAGTGTGGAGAAGGTGAATTGGCGAGCTTCAGACTGAAAGTGAATTGGACAGCACTTGGTGTAGGTGAAAATAGCAGTGTTGATTGTAGCCATTTTTATTATTCTAGGTGCTCTTTGGCTAATTGATAGCTGGTCGAATGCATAAAAGCATGGCATGCTCATTCAGAAGCGTTTTGGTTTTTGGTGAGGAGAGTGGCTTACCTGTGTTTGTGAAACTGTGATTGGTAGAATTGATTAGCCTTACTCAGTTTTTTGTATAGTGTGCTTACACTTTTGACACAAGCTATTTGGGCATTTGATTCTGGCTCCCCATACACCATGATGACGAACAAGGCCTTTGATATCCGACTGATCCCAGAGTTCAGCAGTGCTGCAACTGACATGCTGATTGTAGAATGGATAAAAAATGATGAGTTAGTCTGCGAGCTCTGTTCCATGGATAAAGTTAAGTGTGTTTTGTTACTGAGACTGCAAGGCAGTGCTCTTGCTGTATATCGGAAACTGAGTAAAGAACAAAAGGCAGACTCAGAACAGATCAAATGGGGCCCTTATGACTACATATGCAACAGATGCGTTCAATGTGATTGACCTTTTTGTGGTACAACAACTTCAGCAGGATGAAATGGTGGATGAATTTCTAACAGAGTTGCATTGCCTAGCTTGGCTGGTTGGATGATTGCTGCCTGATTGTTGGTCTGCCCAACAAACGCATACAGACAAGGAAGTTCTTCCTTCTAACTCACGCAAAGGGGCTGTTATTTGCTATAGATGCTCTGGTCCTAACCATATGGCCAGAGATTGTATGCAGCGATGTTCCAAGGGAACAAATAATCTGTTGTGAATGATTTGTCACAAGATACAGTGTTTTAAATGCGATAAAATTGGGCACCTATCATTGGAGTTCACATATCAGAGAAACACCTGAGGGAAGAGGATGTCAGCATCAGTCTTCTTCCTGAGCAATTAAAAACTGGGAGCTGCCTGCTATTGAGGCATTTATCACTGGACAGAAGTGTGTGGCTCTGGTGGACTCTGGGTGCTCACAGACATTAGTGAGCAAAGCAGTATGCTGTCTTTGGAAGCAGAAGGAAGTGGAAGTATTAACAGTTGATGGGAGAACTGTGAAGTGTTGTGGGCATGGCAAAATCAAGTTGGACACTGGGCAGGCTTGTCCTGTGACTGTTGAGGCCCTGATCATAGATAGACAATTGTTGGGATTTGATCTTCTTCTTGAGATTGACACAATTAGGGAGCTCGAAGGCATGCATCTAACCAGATTGGGTGAAGTGCACTTTCTTGATGGAAACTTAAACTGGTGCACCACCATTTCTATTGATGAGCCTGACTTCAGCATGACATTTGATCAAAATATTAAGGTGTGGACCACCTCGTGGAAATGGGTGAGTGGTCACACTCCTGGTGAGCTGAAAAATACACAGTGCCTGACCATGCTCAAGAAGTGTACAAAAAAGAGCTACTATTGTGGCAGCATAATGGATTTTCATATCCTGAAAAAGAGCTTGGCCCACCCAAGGGTTTGATGGTGATTGTACAAGAGCACAAGCAGAAGATCCGGTCGGTGATGGATTATTGCAAAATGAATGGATTTGTGGAGGCATTCACTGCTAATGCAGATGTGTGCATGGAAAAACTTAGAGAATGGTGACAACAAGGAGCTGATGTATAGCTTTTGGACTTATGAAAGGCATACTTGCAAATCTACGTTGATAAGTTATTATTGCCCTTTCAGACTGTGGTTTTCAAAGGTCAGTGATTTTGCCTTACCTGATTGAGTTTCAGGTTAAATGTGGTGCCACTTATCATGAGAGCTGTCATCCATGCAGTGTTGAATCAAGATCAGTTGATTAAGAATGCAACATCAACATATATCGACAACATTTTTGTCATTGTTAAATTGGTTTTTGCAGCACATATGCAGCAGCACTTATCTGATTATGGTCTTGTCTGTAAGGATCCAGAGCAAGTGGAAGACAGAGCCAAAGTTCTGGGCCTGAAGATCTGTGAGGGAGACTGACATCCTTCGATGGAAACATAGCAGCAAAGTCCCAGACATGACACAGAAATTCATTCGGAGCATTTTTTCTTTGTGTGGATAACTAGTGGGTCATTTCACTGTGTATGGATGGTTCAGAGTGGTGACTGCATTCATGAAGTGGCTAGCAAGCAAAGTGACCAACAGATGGGATGATGAGGTCAAGAATCTCTCTCTCCATTGCATGCTAGCGGAAAGAGTGGCTAAAGTAAGTGAGATGGATCCTATGAGAGAAGACTTGTATGTGAACTGTGGTGAGATACAGGTCTGGGTAGACACAAGTTCTGTGGCCACAGAAGAGAATGGAAGCATTATAGAGGATACTTGTTGGTTGCATCCAACTGAAAATACCAAGCAAATACCAAGCACACCACTCTGGCTGAGCTTGATGCATCAATAAAAGGCATAAATCTGACCCTTCAGTGGCAGACATCAGGGTTACATTTGACTACAGATTTGGCATGTGTTCATCGATAGATATCCGATACTTTGGCTGGGAAGGCTCGGGTGAACAAAAAGGCAGCCAGTGAGACGCTGGTATGGCATAGAGACATTACAAGTGTTGGCAGAGGAATATGCCTTGACAATAGATGTGACACTGGTGAAATTCTGTCTAAACTGCACTGACTGCCTTACCATGGAGGTGGTTGGATTTACATAGGCAAGGAGAGCAGCCAGTGCCTGAGGGCTGAGCTACTGTGGGGAGCAGATTAAACGAGAAGCAAGTGACCAACATCCACCACCAAAGTAGCCATTTGGGGGTGAAGAGAACCTGTGAAGCCTGCCAGTCAATTGATCCAGTGCCGGTGCATTAGAAGAAAGGAGCACTGAGTGTAAAGCTAACCTGGAGCAGGTTAGTGATAAACATAACCCATTACAGAGGTGGTCATATTTTAACACTCATTGACTGCAGTCCCTCTTGGTTTGCAATATGGTGACATGTGAAGAATTTACATCCTTTTTGGGGGTTATATCCATCATCAGACTCTGATAGTGATGCTGAAGAAAGTGAACTTGGAATCAAGTTCACTATGCGATTCCTCTGATACCAGCAGTTCAGAAACTGATACCAGTGCCCTCAATGACCCTTCAGGTAGTAGTTTGTCTGAGAACAAGTCTCGCGTTGTTCCTCTTTGAAGAAGTACCCAGCAGAAAAGATCTGCCCTGGGATGTGTCAACTGTGTTCAGAAGTTCAAGGAGGGGTGTAGTGGAGACTTACTTTGGTGACCCAAAAGGGCTAGGGTTGCATGTATATTTTGGAATGGAGTATGGAGATGGCGAATTGGCAAGCTTCTGACTGAAAGTGAATCAGGCAGCACTTTGTGTGGGCGAAAATGGCAGTGTTGATTGTAGCCATTTTTATTGGCTGGTTCTAGGTGCTCATTGGCTAAGCAATTGCTAGTCAGGTGCATAAAAGCACAATATGCCTGTTCAGAGGCATCTTTGGTTTTGTCAAGGAGAGTGGCTTATCTGTGTTTGTGAAACTGTGATTGGTAGAATTGATTCACCTTACTTAGCTTTTTGTTTAGTGGGCTTACACTTTTGACACAGGTTGAATATTATGATTGAGTAGTGAGTTTAGTCTTCTCTGGATGTCCCATACAAATTTCTACAGTAAATAACTCAACAAGTGATAAAATCAAACAGCCTTAGTTAACAATAGTTGTAAATTATCTACCTAATTGTTTTTTTTTGTAAAGTTAGTCTTAACTACCCAAAAGATAACGTCTGCAAGACTAATCGGAAAACATTTCATACCCAGTAGACGGAAAGTTGGAAAATTATCTTTGACTTGCTGTAATTTCTCTGAAAGAGTTCTCTAAAAGAGTTCTCCTGGTCAAACTCAAAGAGAGACCATTCAACATAGCAATTGTAGTTGTCCATGCACCAACAACGCAAAGCACTGAGGAAAAAATAGAATCTTTTGACTCCACTCTAGACAATGCCAAGTCTCAATGTAAAAGCCAAGAAATTAGAATCATTATGGGAGATTTGAATGCCAAAGTAGACAAGGAGAGGGAAGGTATGACAAGTGGCAACTTTGGATTAGGAATCTGCAACAAACGAGGAGAAAAATGGGTTTAATGGTGCACAGTAAATGACCAGGTACTAACTAACACCTGGTTTCAAGAACACCCATGATGTCTATGGACAGGGAGAAACCCAGAAGGCAACACAAAAAACCAGATAGACTACATAACCATAAACAGGAGATTCAGAAATGCAGTGGTTCAAAGCAAAGCCTATCCAGGCGCCGACTGTGGAAGTGACTACATCCCAGTCATCTGCAAACTAAAGGTGAAACTTCGTAGATTAAAGAAGCCTAGTGCAGCACCAAAACTGAAATGCAACATGCTTGTGAATGACCTCACTCTACAGAAAGAATACATTAACAGCATGAAAATCCAATATGAAGAAAAAGTTGGAAAAGAACAATTGAAATGGGGCTCATTGAAGGAAGCGATAGTGACATCAGCAAACAACATTGCCCCAAAGGTATTCAGGCGCAGAAGAAAAAACGAGTGGATGACTGAAGAGATTCTCGACATGATGCAAAGGAGGCAGAAAATTAGATCAAGACATGGAATGGAACACAGGAAACTACACAAGGAAATAAGGAGAAAATGCAGACAGGCTAAAGAGGAATGGCTCAATGACAAATATGCACAAGTAGAAAGACTGAGCAGGCATAATAAAGCAGACATGCATAAAGAAATAAAAGAACTGACAGGAAAAAAAACCTGCTCTTCAACAGGATGCATAAAATCCAAGGATGGAACAATCATATTGGAGAAAGAGGAAATACTGCAATGATAGGAAGAATATATAAAAGATCTTTTCCACAACTAGAGAGAGAGCAAGCGATGATATACAAAGATGTGGATAGACCAGAAATATTAAAGTCTGAAGTGGAATCTGCAATAGCCAAACTGAACAGAAACAAAGCAGCGGGACCAGACAGCATAGTCATAGAGCTGCTGATAGCCCGGGAAGAATTTGGCATAGAGAAAATTACAGAAATAATAAATGAAATTTATAATAGTGGTGTAATACCAGATGACCTCAGCAAGTCAATCTTCATAGTGCTGCCTAAGAAGCCAGGAGCAAATGGGTGCGAATTCCACAGAACCATCAGTTTAATGAGCCATATAACAAAACTGATCATCCGAATCCTGATGAATAGAGTGAGAAGCAGAATCAGGGCAGAGATAGGACGAGAACAGTGCAGTTTCATCAAAGACACTGGAACAAAGAACATATATTTATGATTAGGATGCTCTCTGAAAGGGCAATACAAATGAAGAAGGACTTGTACCTATGTTTTATTGACTATGCAAAGGCTATTGACAAAATATGCCATAAAGAATTGATGGAGATGTTTGGCAGCCTCGACATATTTGGGAAAGACATTAGAGTAATTAAGAATCTCTACTGGCAGCAAACTGCCTGCATATGGACAGGCAATGAATTCAGCAATTATACTAAGATTGAAAAGGGCATAAGACAAGGATGCGCCTTTTCACTGGATCTATTCAACTTATTCAGCGAGACTATACTGAGAACCCTAGAAATTATGCCAGGATTCGTCATTGAAGGCCACAATTTAAACAATATTAGGTACGCAGATGATACAGTGCTGATAGCAGACACAGAAAGAAAACTACAAGACCTTCTACAGAAGGTAGCTGAAGAGAGTGACAAGAAAGGACTATAAATAAACTGCAAGAAAACCGAATGGATGCTTATCAGCAAAAAGAACAGCCCAAAATGCCAATTACAGGTAAAGGACTTTAAAATCAAGCAGGTACAGAAATTTAAATACCTAGGAAGTGTTCTAACAGTAGACGGAAAGTGCGACACTGAGATTCAAAGGTGAATTGGCATGGTGAAAGAAGCATTCCAGAGGTTGAGTAAAGTATTAAGAAACAGGACAATTTCACTAGAAACAAAGAGGAGAGTACTGGATTGTTATGTGATGTCAGTTCTTCAATATGGCAGTGAATGTTGGACAATATCTTCGAAGATTAGGGAAAACTTGAAGCAGCTGAAGTGTGGTTCTACAGAAGGATGCTGCGGATATCATGGACTGAGCATGTGAGCATCAGGAAGAGACAACTAAAGTTCCTGGGATATGCAATGAGGAAGGAGGGCTTGGAGAACCTGTTACTAACAGGCCAGATAGAGGGAAAAAGAAACAGAGGAAAGCAGCGGATAACATATTTGAAGGACCTGATCAGGTGGATGATGGAATGAGGGTTGCATGGTGCAACAGGAGAAAGCATGCTAAGAGCCACTAGGGACAGAGAGATGTGGAAAGCCATGATTGCCTACATTTTGAAAGGACATGGCACATAAAGGAAGAAGAAGAAGAATTGTTTTGTTGGATTGTGTAGTCGGTGTTATTTCCACTTGACAGTAAAAAATTCTATGTGGCTGTTTGCACAAGAGGAATAGGTTGTCATCGTTATATGTTTTACATTGTGTAAATCTGTGAATTCAGTAAAATGATTAAGTGAAATTTGATTTGTTATGGTTTATCAACCTTTGTGGGTTATTTAAAGCCAAAACATACTTTGGATTGTGAGAATAATTCTTTTTCTTTTTTTTTGCAAGTAAATGTTGCACCAACAATTTTTTGAGACTAAGAATGATTTTTCCACATACAATTTCTACTATTTAACTTATAGCTGGAGGTAGTGAATATATTCATGGCTTTCCCAAGGATATTGACTCATGTCAGGTGCAATCTAAACTTGCAGAAGCATTAGGAGTTGATCACACCACAGTTTTGAGATGTTTGAAAGCATTAAGAATGATTGAAAAGCAAGGATATTGGGTGTTGTATGAGTTGAAACTGGAGACATTGAACAGTGTCTTGTCATGTGTGAACAGCTGCTTCAATGGCAGAAAAGAAAAGGTTTTTTGCATCATATCATGACCGGGGATGAAAAGTGGATATGCTGTGATAACCCTAAGCATAGAAGATTGTGGGGTAAGCCCGGCTATTCTTAATAATTCACATTGCTCAACAGAAAACAGTTCTTAATTCAGGAGACTTTCAAAGCCAAATATCCATGGTTTGGACCTACTGCTCTGCATTTCATGGGATCATCTGGGTGTAGTTTATAATAAGATGCTCAAACTGACTGAAACTATCATGGAAGATTGCTATCAACTACAATTGATGCGTTTGAGCTGAGCATTGAAGAAAAAATGGCTGCTATATGAGCAGAGGCATGACAAAGTGATTTTGCAATATGACAACACTTGGCCACATGTTGCAAAACAAGTGAAAACCTACTTGGAAATGCTTAAATGGGAAGTCCTACCCCAGGCACTGTATTCACCAGACATTGGTCTGTCTGATTATCACTTGTTTGAATCAATGGTAAATAACCTGGCTGAGCAGAACTTTTATTCTTATGAAGATGCCAAAAAATGTGTCAACTCATGGTTAGCCTCAAATGACATTGTTTTTTTGATGTGTAATTCAAATGTTGCCAGAAAGATTGGAAAAAGTAATGGCTAGCAATGGACAATATTATCAGTGATATGTTTCTTACCAATTTTTGTAAATAAAACATTGTTTTTCATGAAAAATCAGCGAGAATGTACTCAAGGTCCTAATAATCTTGCATTCTTTGACAGGAATCTGTCAAAGACATTAAGTTACTATGTATATCTTTGACAGATTGGAAGAGGTTTAACTATGTATGTATGTGGGAAAATCTAATATTGAAGTTGCTAAAAGTTCCTAGTTAGGTTCACATGTGCTAATTAATTTTGTATTGTTAGTAATCTAATCATTCCTGTGTCCATTTCTTGATATATGTGATTATGTGGTATCAAACAAAATGTTCACTGATGAGTTCTGCTGTAGTATTCCTACTTGGATGTAATGTTGTGTGCATCAATCTAACATGTATCACATTTATTAAAGCTTTAACAGAGAATGAGATATAGAGTAAAAGAAGAAAGAAATTTTGGTATTTTTACTTTTTTGTAGTTTAATTTTCATTAGTTAATCACGTTTCACGTGCATTCCACTTGTTAAACAAATGTTAGTAGACTACATGGAATAAAGTGTTTGTGCATACTGATGATAATTTGGAAATAAAATTGATTTTTTTCTGACTGAATGGTGTCAGGATGTATAAATCATACAGATGTTTTGAGTAAGTATATTCTATATGATAGTATTTACAACTTGTTCATTAAAAGTTAGACTGCAATTGAAGATGTATAACTACTGATATATCTGCAATCCTTACAAAATTTTCTAATGGGTACAGCTTAAATTCTTTGGGAATGTACAGAAACACTTAGACCAAAAAGTGATGCTAAATTCAGGGAGAATGGAATCATGAAGCTGGCTCAAAGATGTCAAAATGTTGTGAAACAAAATTACACAAATATGTTTGAATAAATCTACATACAGATATCTAAATATCATCTTTGAAAAGCACTTAAAATGCTACATATTTTTGCTTTAACCCTATATAAATGAAAACACAGGATAAAATTAATAGCATCTCTGACACTCACTATAAAAACAATTATTTCATTATTCACACAGTCTTTCATGGAAATATGTAAAAATATTCACATACTTCAACATAACAACCTTGCAGTGGTTTTATTTATTTTACCAACAGTTCTATTGGATGGTTTTCCATTAGAAAAACAAGATTGATAGATTTGTTTTCTGTAGCTTATCAACCAAGTTATTTAAGGCCAGAAAATGTTTTTAGACTGTAAGAATTTTTTAGACTGTAAGAATTTTTTTTATTTTTGAGAAAATGATGGTTTAGTGATAAAAGTCTTACTAATTAACCCATAGCTTTGGGGAGAAAAGGTAAATGTTCAAAGGGTATTTGCGCATAAGTAGATATAACACCCAATTGAAAATGAAACTCGACTCTGTAATTAACAATTCTGAGCTATTATCCATTACATCACGTGCACACCCAAGCTTACAGCAACTGGTATTCTTTAGCAGTCACTCATCTAGGTACTGACCAGGTTTGACATTGCATAACTTCAGTGATCATACAAAAACAAGAGTTTCAATAAGATGTGGCTATAAGATTTGAGACAGGCTTCCAGTACTAGTTGTGACTTGCACTACAACTTGACCTTTAATAAAGCATGTTATGCATCAGAATTTTGTTTTCAACTGTAAATTATTTAATCTCATAAATGATAAATATTCATAAAAAATGATTAAGTGATATATTTCAAAAATATCAGTGAATTCAGGAGGAATATCTTCACCCTATAAAAACTGAAAGTTGAATGATGGGAATAATTTTGTTATTCCAATGAGACTGAAACAGCATCTGTATTAATGTTCAGTTATTAATTTTGTAACAATCATAGTGATTGTTAAAACTGTATTAAAAACTATATTTTTTAAGCTTATTTTTCTCCAGTAAATATTGCACATGAACCTGTTTCATGATAATAACTGTTCATGAGAGCATTTTCTCAAACCATCTCTATTAACTTCTGTATTATTCCCACCTTTCTTTCTCTCTCTCTCTATCTCTCCCCCCCCCACCACACAAAACTGCAAATATTAACTTCTTGTAACAACCATAAAATCATATTCACAGATGAATTATAAATGAAAAAAAAATCCCTTTTTGACTTTATATTCTAAAAAAATAGGATTGCAATAGTGATGTAATGTTCTGACTTAAAAATACATTCAAACAAGATTGAAAATTCCAGTCAAAATGAAAACTGAGGATTGTATTTTAAGAACACTGAAAAACACAGGAGTTCCTTTCAGAAGACTTCTCCAGAATCCTATTTTGTATGAGAAAAAGGTGAGAAAAGGCAGTTTATTAGTGTATGTTGGAATTCCCAATGATTTAAACCACTCAACAGGAAACACAGTTGTTCATTTCAAAAATTTCTCAGGATTCTATTTTGTAAGATAGTAAGGTGATAGAAAAACTGTTTATTAGGGTACATTAGAATCATCACTAATTCAAATCATAGTTGTTCATTTCAAAACATTTATCAGGATCTTATTTTATAACAAAGAAAGGAGATAGAAAAGACAGTTTATTGGAGTACACTGGAATCCTTAATAATTCACAATACATAACAGAAAACAGTTGTTCATTTTAGAAAAATTTCTTGGGATTCTATTTTGTAAGATAGAACAGTGATAGAAAAGGCAGTTTATTAGTGTATATTGAAATTCTTAATGATTCACACTGTAACAATATTTAGCATGCCAGGGACGGAAAAATTATGTTAGTTTTATTATTATCAATTATTATAGCTCGAAAAGAACCGACCTGGAAAAATTTATTCTGTTCCAATATGAACAGAGAAAAAAAAAAGACAATATTTTTTTCTGTTGGGAAAAGATTCACTTTTTTAAAGAAAGATTGTGAAGGAACTAAAAATAAATATGAATCAGAAATTAACACATGAAATTACTCATTTAGAGTGAAACAGCAAAGCTAATGGACGGCAATTGTTGACAGAAATGGTATTATATTTGAGCAGAGCTTGACTGGGAAAAGTTTTTGTTTGTTTTAAATTCTCAACAACTCAGCTGGTGTTAAAATTATAAGGGATTATAAAGTTTTTTGTTTTTTTTCAAAACAAGGAAAAATTCCCAGCTGAAATTTCGGCATATGCTAGTTGGCATGAATAAAAGGTCAGAAGTGTCAATAGATAGTGATGAGTGAATCTCCACAGAACACGATTGGAATCAATGTCTGTGAATCGGAAAGCACAAAAACAAAAATTCAATTTTTTTATCCCAGCAAAATACAAAGCCAAAACACACCTGTGGAAGGGCAAAAGGTTATTGAAAACTATAGACAAAGTTAAAAAGAGAGATTTTGCATGTTGGGGAATTCAACTAAGTGCAAAGGTTAAGTTGATTTGTTGATAGAGAGAAAAGGACAATTAATTAATTATGAGAATGACTAAATTGGATTTTCTTGAGAAAGAAATTGACATCATAAGTTCTGCCCAAAACGGGTAAAGAGAAAAAAATATCTCATTGGCTAAATTGAAGGGAAGAAGATCGAAAAAGCTGACATCGTATAGTGACTTCTCCCAAAGATGAGAGAGAGAGAGAGAGAGAGAGAGAGTGATTTTATTGGCTGCAAGAGCCAGAGACTAGATTTTCATAAACACCTCTGGTAACCATTGACCCCACACCAGTAAAACATGGAGAAGCATAAATACAGAGCCCCAAGGGACCAAAGTCAGTTCCAGCTCAGATCTGAGAGCCAGTTCAAAGTTCCAGCACTGCACGGAAACAAAGTCGATTACCACCACTGCTGGTCTTACTCACCAGACTCAAAGACAGTTTTTTGGCAGTTTCCGTGAAGCTTCGGTGTGAAGGGAAACGAAGTCAGTTGATATTGCCAACCAAAAACTTGAATTAATAATAGGAACAAAAACACTTTGCAAATTACTACTTAGAGAAATTGGTCGAAACTTCTGTTCCATTGCCAGATTGACAGGAACAGAGTTTGGGAAGAAGACAGTTGGTGATTGTTTTTCTCTATTTGCCTTTTGTACATAAAGACTTTCTACAATTTATTCAGGCATCATTCAATTTATTTTTTGTGCTGTTTTCATTTTCCGAATTGTACGCGTGCATCCACCTTGGTTTAGCTTGGCAGAGAGACATCTAGCGAGAATTCAACATGACTTCCTTGAGATCAATTTCCCAACATGGGCAAGGGAAATCAGGGAGATCACCGTTGGAAAGATCAACCGAGGACCAGCTGCTGTATCATCAGTGACTGAGGGGCAAGCATCACAACACCACTGAACAGAAAACACAGTTGTTCATTTCAGAAACTTTTCTCAGAATTCTATTTTGTAAGATAAAAAGATGATAAAAAAAGGCAGTTTATTAGAGTACACAGTTGTTTATTTCCGGAGACTTTCCCCGGATCTTATTTTGTAAGATAGAAAGGTGATAAAAAAGGCAGTTTATTAGTGTACATTGGAATTCTTAATGATTTGCATCACTCAACAGTAAACACAGTTGTTCATTTCAGAAACTTTCTTGGGATACTATTTTGTAAGATAGAAAGTTTTGTAGAAAGTTTTGTAAGATAGTATAGGGAGCTCAATCATGTTTATTAAATTGGTCTTGTGCCAAACATAACTAAACTCCCTACAATTTAAAGTTATTGTCAGAAGGTTGGAAAGAATAAAAGTGTTTTGTTTGTATAATTAAATGGAAATTTATTCATAGAACAGAATAACATCAATTTGTTTTATAATCAAACTTTAAAAATGCTCCAAGAGAAAGTGTAGTAAGTAGTTAAATGAATCCAGAGTTCGTTGTTGTAGCAAAATGTGTGTGTTTAGAAAAAGATAAAAAGAGTAGCAGTAAAGTCTTTAATACTTTCTTTCTTTTTGCAGACGGTGAGAAAGTGAACAGGAAGGAAAAGCAATCAATTTACAATAAAAAAGTGAGTGAGTGAGAAATAAAAGATTAGAGAAAATATGTATTTATTGGTGATAATTCTAGGAGTCAGTTGAAGTGTCTTGTTCTTGTCATTGTCTTCTTTGTTGAAGGCAAGAAAGCGAGGACAAAGAAGAAGAGATAAAGGAAAACCACATGTGAGAAGGAGAGGAAGAGCTAATATATGTCAACATGACATTATGTTTGGTTCAGCATTTTGAAATTTCTCTTTTACATCATGGCAGTGTCCTATCTGATCTTCGCTCCCATCTGATTGATTCCACTTTCTTTCTCTATTTATATCAAATAATATTTTGACACTGGCTTGTTAATTTCTCTCAGTTTTGTCAATCACTTCCCTTTCATTGGTTAAAAAATAATACAGTCTCATGAAATTTGGCTTCATCCTTTTCCTTCAGTATGGAGTACATATTTTTTTTTCAATTAGTTGAAAGGATTTTCACACTGGCTCGTGAATTTGTAAACAATGAAAAGAAGAGAGTTATTTTTATTTTGCATTCACCACAATAGAAACTGCAGTTTAATAGTGTATGTTAAAATTCTTAATGATTCACATCACTCAACAGAAAACACAGTTGTTAATTCAGGAGACTTTCTCAGGATTCTATTTTGTAAGACAGAAAGGTGATAGAAAAAGCAGTTTATTAGTTTAAAAGCAGCATGAGAGAGAAAATGAGTGGGTGCTAATACAAGCTGCTGGGACAGTTCTGTCCAGTCGGTGACCTAGAATTTTCTTGCTACATTGTGACTGGTGTTGTTGTCCTGCTCCCTTCTATTTAATTCAACTTTCTCTCTCTATTTATATCAAAAAGCAATTTGACATAGGCTCACTACTTTTTCTCAGTTTGTAAGTTGATCCATTTTTCTATTGGTCAGAATACATTTCATACAGGCTCACAAGATTTTGCCTTGGGCTTTTCTTCAGCTCAGAACTAATCCTTTTTTCTATTCGTCAAAAAATAGATTTCACCCTAGCTCATGAATCTGAAAACAGCAAAGAAAAGTTAATCATTTTTATTCTGTATTCATCATAGATTTATACCACTTAACAGAAAACACAGCTGTTTATTTCAGAAAACTCTTGCAATCCTATTTTGTAAGAGGAGAGAAAGGTGATAGAAAAGAAAGTTTATTAGTGTATGCTTGAATTCTTAATGATTCACATCACTCAATAGAAAATTCACATGCCACAGAACATTATTATATCATATGCTAAGTAAATGTATTTTCAATACATATCATCATCTTCACACACACAAAAACAAACTTTACTCCCTTAGCAACTATTTAAGTTAATATTCTATTAATTTAATACAAACTGATATAGTGATTCTTTCATCACACCATTCTTTGGTTAAAAAAATGATCTCACCCAAATCCATCGGCCCTTCCACAGTCTAGAAATTAGATCCTTGCAATTTCTGCCTTTTCCCAAGGTGAAAAGTCACCAAATGAAGTGGTGTGGATGAGATTAAGAAGAATGTGACAAGGATGCTGATGGCCATCCTGAAAGATTATTTTACAAACTATTTTAAAAAGTGAATGGGATGATGGAATCTGTGTGTGATGTCTCAAGTAGGTTAAAGTTTTAAATTTAAATATTAAATGCCAGGATACTTTCCAGAGAGACTTTTCTTGGTATATATAAAATACATAAATAAAAATTCATGGCATTTTGAAGTATGAAGATGGAATGATTATAATGATAATAATAATTAAAGTATGAGGAAGAAAGTTAAAAAAATAAATTTTTAGGAATCCTTCTATTTATGTTTTTGTTAGATGTAAAAATTCGGGGTGTCATAATTTGATAAAATAAATTAAAATATTGTTGCAGGACTGCTAATAATTAGGTTATTTAGAATAATCCCATGACTTTCATAGAAAGAATAAAATTCAGTAGAAAAAGACAATGTAGTATTAACAAATAACATTAATTTTATATACAACAAGAATACAAGAAGTTGTTTAAATATAATTAATGAGTATTGTCTATTTTTTGGTTGTTAGTAAACTGAATTTTGAAGGCTAAATAAGTCCTCTGAGTAAATGGTATCATGGCTCAGACTAAGAACTACAATTATACCTATGTAAAGCCAAACCTGAAGCAAAAACTAAGATAAAAGGGCTGAAAAAATACAGACATACAGGCAGATAAACAGACACACACGCACAAACATCTTGCCTTTTATATATATATTATCGATTTTCTGCACTATTGTAAGAACTGCAACCTTAAAACTTCTGAATATCGTTTCTTATGTCTTTGTCTATGAGTGTATCAAATTTGATTAAAATTGGATCACTTCTATAACCTGATTTTTTCGTTTATTGATTTTCAATATTTATCGGGGGTACCTCGACACAAAACCTAGCTAAGAACACTTGCAGACACTTATAGTACAACCATGTAAATTTTCAAGAAAAACAGTTCAGCCATTTCAGAGTTTATAGGTAATGGACACACACACACACACACACACACACACACACACACACACACACACACAGACAAAGTTCCATTTATAAATAAGTTTAGATGAGTAAAGAAGGATTAAAGACAACAGCCAAAAGATGCACTAAATTTAAGAGAAAAACAAACTGAAACATTGAAACCACAAAAATGAAAATTCAAATAAGGAAGGAAAACAGCTGAATGGACTTTTTAAAAGCCAAATAAAAAGAATGGCAGATAAATCAATATAAACATAGCTACATAGGGGAAATGTTGAGAGAAACTGAGTTACAATTAATGAAACAATGCAATAAAAATTAATTATAGTTTTAATCGTCATGAGTTACTTCCTTTGGACTCTCTCCTATCTAGAAAGGGGCAATCTTACCCAGAAGTGCCAAGCAGCCATCTTTCACTGGGAACCTGTGTGGTGAACAAATGAGTTCAAATAAATGATTCTCTCTCCATCAATTGTTAAAGTTGCTTAATTTAATTTTATATAAAAGATAAGACAGAGAATGTTCAATGTGGAAACCAGGATAAAACAGTCAATCAAATAAGCAAATCTAGTAAATTTAACAAAAAAAAAAAAAAAAAATAGAAAAATAGACATGATTTGATGTTGAAGATAATCTATTAGAAACTGTACAAGCAGCTACATTTCAACCATAGAAGACAATGGTATATGCACGGATCAGACACTGTCCTAGATAATGCAACATATATGAGACTATAGTGGGTTATCCGTTATAGTGAAGTGTATTTGTGTGTTGATATAGACTTACTGAATTTGGCCTTGTTAGTAGATAGCCCACTATAAGAAGGGTATAAAACAAGAAAATCAAATTGTGTATAGAAACAACATTTATATATATGTATATCAATTAAGTTTTTTTTACAAATAAAAGTGAGTCTTTATGTTCATAGCAGTAACTGCTGAAAAGAGTTTATGTATATGTGAGCGTTTGTTTATTAGGAGTGTCTTTGAAGTCTCCACTCAGTTCAGTGAACAGTGAAGAAGAAGAAGATGAGAGAGAAAGGAGAGGCAAGCATAATGACGTGCTAATTATGCTCATATTTTCTCAACTGGCGATGCTTCCTGTGTCGGCCTTTTATTTCATCTTCAGGGTTCCAAACAAGTCATTTGGGAATTCACACCCGGATTTAATTCTGGGCTTCCCATTGGACGATAAACAAAATTCACGTAGGCTAGTAAAAAAAGGGTCGTAAAAAGAATTTGATATTTATTTATTTTTGGTTTACCACCGGAACCTCTGCGTGGAGCCCAGATGTGCAAAGAGCAGTTTTGGTCATTTGCTATCTGGACCTCTGAGAGCAAACATCCGGTCCCTGGTATCATCACAAGACTATGTGATTCAAAATGATAACCCAATTTTGGCCAGAAGACTAAATATAAAATAAGGAAAAAATAAGGAAAAAATATATCAGTGAAGTTTGTTGAACTGGAAGACCACAAAATAAATTAAAAGTAAATTGAGAAACTAGATAAGTGTCTTGCATTTACTAGAGTTGAGGAAACTGTGGAATATGAAATTGATAGTCATACCAATTGTTATCAGAATGCCATGTAAAAGAAAAATGGTTAGAGCTACTAGAAACTAGCAAGAGGATTGCAACCCTCTAGATAGCAGCACTGATAAAATCAGTTAGGGTGTTAAAGAGACTTGCTGTCACTTAGATTCTAGTGATGACGTCAGTTACTATTACTGAGAAAACCATTATTATTATTATTCATGAATTTATATCTTTTTTGGGAAATTTTTTTAATATAACAGCACTTTTGCACAAATGTCCTTGGGAAAAACTTGAATCTGTCTTTACTTCTACCAGCTGTGAATTAAATAGACTGGGCTGTTTGTTTGGGTCACAACCAGTCTAACTGAATTCTAAACCAAAGAGAAATCAATGGGAAACTACTCCATGATCTTTCCCAAGAATGCATGGCAATTCACAAATAATAAAGAAAAAAATCTGGGAGTTATGATTGCTAACATCCAGAAGAGACATAGCAATTTCTTAAAACATGAGAAAGAGAGCAATTTAAAAAAGAAAGTGTTGAGAAACTAGAATCTAAGCAAAAATATTTGCTTAAATTAACTCACTTTTTAAAAGATTTTATTTACAATGTTGACTTATAATCATGTTACACAATTTACTAACTTAATTTTTTCATGAAGTTTGTGATACACATGATAATAGATTCTTCAAGAAATGTGGAAGTGGAAAAAATAAACACAAGTTACTTGTGGGGGAAAAAAAGCAATGGCTGACTTGTTTTCCTGGGAATTGTTTTCTTGGCATGTATGTCAACCTCCTAAATAAATGGGGTTAGGAGGATTTGCAAAATTCATGGTACATTTTTTTCTTCTGACGTCATATTTTTAAGTTTAAGTAGGCCAATTCTACAGCAGTAAGAATATTTTCGAGATTCTAAAAACAAAAGCCACAGACTATATAAAAAATCATTAAGAGTAAACTGAAAAATATTTTCAAGAATTATTTACACTTTTTTGAAGTGAATAACTCTTTTTTCATCAACAAACTCTCAATAAACTTTTATAACATAAGCTAGTTGAATGAGAAAGATATTTAATTATTGAAAATCTGAAATCATTTTTAATCACCCTTATTTAAAACTTTTCTTTGTTGAAATGTTCAAACTTTTATACAACATTACTCTTCTCAAAATAGTGAGGCTTGGATGCACTCTAAAATCAGGAAGTTAACCCATGTACAATCATGAGTATTCATGTAGGATAGTTTTTTAATTAATCTTTAAAAATCAATGTTTCTGAATGTTAGAATATTATTGTGCTCTACAGAAAGTTTCTGCCGATTTTTTAGGGATTTTAAAACACAAAATTATGCCATTAAATATTTATTCAACTAAATATGAACCATTTTGTTGCACAACCTTTCTCCATTTTTCCTTCAGCTGAAAGATTCCATCTTTCCAAAATTTCAGTGGATTTTGGCAAAGAAATTATAGACATCAGTTATGTTTATTAAATTGGCATTATGCCAAACATAACTGAACTCACCACAAATTAAAAGTTATCAGAAGGTTAGAAAGGTTGTTTGGTTTATATAAATAAATAAAAATTTATTTATCAGACAGTATAACATCAAATTGTATGTATGAAATTATTAACTATGAAAATGTTCTAAGAGAAAGTGTAGTAAGGAGTTTGCAGAATTGAGAGTTCATTTGTTTAAGCAAAATGTGATTTGTACAGAAAAATGATAAGTCTGCATTTGCTGTGTGTATCAACAAAGTAGCAGTAATGTCTTGTTCCGGTAAAGAGTATAAAGAATTCTGAGTTCATGTTTTAGCAAAATGTGTTTTGTACAGAAAAAGATAAGTCTACTCATCAAAGTAGTTGTAATGTCATCTTCCTTACTTTCTTTTTGTGTATGGTGGGAAGGTGAAGAGGAAAAAGGAGAGATAAAGAAAACAGCATGACAAAAAAAGTGAGAGGGTGCAAATGTAAGTTGCCGGATGGGGAGGCTGACTCTTTTCTTGCTACATTGTTTTCTCTCTGTTCTCTGATACTTTCTATCTCTCTCTGACTGACCAACTAAAAAAATATGAAATATGTAGCCAAGTGGCTCTGAACACAAATTAACTTTTGTGCAGGAAGAAATAAAACACGGGTCATTGAAAGTTCAATTTGTTATTTTCTGTAAATCACTTTCTTTTCATTTGTTATTAAAAATTTTCACACTGTCTGGCAAAATTTTGCCTTAGTCTTTCAGCAACACAACACAACAGCAATCCTTTTTCCTATTGGTCCAAAAATAGATTTTCACACTGACTCAGGAATTTGCAAACAGTTAAGAAAAGAGAATCATTTTTATTTCATAATTACCACATCACTTCCCTTCACATTTAATGGGGTCTGTTTTATTATATGAATAAGTTGATAATTCAATAGTAGTAGTATATGTTTTCACTTTTTTAAGTAGTAGTTTTCAGTTTGTTGTTTTGATTGAAAGGGGTTTCCACGATTCTGAACCAAGCAAGCACATCTGATTCCATGAGCATGGACAGTTTTATGGATAGTTTGTATCAATTTATTGGCCTCTGAGTGCTTTATTCATGTTCATTTTGTTGTTAAACTTCTTGCTTGACTGATGTAAAAGTTGTAAGAATAGATACATGTTAAGTTTCCTTGCACATCGTCAGTCACCAGGTGAAGTAACATAGGAATAATGGTGAGGTAACACCCATGTTATTCAGAACAAAACAAAATAAGGAATTTTTTACAAATTTAAACATTTGAAGTTGTCAGTAGCTTGTTTCAGGAAAAATAATCAAACATTAAAAGGTTCATAGTTTTGATGTTGAAGAGAGTTCTTTGAAATTCTGCTGTTCTCATTAAAAGTTCCTGGGATATGCAATGAGGAAGGAGAGTTTCGAGAACCTGATACTGACAGGCCAGATAGAAGGAAAAAGAGACAGAGGAAGGCAGCGGATAACATATTTGAAGGGCCTGATCAGGTGGATGACGGAACAGGGGTTGCATGGTGTAACAGGAAAATCATACTAAGAGCCACCAGAAATAGGGAAACATGGAAAGCCATGATCGCCTATATCCTCAAAGGACAGGGCACATAGAAGAAGAAGAAGAATGTATCAGTGTGTAATTTAACACTGAAGTTATACAGACACCAGGGAACTAAGATTTGATGAATAGTCAAAAAGAGAAAATGTGTATATTAAATGGTCAGACATGAAGTAGTATTCCAAAAAGCTTAAAACAAATTGACAGAGTTGGTTTCACATAAAAGTAATTCAGTTGTATTCAACATGATCAAAATATATGTTTTGAGGTACTTAGTTTTGGAGTTGAATAGAATTCCTTGAAATTCCACTGCTGTCATTCGAGGCTGATAATATATCAGCGTATAATTTGACATCGGGGTTATTCAGACACATGAATTTCCAAAATTCTTCAAACAAATTGAGAGAGTTCGTTTTTCACATAAAAGTTATACAGATGTATTCAGCATAAATAAAAGATATATTTCAAGGTATTTAGCTTATCAGTTAAATAGGTCTTTGAAATTCCCCAGATCTCATTAGAGGCTGACGATGTATCAGCATGTAATTTGGCATTGTGGTTATTCAGACACTGCCTTTATTTCTGTAGATGGTTGGTTGCTATCTTATATAGTGATGATTGAGTGTTCTACATCTTGTATTAAGCAGAAGGTTGATTTGTGTGTTCTTTGCTTCGGATGGTCACCATTATATACTGATCAGAATTTCTCTGCATGTTCCTTGTGGGGTCATCAAATATGGAGAGAGCTTGATCATGTTTATTAAATTGGCCTTGTGCCAAACATAACTAAACTCCCTACAAATTAAAGTTATCAGAAGGTTAACTGTCTTGTTTATACTAATAAATGAAAATGTATTTATCATACAGTATAACTTCAAATTGTATGCATGAAGTTATTAACTGTAAAAATGTTCTAAGAGAAAATGTAGTAAGGAGTTTGCAGAATTAAGAGTTCATTTGTTTTAGCGAAATGTGATTTGTACAGAAAATAAGTCCATGTTTAAACTGTGTGTATCAACAATTTAATAGTAATGTCTTGTTCCACTTTTTCTTTTTGTGTGTGGTGAGTAGGTGAAGAGGAAGAAGTAGAAATAAAGAAAACTGCATGAGAGAAAGAGAGAGAGAGAGAGAGAGAGAGAGAGAGAGAGAGAGAGAGAGAGAGTTTCTCTGTCATTCTATTCATAAAGAGGGAAGGGTATATTTCAATATGCTTTCTCCTATTCACCACAAAATCATAAGGTGTTTTTTATGTCATCCCATGAACTAAAATTTTTACCATTAATATTATTTTGCAAGGACCTAAATAGTGAAAACCTAAAGGAGCAATGTTTTGTGAACATGGTAGGTAGAGTAATATCCCAGCAAAGCTGCAATAATTTTTTGCTGAAATGTGATGTATCCTGATGTAAAACAACTTTCCTGTTTGCCAATTCTAGGTGTTTTTCTTAGCAGAAGCTACAAGATTCTTTTTCATTCTCACCAGATGTACAGTATGACTTTCTTGAGATTAAAACCTGCTTTAGAAGTGGCTAAAGTTGGCTCATGTTGCTTATCCCAGAATCTTTTTCATTGAACATTGTGATAAACATTCCATTTCTCATTGCCTTTAAATTTTCTTTTGAAAGGGTGCATTTTCATTGCATTTATACTGCATAACATGGATAGGAATTAAATGAAAAAATCCTTTTCACTTCGATACTGTAATATTCAAACATCATTGTGATTTGAGTAGCCATGCTTCACTAAGTGCTTATGGATGGTGGATTTTGAAAAATGTAGTGTTTCTGGCAATTCTCACATTGTGTAATATGGGTTATTCTCAATCATTATCTTGATTTGATCAACCTCTGTAGTGGGGTGTCTGCCTGAGTGTTCTTCAATAATGCTTCAATCACCAACTCTAAACATAGCAAACCAGTTCCGTACTGTTTTGTCAAATAAAGCACTTTCACCATACACAGCACATATCTTTTTCATTGCTTGCAAAGAATTTGTGCCTTTACATTAATAAAAAGCATCAAGCATCTAAAATGCACCTTTTCATAGAGATGCAGAATTAATATGAATTAAGTAACTTTAAACTTTCTTTCTCAAGAGATAGTTTGAAGTGTGCTCTAATCAGAAATGTAAGCATATTATATCTGTCAATAAATTTGATGTGTTGTTCAGTGTTGGAACATGAATAACTAAAAATTGGCATGGACTTTCCAGACAGCCAAATATATTAGTGATAATAATAAAGATTGTTAACACTCTACAAAATGTGTCAACCAGTAATTACTACATGCTCAATAAATGCAATATTTATGATTAGAATCTCTGAGAGGGATATACAAATAAAGAAGGATGTACACTTATTTTTTTTATCAATTCACCCCAAGCAATAATACCACTCAGATGCAAGGGGTTAATGGGTGTCAAAGAAAATGAGAGGGAACCACAAGGAAGTCTTTAGAAGGAACCACAAATCCAATCCTTAACAGGAAACAAGGGAAAAACCTCTACTTCGGTTAAAAAAAAGAGAGTATGAACTCGATGACAGGTAACCCTATCTACTTCTGTGGAGGAGAAAAATAAAAAATAGATAGTAAATAAAATTCCAATGTTTAGGTAAAGATGTTACAAGTATTGAGTTGAAGTACATTTTAGAAGGCACCAGAAACACAATTCTAAACAGAAAACAAGGAATAAACTTCTAGTACTGTTGCCTATATATTTTATCACCTGTTGTAAATGAGCTGTTTCCAACCTTAATACAATGTTGTTTTTAAAGATCATGCAAAATCATTTGACAAGGTATAGGACAAGTATCAATTTGAACTATTAGGAAAACTGAATCTATTTAGAAAGGATTTTAGAATAACTTGGAATATATATTGGGAGCAGAATGCCTGCATTTGGATAGAAAATTGAGTTGCTACACAAAAAATAAAAAGTGCTATAAAACAAGGATGTGTCTTTTCTCCAGATTTATTCAACCTCTATAGTGAGGCTATCCTAAGCAAGCTGGAGGCCCTACCAGGATTTATTACCCCTTGGTGTAATCTTAACAATATAAGATATGCTGATGACACTGTGCTGATGACTGATACAAAATGAAAATGTTCACTTGATGTGCCACTGCTACATTTCTTCCTATATTTTGTTAATTAAACTCAGTTTAGCATGTTAATTCACACATGATAATAAAGTAAAAACAAGTAAACTATTTTTTATTTGCTTTACTTTTTATTACTGAGGATAAAGTTTGGTGTTTGTTTAAATTTTTCTATCTTTTTTTTTTTCAAGTCAAGTTTTTCAAGTTTTTCTGGGGAAAAAGCCAGACATTCTTTACTGTTCAGAAAAGAATACTCATACCAAATGTAGTATTGTCCATATGTCAACTAAATCAACCAAATATAGTATTGTCCATATGTCTTTGAAACATTGATCTGGCTGGCATTAACAGGAAAAACTTAACCAGGCCTCAGCAATGAGACGAAGATGCTTCTATCAACACCGATGCCGTCAACCAGCAGAGATTAATTCTTTACTTCTACAATGTGATAATTCAGTGAGTGTATCACACATGACTATATATATGTGTTGATTTTCTCCACATGTCTATTTAGACTATTACTCATGGTTATACCCTGGACAAACACTCAGTCCCCCACAGCTGATGTATGATACCCCAGAATGAGCAAATGATCAAACCTTGTAAAACATGAGAAATAAAAACTCTTAGATTTATTTCAACCACCTCTTACCTCCATTTTTTGTTTTGTCATTTCCACTTTTTTCTTGTTAATGGTAAGGTTAGCATTACAATTATGTTTTGAAATTGTTCAAAATCCTTCATGAATTATGAGAATGCATTAGGAAAATTTTCCAATGGCAGGAAATATGTAAAAGTCATCCTTATGTGATCATACAATTTCACATGACACTATAGACAAAAAATAATTTAATTTTAGATTGAATGGAAGATTCAAGCCAAATTACAATGTTGTTACAAGAAAGTTCAATTTTGCTGCCTTTTACTTCCTTCAAGGTTATTTACATTTCATTTTCATTATTCATACTTATGAAATGCTGAAAAATCATATTTAGTAAATAGAGAAAGTAACAACAGGTTAACACCATACATACACACATGCAATTACATAGAAACATATATATATATATATATATATATGAAGTTTGTCCCTTGCAAACAAGGCAGACCATGACTTCTAGGTAGAAGTCATGTCTTGCGCTTTAATTTGATTTTAAGTGAGGGAGAGTTGTGCATGATCGTCAGCCTCACTCTCTCTTCTCATTCCATCTGGGTTTGGTGGTACAACATAGATGAGACTTACCAGAGACAGTCAGGGATGCAGTGGATAGCCAACAGTGATATTATTGTTTTCACTGTGCCCTGAATGCACTCCACAGTGCTTATGCAGGCATTTTTTCCAAGGGTATTTGTGCATAAGTGACTGCAGGGCATTCAACTGGAATTCGAACTTGACTTCCCGATTTCTGTTTCCAAGAAATTTCTGCACCACAATGCACATCCATCAAGAACGCTTACAACAACAGGCATTCCCAAGCAGTCACTCATCTATGTACGAGCCAGGCTCAATTTAGTTGTGCTCGTGACAAGTCATAGTGACTGAGGATTTGTGCATACTGGTGTGGTTCAAACTGATTATACACTTTAACCCAGAAAAAAGTAAAGATCAACTCAGCATAGTTGCAGTATAAACCGTAAGTGAGCTCTGTGACTGTTGAAAAAAATATGCCTGAGCATGTGTCTGCAACAGGGATTGGCTAACCACCCTAGCAGGCAATTATGCTAGACACGATATATATATATATATATATATATATATTACAATAACAGTACTATATATATATATATATATATATATATATAGTACTGTTATTGTAATAGTGTGCAAAATTGCTGTTTTTGTAATAAAGTACTCATTATCAAAGGTAACAATACAGCGTTAATATGTGTGTGTGTGTGTTTATAAATTTTATCATTATTTTTTACTGATGATCAAAGTTCAAGATTTCTTTTTATCTGTTTACTTCTTTCTACTTTACTGAATTTTTCTCATTGTTTTTTTTTTCTATTTATCTTTAATTCTCTTTTCTGATGTATTTAATGTATTCTTCGTAACCTTCAACACTGATATATTCACACAACACAAATATACATTAATGAAAGTAGGCAATATAAAGTAGGCCAATGCCAACAATCTTTATAATTATTTATAGAAATCACAGAAATAAAAGTCAGCAATCGCTCTTTTATGCAAGTTTCATTTAAAATGACAGAGGTGATATGGTTTTTATATAATTTTGTTTTCGTGTGATATATAATTTTTTTCTTTTCAGAACATAAATTATATTGAAAATTATCCAAATGTTTTATTTATCCAATTTTTCAAGTTGAACAGTTCAATTCAAAGATTTTCTAATTGAACAAAATGTGCGTAAATGTTTGTTTTGTTATTATAGTCCAAAATATTTTTTTGGCTGTCTTCAATAAATTAGAGTAATGAAAGAAAGTATACTCAAAGTTATTTACTTTTAGTTGCATTCATAAACTGGAAATTGAATAGTTTATATACTTTTATGTTCATAAAAAAGTTTGTGATTGTTTTTTTAAATGGAGCCAAGTTTGATTAAAATAGGTTGATGTTCAGATGTTTTTGACGGAAGATTTTTCTGGAGCTGGTTTTTGTTGAATTTTGTATGTTTAGATTTCTTCACAGAGGGAAAAGTTTGTTCATATTTTAACTGTTAATTAACCTTTAAACTTTAAAGGTGAAAAGAGTAAAGTGAGAAAAAAAGAGCTTGTTTTGATGAACGGTACATTTCGGTTGCGATTTATCAGGAAAAAGGTTCATGATGTCTATTTTTTCTGTGTTTGCAGTTCTCACTGGGGATTGTGCCTTGCACCACAAAATTTATACTATCTTAGGTCATGTATACTATAGGTCATTTCAATTTTAGGCGCAATTTTCAACCAAAAAATATACGTGCAGGCCTATTTTAAATATTAGAAAAAATTAGCCAATCAGAGGTGATTTTCTCAGCTTTGAATTTGGATCCTCTATTAAACATAATTTGTCATATTTCTTCAAAACTGTTACTCGCTATCGATAAATTGTCACTTAACTGGGATGTAAAAATTGTTGTTTTATTTTTCATGTATTTAACAATTCCACCAACATTTAGTAGTAATTTTTTGTTTATCTTAGAGTTAGGCTCTACACCTTTTAAAATGATTCATTTGAAACATTTTTTTTATATGCAGGACATTTTTGCGTTTCTCTTTGATGTACACGTTATGTGTCTTTTTTCTCTATATTTCCTCTACCAGATCCATAACTTGTTGAATCAAACTTTTGAATCAATTTTTGTTGCCAAACAAATTCAACACACTATTTTAGTGACAACTTTCCCAGTTGTAACTGCATTAAACACATTTTTTGATACTGTTACATGCTATAAGTTGTAACAAAAGAAGAAAAATGATCGACTAAAACACAGAGCTAAATTGCAGACAAATATTTAATTTACAAAAACACAAAATAAAATATTTTACAAATATACACTATTTGGTTTATTATCTACCACTCCTCATTTAGACTGGCATCCACTGGGCGCTATTTCCTCATTAAAATGCCATCTCTCATATAAAAACATTCTTTAACATTTTTGCTTTTCTCTTTGATGTTTATAACCACACCAGGTGCACATTATTTTTTCTCTATATTTCCTCTACCAGATTCATATTTGTTGAATTTGTTGTAAAAAAAGAAGAAAAAATGATTGACCAAAACACAGAGCTAAATCACAGACAAATATTTAATTTACAAAAACACAAAATAAAATATTTTACAAATATACAATTTTTACATTCAAATAAAAAAAAAAACAGAGTTTACTACTGGCAGAGTGACAGGGTAAGTGTTACGAAGGGGAAGGAAGGTGTCAAGTATCTTTACCCAGTTAAGCTAGCAAGTAGTTTAAGGGCTATACTTTTGAAAACCTTCAAATGTGTATATAAAGAATAATTCTTTGTTTGATCAATGAAAGAGTCAAAAAATTCTATTTACCTTTTTTGTTCCATGAGGCTCTCTTTCAGGTTTTACATGGTTGAAAACTTTTAGTAAAGATTCTTTCAGAATCTCTTACTATAGAGTTTAATTATAAATGCATCCTTTTAACAATACTCTTCATTTTGAATGCCTTTTACCAATTTCATTTGAATTAAATATTCTTCAATTGATTGATTTTGTGATCCCAGTTTCTCAAGCTCACAATATTTGGCAATCTTTTTCAAATGGAGAACATATTCAATGATTGGTTCATTTACTTTTTGAGAAATGTTTATGAACATAGCTCTCTCTGCAATCGCTAGCTTTTTCTTAGGTTTTTAGTATTATCTGACTTCATCGAATGTCATTTCCATTTTGTTTTGGGTGTGCAATTACTGATGCTTTTATTCTAGCCTTAGAACCTGCAGTTGTCAAGAAGAGATCAGTTATCTGCTTTTCTCCTCTAACTCACTTCCAATCCTACACAATTTATTTATTATATTGTTTATTTGGTTAGGTAAACATTTGCTAATTGCGTCTATTGATTTGTACTTTATAAAATGGTAAATAATAATAATTTTCTTAGAGTTGCTTTGCATATTTTATTAATTTAGTAAATGTTTATAAACTTATGAATAAAAATTTTCATATTTGTTTCTTCATAAATTAGTAAATGATAAATATTGCATTGCATTAGTTTTAATTGTATTAGTTTTTAGAATGTTGTAAATATAAAATTATTCTTGTAAATACACAATCTAATAAATAAATAATGTTTAAAATTTTTGTTGCAAATTCTCAAGAGCAAAAAAGTGTATAAATTCTTATTCATCGTATTTTTAGATTTTATTACAATTCTAATCATTGCTTTTTTAAAACAATAACCATTACTGAAAAATGAATGTAAGTTAAAATAAAAGTCATGTCATAGGAAAACTATCCTTCTAACACTCTATTTTTTGTATGCATGTTAGTTCATGTTTTCCGTAATTTATTTATATTTTAATAACAAAGTTTTTTTTAGGTAGAAGTGTTTCATGAGTTGAATTTCTGTGGATGTATGGGATACACATTTTTTTTCTATTAAAATAAGCAATAAGAAAATACATAAAAACATTATAGAAATTTTGGATCAAAACGGCATTAGAATTTAAATTACATTTTTATATTTCTCAACCAATCAGCTAAAAACATAGAATAAGAACATTCTAGAAAAATAGGATCGGAAGTCAATTAACAAAAAATATTTAGGCCCCAAAACAAAATAGTAAAATACAAATCTGATTGGTCAATAAATGTCTTCACACCTAAATGTTAGGAAGATTCTTTGATCCACTATTATGGTATATAAATAACACACAGTTAGGAAGAAAAGAAGGTCAGTCACCAAGCTAGCCATTAAGTCAGCATGTAACCGATACTTTGTCCGGCCAAGTCATTCTTCCACACCAAAGTTCATGACCTAGCTACAGATGGCCGTGAAAGGAAAAACCCGACAAACTTTCTTTCATCAACGCGACATGCTGTCGCCACCGAGATGAACTTAATGTAAGTAAGAACGACTTATTTACGGACTCCGTTAATATAAACTTACACACACCTTTAAACAAATTTAACTTCTTGCCAAACTTTATTTTCCAAAAGGCAATTTTTCACATCTTGTATTTTATTTGTTTCCACATGCTAATTTTATTTTATACATATTAAATTGTTTGTTGTTTAATGTTCGTTGTGACTTATTCCATTTCCTTTGCGCGATTGTAAAACATTGTGTTGTATTTGTGGTGGAACTAATCTCGAGAGCATTACCCGTAAAACACGGAAGCACATCAACCAAGCACTTACCAAATCCCCTACAGATATATGTTTTCATAGTATAAAATTGGATATGTTCTTAAAACCGAGCATATGTCTGATGTGCTGACTGTTTATATATCTTAGTAAATCAAATTACAATTTTCAGGAAAAAAGGAAGTACTTAGAGAAGTCGATATGTAGTTTCAGTTATTAGTAATCTTTAGATCTCTAGTTGCTTTGTTTATCTTTTTTGGTATGGGAGAGTTATTTGACATAGATTTGGCATCTTGTTAATTGACTGACTATGATCAGTTGCTAAGTTTTATATTTATTTATTTTAGCTTATTGACAAATTTGAACAAAAGGTCAAGTTTAACCTCATAAGAAAAGAAAATAAGAAAGAAAAAAATTGATTATATTTAAGAAGATATAAGGAAATATCATAAGTTTCAGAAATTTATACAATAAATTCTTGGACGTTAATAAAAAATATAAAAGGGTAGATAACCAGACATTTCCAAGAGGGGCTTGAAAAGTTCTCAGCCTGACCAAAAGGAATGACTAGAACAATATGCTATTCTAAATATTCACCTCATGATTCAACATACTTAGCGTAACATTTCTCAATTTTTTCTATACCCACAACAAAAATTCTGATGTTTGGTTACTGAAATGCCAATTTTCAGCATCTTGTAGTCAAAAGCTTAACATTGATCTAAAATTTTAACTGTATAATATTGGATCTATATTAACAGTATTCACCACTGAATTAAGTATATTGACAAGGAAGTTGATAATGCTGTAAAATATCTTTTTTTGTAAAATAAATACTTTTTTCATAATTAGACTGCAGACGTTTCAATCTACACTATAGGACATAAGTTTAGGACCACTCTCTGGATTTAATAATTAGTAAGTTTCATGCCTTCTTGGATCTTATTAACTCCTACTAAGCTAGGCACATAAACTGTTTAACCTATTACTGTATTGCATCTAATTTTTAGAGAAGGTTTACATAATATTATCTGCCAGCCCAAAGGTTGCCATCAGGTGGTAAAGGTCAGTTAGGCAAATGAACTAAAATTTTAAGGAAACTTTAAGCAATGATGAGGTAATTTCATTATTATTATTATTATTATTATTATTATAAATCCTTTCAGGAAGGGAAAACCCTAACTTGAGGAAACCTAGTAAATTAGTTTTGAAAAAGACATGCAACCTTCAATTTTAAGGTGATTCATTGAAATCTAGTGGGAGACACAAAAATTTTGGCCTGTTGGGTAACTAGAACTTATTGGCTGGTTTTAGCATACTAGTCTTCACAAGTTGAAAAGTTATGGCATTTCTGGACAAATTTTTGAACTGATTCAGTCTTTCTTATCAAATCATGAAATGAAAGTTATCTTGGCCACTCTTATAGATATTTTTGTACTAATGCAGATGTCCCGTGGGGATCTACCCTTGATCCCACTTTGATTTTAATTTTCATTAACAACCTTCCTGATAATATCAGCTCTCAACTTGATATCTATGCTGATGACACAACCATTTACTCCAGTCTTGATATAATTCTGATCAGTTTGATAAGGTCAAATTGGTGGTTGATATCCAAATGTCTGCTGTTAACTGGGTAAAAAAAACAAAAAAACTGGTTTTTTAATTTTAACACCTTCAAAAACAAAACTGCTCTCTATTAATCACCTAAGAGACCCTTTTCTGCTTTGTATCAGCAGGGCAGATGCTAGCCTCCAGGAGAGTGACTCATTGCACCTTCTCAGGCTAACATTCTCTTCTGACATGAAATGAAAAAACTATTGAATCCATTGCTAGGTCAACTGCTAAGAAAGTTGGTTCACTGTGTCATGCTAGACAATTTTTATCTCCAGAATCTATCTTACATATCTATAAGTCTACCATTCATCCATGCCTTGAATATTGCTGCAACGTCTGTCCCAGTGCTCTTGCTGTATATTTAGAGATTCTTGAAAAAAAATCCAAGGAAAAGCCAGCAATATTATTGGTCCTGACCTGGTATCTTGACTTTAGTCATTTTCTAACTGATATAAAGTTGCTTCCCTGTACCTCTTTTATAAATACATTCATGGTAATTGTTTGGATGAGCTCTTTGCTAGACTTTATTAATCTAAGTGCAGTATTAGATTAGTATGAATTTTCTGGACAAATCAATATAATACCATGGACAGAAAATGTGAAGAATGTGAAAGTTTCAAGGAGATCATGAACCACAAAGAAACTAATGTTAACAATAAGAGAAAGCTGGAATTTCTGGAACACATAATGAAGAAAGACAACCCTAGAGAATCTAACATTCAAGCTTTGAAAATTTTAGGTATTGTGGCAGTAAAGAAGTGTTGAAAACACAAGATGACAGATCTTAAGTAGTAAAACATATGAGACTGCTTCTTTTAAAATATCTCCATTAGAAAACTACAGTGAAATAGGCAACAGAATACCCAAAGACTGAATGTTCAATCATTTTTTTTTTTTTGCTGATGAATGCCATACTAAAATCAATGGGTTAGATAGATAAAACAAAGGCTGGGTGGCTTCTGATAGACATGCTGTGATGCCAATAAAACAGAGGTGGTATTATGTTTTGAGATTGTGTTATAGGTAAATTGGTGGTTCCATGGTGAGTTCCAGAGGATAAATAAGAAGCAATTCAGATATACATTGATTTTTTAGAGTAAATGTGGTGTGTTATGACCTAATTGCTGCAGCATAAAATATAAAAAGAAAAGTAAAAAAAATGCTACACTTATTGCCAAGAGATATGGATATGGCTTCCACTTTGGTAGTGAATGTTTCTCTCACAGGGTTAGATACATAGATAAGGAATATAAGCAACAGAGAGGAATAACAAAAACTGGGATTATAATTTAACAAAATTTAATATAAAGTAAAAATGATATGGGAAAGTTATGTGCAGTGTAAGCAATATGAGGATAAAAAATATATAACTTTTGTCCATAGTCTGAAATAAAAAATACACAATTTTTTCTTTTTCTTTTCTCTTTTTTATATTTTTGTTTTCTTTTCTTTCGTTAAGTTTTTTACTTTCTTTCCAAAGTTGTAAGCTTCTGTTGCCAAATGATGTTCATTTCCTTTTCTCAGTCTCAACAGCATAAAAGTTTTCTCTGAGTAGTAAAAACTTAATGTTGAGCTGTTCTCATTTTTTTCTAACTGGAAGAATCATACATGCCCTTATGTTCGATGATTAACACACTTAGTAATTCATTATTGCCTCTTGCTTTGTGACTATTTAGTCCATCAAGTAAATATCTGTATGTGGCATGGAGTCCATGTTAGTAAGTTGAATAGAATTTTTAGTCTCTCTGACCATGCTGTAGTTTCCGTCAACATCTCATTCTACTCTCCCCCTACCCAAGAAACCCAGACCAGCAGAATATCCTACTGCTACCAAAGAGCAGACTGGGATTCATTTCGTGACTTTTTCTGTGAAGTCCCTTGGAACAACATTTTTAGTCTTCCTGTCGAAGACTGTGCATCCGAGGTCTCCTCCTGGGTTAAGGCTGGCATCGATGCTTTCATCCCAGCCAGGAAATTTCAGCTTAAATCTCATTCGTCTCCCTGGTTCTCGCCCGCTTGCTTGGCCACCATTGCCCACTGGAATCACTTCTTCCGGCTTTATCGTAGTCATGCGTTGGACCAAAACAGGTGCCTTTTCACCTCAGCTCGTAATAAGTGTAAAAAGATACTAAACAAAGCTAAGATGTTGTTTGCTGCCAGAATGAAGCAACACATAGTATCTTTTAAGTTTGGCGCCAAAGACTACTGGCATCTCTGTAAAAGCGTGCTTAACAAGAGTAAGTCGTCAATACCCCCACTAATCAATAAATTTGAGGTCCTCACCTCCTCAGTGGACAAGGCTGAATGCTTTGCTTGTAGGTTCTCGACCAATTCGAGACTGGATTGGTCTGGAGTTTATACACATGACTTCCCACCTAGAACTGAGGCTCAATTGAATGACGTCCACATCACGCCCTCGCTGATTTCTAACATAATCTCAAAACTTGACCCTCACAAAGCGAGTGGTGGGGACGGAATCCCAATCATAGTCTTGAAGAAATGTGTCTCTGAACTCTCCTCTGTTTTTTCTAAGCTCTATAACTTCTGCCTATCTTCTTCCTGCTTTCTTCTTATGTAGTTCCTATATTTAAGAGCACTAGAGAACCCTCGGACCTTGCAAATTACTGCCCTATCAGCCTTCTTCTGATCTTTGGGAAAGTGTTCAAAGCCATTATCAACGCTGAGGTCGTTCAGCATCTCATAGCCCACAGGCTCCTCTCAGACAAACAGTATGGCTTCCACTTCACCAGGTCTACTGCTTATATGCTAACGACCATCACCGAGTATATATACCAGGCTCTCGACAAGAATGGTGAAGCCCGAACCGTTGCCTTGGACATCTCTAAAGTGTTCGACAGAGTCTGGCATGCTGGCCTTCTATGGAAACTGCGAAGCTGTGGTATAACTGGACTTTTGTTGGACCTAATCCTCTTTAACCGCACATTGAAGGTGGTATTAAACGGACATGCCTCCCAGAACTACCCTACAAACGCAGGTATCCCTCAAGGTTCTATCCTAGGTCCTACGCTCTTTCTCATCTACATCAATGATCTTCCTGATGCCATAACACCCCAAGTAGGTATGTATGCCGATGACACCACAGTTTACTCTCGCCTCGATCAAAAATCTGGTGTGGGCGACAAGGCGAACCTCGCTGCCAAGCTTGAAAAGGACCTCCAATCCGTGGTGGATTGGAGTAAGAAATGGCTTGTAAATTTCAATTCTTCCATAATGAAGCTGCTATCAATTAATCACCATAGACAACTGCACCTACCTCCCATTAGCATGGAACAGGCTTGCCTCCCAGAGAGTAAAACACTATGCCTCCTTGGCCTCACAGTCTCAGCGGACCGCAAATGGAATGACTACATTGAATCCATTGCTAAATCCGCTGCTATGAAAGTCAGTTCTCTGTGCAGGGCCCGGAAGTTTTTTCCATCTGAATCTATCTTGTACATATATAAATCTACCATCCGCCTGTGTATTGAATAACTGCTGCCACATCTGGTCAAATGCCCCTGCTATTCTCCTCGGGGTTCTTGACAAAATACAACGGAGAATCTGTAATGTGATCGATACCGACTTGGCTGACTGCCTGCAGTCATTCTCTCACCAGCATGACGTGGCTTCCCTGTGCCTCTTCTATAAATACTTTCACGGCTTCTGCTCCAATGAACTTAGATCACTGGTGCCCCCTAGGTACAAATTTGAACAAGATACTAGATTAGCAACTAGGTCCCACCCTTTTACAGTGAAACCAATAAAATGTAACCACAATTTCTACTCCAACAACACTTCCCGCCTGTGGAATTCCCTTCCACATACTTGCTTCCCCGATGGCTACAACCTACAGGAGTTTAAATGTAAGGTCAATAGGCACCTCCTAACACACTAACTCTCACCCATTCTCTTAAACACTCTTCCTATGTACGTCCTTACTTGTTTATCACCCTCCTTCTGACATTTCCTATATCCAATTGCTCTATGTAACCCCCTGAGCTATAGTGGCAGTGGAATGTTTTGCTTGGGGTGAAATGATTAAAAAAAAAAAGAAAAAGAAAACCAATCTCCTCATCAGTTGATAACATAAAAAGGAGTGTTTATTCCTCAAAGTTCACTGTCCAACTGGTTCTCAAGTATTTTCCCTGCCCAATCTTTCATACTAGATTATGTGACTCTGCACGTGTCTGTGCAATGTGCTATTTTTAGCCATTAGCTGATCCAGTCATTGTCTGGCTTTTTGTTATGAGGATGCATTTATATATAAAAATAATATTAATAATGTCTAAAATGTTGTAGTATGGGATTCATTTGAGTCCTACTTGTTATTTTTAAAAAGTTTTAATTCATGAAGTAGTCATAAAAATAAGGAAATTAGAAATAGAATGTTTGGAAGATGCTAGGATGTCTGAGAAAATTCGAGTAAAATCTAGAGAATTCTAAAAGATTCTAGAATATGCAAATTAGGTGTTAGTCCCCATAAAAATAGGTTTTGGGAAGAGAGTTGTTAGTTGTTAACAGGATTTGCTGACATTATCAACTCTGGCTTGATTTGTGGATCTGTGCATCCAGCTGAAAGAATCTCTAATAAAAGTTGCCGACCAACTAAAACCTGAAAGAGAACTTCATGGAACTATATGGATAAATAGATATTTTTCACTCTTTCATTGATCAAACTAATAATTATTCTTTATACACATTTGAGGATTTCCAAAAAAGTATAGCACTTTAACTTCTTTGCTATCTTAACTGGGTAAAGATATTTGACTTTTCTTCCCCTTCGTAACACTTTGCCTGCCAGTAGTAAACTCTATGTTTCTGTTTTGAATGAAAAAATTGTAAATATTGTATATATATCATTTTGTGTTTATTGTAAATTAAAAATTTGTATGTAATTTAACTCTGAGTTTTGGTTAATCATTTTTTTTTCTTTTGTTACATGTAACAAAATTGGGGGCTTGTCTGATTCTATATCATAAAAAAAATAAAATTAGGAGCTTGTCCATTTTGATAATATAAAAAATAAGTAAATAACAAAAATTAGGAGCTTGTACATTTCAATAATATAAAAAATAAATAAATAAATAACAAAAATTAAGGGCTCATCTAACTCGATAATATTGTAAAAACAAAACAAACAAAATAAACTCAATAGGCATAATTCGTGAAAAGAAAGTAACTATATTTAAATATCTTTTCGTAAAATAAAAAAAAAATGCCTTTGAAATGCATAAAATGAAAAATTTAAACAATGCGTCTCACAGGAGATTCAAATACATCTCGAAGATAAGAATATAGAAACGATTAACGAAGCCACAGTAGTAGCAGATACCTATAGTTTAACTCCCAAGAAGAGTTTTGAAAAAATTAATATAAACAAAAACCAGTCAGGTTTTCACACAAATACACAAACGCTGTCCAAACCTCTCCCTCATAATGCATCTCATAGAAGTGATATAGACAAAAAAATAAGAGATACACCTAAAAGTTCTGTTCCAACAGAATCAAAAATTTCCTATGCCTACTGGAAGAAGGATAATTACATAATATCCAACTGTCATATCCTAAAAAGAAAACGGGAAGAAAAGAACTCCCTTCAGCCTCATGCTTTTGCTATAAAACAGAGAACAAGTAACTCCTTTCCTCATTCTTCCTTCTCTAAACTAGATGTTAGAAAAAATAAAAACTCATGTATGGAAAATTATAAACCATTTTCATCCCAGGGTTCTGTTTACATCGACAACCCTGAGAAAGCTAGGCCTATCCAAATCTTGCGAGACACTGGTGCATCTCAAACCTTATTATTAGAAGGCATACTAGAGCTATCAAAATCGACCTTCACTGGTGATTTTGTTTTATTGCAAGGTGTTGAATTAGGTGTAATTAAGATTCCCCTTCATAAAATTTATATAAAATTGAAATTGGTGAATGGTCTAGTTGTAGTCAGTGTACGATCAACCCTGCCAGTTCAGGAGGTTTCTTTACTGTTAGGCAACGACTTAGCAGGTGACAAGGTAGTAGCAGAACCAATCATCTGTGATAAAATAGAAATAAATGATGAATTTGAAGTCAAAGAAAACAGTGAATTATAACCTGAGTGTGTTACTACTAGGGCAAAAGTAAAGAAACAAATTTCAGAAAAGGAAGATTCAGCAACACCAGCTAATTGGTTACAATTGAATGAAACCTTTATATCTCATTATTTAGAACAAACCAATAATTCGGATAAAAAATTATCTCAGCCACCTCCCCAAAAAAGAAATGGTACAGAAAAAATGAAAGATGATCTAAATAAAAATCAACTTGTTATTGAACAAGAAAAAGATCCTGAACTTTGTCTTTTAAAAAATAAAATACTCTCTTTAGAAGAAGCAAGAAAAGTTAGAGAATGTTTTTATATGAGAGACGGCATTTTAATGAGGAAATGGCACCCAGTGGATGCCAGCCTAAATGAGGAGTGGAAGATAATGAATCAGTGGTCTCAAAAGTATACTATTAATTCGTTTTTATTGGCCAAAACTTAGACAGAATGTTGTCAATTTCTGTAACTCCTGCCATACATGCCAGATGGTTGAAAAAAGTAATCAAAAGATTCTGTCCGCCCCTCTGAAACCTATTCGAGCATTTGAAGAACCTTTCAGTAGAGTACTAGTTGACTGTGTTGGTCTTCTTCCAAAAACAAAAATAGGAATCCAATATTTATTGACAATTATGTGTACATCAATTCGCTTTCCAGAAGCTATCCCTGTAAGAAATATTAAGGCTAGGACTATTGTTAAGGCTTTAACTAAGGTATTCTGTTTAGTCGGGATTCCTACGGCTATTCAGTCAGACCAAGGTTGGAATTTTATGTCTTGTTTATTTCAACAAGTAATGAGTGAAATGGCTATTAAGCAATACAAATCCAGTGTTTATCACCCCCAAATCACAGGGTGCTCTTGGGCATTTTCATCAAGCAGTAAAGTCTATGATCAGAAAATATTGTTATCAATATAAAAAGGATTTGGACAAAGGGGTTCATTTTGTTTTGTTTGCTGCTAGAGAAGCAGTTCAAGACACTCTTGGATTTAATCCTTTTCAATTGGTTTTTGGACATATTGTTAGGGGTCCTCTAAGACTTCTAAAAGAAAAATGGTTGATTGAACAAAATGAGATGCATCTTTTAGACTATGTATCAAATTTTAAAGAGAAATTATACAATGCTTTCAAAATAGCACAAGAAAATTTAAAAAACTCCCAAATTAAAATGAAGTCTAGATGTGATAAAAATAGTAAAGATCGTAAATTTGAAAGTGGTGACAAAGTTTTAGTATTTTTGCCAATATCTAATCATCCTCTACAAGTAAGATATTTTGGTCCTTATGAGATAGAAAAGAAAATTAATGATGTAAATTATATCATCTGCACCCCAGATTGAAAGAAAAAGAAAAAAAATTTGTCACATTAATATGTTAAAAGGTTATATCGACATAAATTATGTAACTAATATTAAACCAGCTTCAACCTTAATAAACATAAATAATACAAATCAATTTGAAGATGATTTAGACAATAATGAAGATACAGTTATTAGGGAGAAGGACATGGGTCAGAGTATTCATTTAAAAAACTCGGAAATCCTATCTAATTTAAATGTAAAATTTGAACATTTATCAAATGAGAAAAGAAAAGAAATTTATAGTTTGGTCAATGATTTCAAAATTTTTTTAACTGATGTTCCTAGAAAAACACTGGTTGCAGTACATGATGTTTTAGTTGCAGATGAAAAGCCTATCAAACAACATTTTTACCGGGTAAATCCAATCAAGCTTCAACAGTTGAGAGCAGAGATTAAATACATGCTGGATAATGACATCCTCAAACCAAGCAACAGTCAGTGGAGTTCTCCTTGTGTTCTTATACCAAAACCTGATGGAAACTACAGATTTGTTCCAGACTTTCGAAAAGTAAATGCAGTGAACAAAAGTAACTCCTTTCCGATTCCTAGAATTGATGACTGTATTGACAACATTGACAAGACAAAATATGTCAGTAAATTTGATTTAATGGCAAGTGCCCCTAACTGACAATGCCAAAGAAATTTCAGCATTTGTGACTCCAGATGGTTTATACCAATATAAGGTTATGCCGTTCGGGATGAAAAATGCGCTGGCAACATTTTAAAGGATGATGCATTCCCTTCTACACAAAATTCAGAGATGTGAGGTCTATATAGGTGATGTAATTGTGTACAGCATGACTTGGGATGAACATGTACACACCATCAAGCAATTTTTTCTTAAGCTGGAAGAAGCAAACCTATGTGTGAACCTAAACAAGAGCAAATTCTGTCATGCAACAGTAAATTATCTGGGTCATACCATTAGCCAGGGTCAGGTTAAGCCTATCACAGCAAAAGTGGATTCTATCTTAAAGTATCCTATTCCAACTAACAAAAATCAACTAATAAGATTTCTTGGTATGGCTGGATTCTACAGAAAATTTTGTAAAAATTTCTCATCAATAGCAAGTCCTCTCACCGACCTCTTGAAAAAGGATGTAAAATACAAGTGGAGTGAAACCTGTAATGAGGCTTTCAACAGAATCAAGTCAACTCTCATTGGTGGCCCAGCTCTTGCAACTCCAGTTTTTTCAAAACAATTTAAATTGCAAATCAATGCCAATGATGTTGGAATGGGTGGCATCTTAATCCAAGAAGATGAGGAAAGCATTGATAGAGCCATTGGATATTTCTCAAAAAAGTTAAACACCTACCAGAAGAAATATTCCACTATTGAAAAAGAATGCTTGACGATGTTAACAGCACTACAATATTTTGACTTTTACCTCAATGTTACTGTTTATCCTGTTCTGATTTATACTGACCATAATCCACTAATGTTCCTAAAAAAAAAAAATGACTAACTTACAAGATGGAGTCTTCTCCTACAAGAATATGACATTATCATAAAACACATTTGCCTTCTACACATTTGAGAAAAGATTTGGAAAATCTTCTAAAATTGTTGCCATATTGTAAGAATAACAAGTAATCTACTATAATTTATATATATGAACTATCTTGATCTATTGCCAATGGGGGTCTGACTGTCATAAAATCATTTGTCCTTCTTATCAGTGAAAAAGATATGAACTAATTTTATTGTGCAAATTATTGCTAGTGCATCCACTGATGAAAAGGTCAGTCTGGTATGACTCAAAACACTTGTGACAAGCCTAAAAATATTCCCATTAATAGTGAAAATATATTTATGAAAAAATTCATAAGATTTTTAAAAATTAGGAAAAATTAGAGTGTCAAATAATTTGAGCCACAGTGTGTATATTCCACCATCAAGATTACCCCTTTTAGATGCCAGATAAGTTGTGCTTGTTCAGATTATACAGATAATTGTTGCATTCTCTTGTTCACTTTTTATGAGCAGCTGTAGAAGTAATAATAGGATGATGTAGGCGAACAATGAAAAGATATTCTGTGAGAAAACCTAAAAATGTGCTGTGTAGGCAATGCTTCATGGAAGCAGGCAGCTAAGCAAGAACCTCTCTACTGTAGGAGCTGCAAATAAATGCTAATGTCAATATGGAGAGATTTCAGGAACTAAACAGAAGATGGCAGATATTATTAGTTCAAACATTTACACATCCATTTTCATTTCTTATTTGTCTCCACCTACACATATTCAATTGGGTTGGGCATTTTAATGCACAAAAGAAGTCACATCTTATTACAGAAATACATTGACTCTTGACACTTCATTTATGTAGCTACAGGCAGTTTGAAGTGTACCACTTATAAGAAAAGTATTTGCGTACAATTACAAGCTCAGTTGTTTGATGAATAGTTTTGATCAAGCTGATTTGTAGCATGGGGTTAGTTAATCTAATCATTTGGAGTAGGCTTAGAATTCATTCATAGGCTTTCATTTTTAAAAACTGTATTGTCCTTAACAGAAATAGAATGAGGAAGTTTACTTTTTATGAATGTGGGATATTAGTGATCATGTGACTCTGATAGCCAATCAAATGCACATTGTTGTTATTTATAGCTGGTTCTTTACTTTTAAATTCCTCATTGATATATTGTTGTCAGTGGTTGCACCACTCAAGTCCAAGTTTGGTCTTATCTGGTGTCTCTATTATGATTGAACTTCTCATTGCTTAGGAGGCCAAGTCATTGATATATAAGAACAATATAAAACTGTTAAATTCATAGTAGAAAGTCATTCAGCATCTAGAATTTTGATACAGTGTCATTATATAGAAAATTATTCTGATTCAGTGCTTACCATCAATCAAATTAAAAAGAAAAAACATTAATGAAAATACTCTGTATATAATTTAAGAAGAAAATGTTTAATCCAAGCTTTGGCCTTGTTGAAGTATTAGTGATAGATTTGTTTTTTAATATTTTAAATTTGGTTCTTAAAATAATGTATTTTTTCAATAATTTTAGAAACATCTTAATTTTCTCAAAGAAAGCATTAATGTTACTAGTTTGCATTTAAACAGTTTTCTTGCAAATCATGTTTTTGTTTTGGAAAACTAATTAAAATTAAAAATAATTTAGACACTTTAAATATAATGAATCAACTATATATAATTTCATTTAAAGCAGAATGTTTTAGATTAGATTCCAGTAATTTGATGATACAGCTGAATAATAAGATAAGAAAAATATATTTTTCTGTCTCTGATTGGTTAATATATATATTTCTTTAGGATTGTCTTCAACTGGAAGCCATGCATGGAGCCTGCTGCACAAAGCTCCAAATATGTCATTTTGTTTTAAGTTGTTAAGCAGATAACTTCCTGTTCACTACAAATCTTAAAACAAAACTGTACTCTTTTTTTAGTTTTTTAAAAGAAGTAGGTTGCCTGATGAAAAATTAGAATGTTCCAAACTGTTCAAAATTGTCTAAGTTTCTTCTCAGGCATCTCAGTCCTTATTCAAGCTTTTACAGTTAGTATCAAGAAAATATCTCTTAATATCTTATATGATGTGGATTGTGTGAAGTAATGGTATATTTCTGAATTTAAATAATACTTATTATTATACTGTATATTTCTACGTATAAGATAACGTTTAGACAAAATGAGGTAAAAACATATAGTAGATTTTCATGAATTTATTCTATACCTATAGTATAAAATGACTTCTTATTGATTAGATAATGATAATGTTATAGGAAATGTTGTTACTTATTGTATTCTTAGAAATTTAAATATAAATGAAATAACAAAAGTTATTCTATATCTTTTTCCTACTCATGTATCCTTTATATTTCTTCATGTGATCTTTTGCAAATTCTGATTCTTCTTCCTGCTTTTTTAAAAGTTTTAAATGCAATTACCAAAAAAATATTTTTAATGAAAAATGAATACTATATTTTCATTAATGTTATTACTGTCATAATTAACATTACCATGATGATTAGTGAATGTTTTGCGAAAGATAAAGGTTGTTGTGAATGCAGTCATAACTTGATGTTTACATTTTCTCAACTGAGTTTGCATGAATACAAACTGATTTCATTGATATGGAATTATTCTTCAAATAGGCAATTTATTATGAAGTTATGCAAGTTATATATAAGGTAAAAATCGTTTTATTTTTAAATTTTTTTCTAATTGTTTCACACCAAGCAAGGCAGTATCACCACTGATGCACAGGGAGCTATATAAGAGTAAAAGTTTAGATAGGAGGAGAGTAAAGAGAAAGACGGATCAGTTACAGGGTCAGAGAAAGGGCAAGAGAAGGATGGGAACACAGGTGTGAAGACAGTTGCAAAGGTAGAGAGAAAGGAAAAGAACAAGATATACAGGCTGATGTTGAAAGAACTGGAGTCAAGTGGATAACAGATGGGTATTGACATTGCATTTAAATTCCTGGAGGTTGTAGCCATCAGGAAAGCAAGTATATGGAGGAAGTTCCACAGGTGGGAAGTGCGAGAAAAGAAGCTGCTGGAGTAGAATTGTCAGCTGCATTTGGTTGATCTGACTGTAAATGGGTGGGACCTTGTTGCCAGTCAGGTTGTACAAGTAAATTCTTGTGGCAGGGGTACCAGTGACTTAAGTTCGTTGGAGCAAAAGCCATAAAAATATTTGTAGAATAGACAGAGGGAAGCCACATCCCACTGGTGAGAAAGAGGCTGGTGTTGAGCCGCCACGTTGGGACCTATCACATTACTGATTCTCCTTTGGAGCCTGTCAAGAACACTGAGATGAACAGCAAGGGCGCCATACTATAAATGACAGCAGTATTCTATGCACTGACGGATGGTTGATTTGTATATGTGAAAGATGGATTCAGGTGGAAAAATCCTCCTGGCCCGACACAGTGACCCAACCTTCCTAGCAGTGGATTTAGCTATTGACTTAATGTAATGATTCCGCTTGAGATCGGAAGATAGTGTAAGGCTGAAGAAGCGCAGTATATTACTTTCAGGGAGACTCGCTTGGTCCATGCTTATGGGGGGCAGGAGAGGTTGCCTGTAATGGTTGACAGATGGCAGTTTCGTTTTAGAAAAGCAGTTTCATTTTATTACTTTTATTATCAGTTTACTTGATGATGTGAGTCATCGCATGTATGTTATTGGTTATTGCATCAAAGTTGAGGTTAGCTTACCGACAAACATCATTCAGAATTTAAGATTTTTTTGAAATTGTAGTATAAGGTGAATTTGGGTCCAAATTTGAGTTGAATTCATTGCAGCCACTTATGAGCAAATACTCTTGAGAAAGGTATCAATTCATCTCTTCTTCCTCCAGCTATGGGTTGAATAGTAGGACACATTGGAATCTATAGCCTTAGTTTGCAACCAGTCTACTGTAGAAAGACAACCCCCAATTTTAAGGGTGATTTTTGGGCTTTAAAGGTTGACATATACAGAAATATACAGTAGATTATTTAACTATATGAGTATATAGTTTTTTGAAGAAAACTTGAAAAAACCCATGCAAATTAAAATTTTGTGAAATGAATGAATTAGAGGGATTTAAATTATAGTGGACACATTATTAAAACATGTTCTATTAATTAATCAAGTTCAGACAAAATAAAAACCTCTTTTTAGTCAAATTTATTAAGATATAATATCCTAAGGGGATATCAACTTAAAATTATAATTTATACTATAGAGATAGATAAAAATTACACAGCATTTAAAACATAAAATTCTTAACCTGTAAGGTTTCAGCTTTTAAGTGTGTATAGCTTTTAAGTTAATAGAAATTTTATACTCATCAAATAACAAGTGTTCAAATAGAGGCAAGCATTTAAATGTAATTTTTTAACTATGGAGGCATAGTTAAATTTTTGTTCACACTTTGTGTCTCTTATCATTTTTGTAAAACATCACAACTATTTTTAGAGTACAAAAATTTTGGATTTATACTTTATTTGTGTTTTTTCCTCTTCTTTTTTTTTAATTTTTTATTGCAGATGAGTTGAATATTTTACAAGTTACTCCTGTGGATTAAATAAAGTATTCAGTTTAAAATCCTGAGAAGGTTACAGCGCATAACAGGTACATGACAAAGGCTTGGTAGGTGAGTATAAGTGAGTATACTGACCAAAAAGATTAGATTACTTTTGAATGGAAAGGGATATAATAATGATAATGCGACATTAAAAAAAAATTACTAATAAAAAACTATTTTGGTGAAAAATATTGTAGTTAGACAACTATAATAGTGTGTAAGTGCTTAAATAATTCAAATATACAATTATAATTTATATATGATTAAAAAAATTAAATTTATGTGATAAGTAGTTTTATTTTACCCATATGTAGAAATCCTTCTATTTGGATTTTTCTTACAGTCAAAATTCAGTGTGGAGATTTGATACAATAATATAAGATATTGTTATAGAACTGCTGGTAATTCAACCATTTAGAATAATCCCATAACTTTCATCGAAAGAATAAAATCAAGTAGGAAAAGCAATCTAGTATTAAGAAATAACATTAATTTTATATAAAAACAAAAATACAATATGATTGAATGCATTGAATGAGAAATATCAGTTTTTTTGTTTGCTAATACATTTCTTAGATAGAATATTAACTGTATTGCATATATATATATATATGTGAAAACGGTGAAATGTAATTACATGTGTTTTTGTGTGAAAGAGTATTTGTATGCATGTCTAGTAGTAATGTGGATAAAAGAGATAGGTAGAATTTGCTATTTACTGTGGACAGTAGCACTGTGATGAATATGGAATAAAAATGACTCTCTTTTCGCCATTGTCTATTGACCAATAGAAAAAGGGATTGGTTTTGTGCTGAAAATAACAAAAAACAAAAAAAAAAACAAAAAAAAAAACAAGGCAAAATTTTGCAAGCCTGAGTGAAATATATTCTAAACAATGAGAAGGGAGTGATTTACAAACTGAGAAAAAGCAACAAGCCAATGTCTAATCACTTTTTGACAGAAATAGAGAAAGAAAGTTGAATCAAAGAGACAAGGGAGCAGAGAACAAAGAAACAAAACCAGCCACAATGTAACAAGAAAATTTTAGGCTACCCTTTAGACACAAATGTCCTGGTGACATGCATTCACACTCTCTCACTTTCTCTCTTATGCTGATTTCTTTCTCTCTCCTTCTTCTTCACCTACTCACTGTCCACTAAAAGAAAGAGAGGAACAAAGATGTCACTACTTTTGTTGATACACACAGCAAAACATAGACTTATTTTTCTGTACAAATCACATTTCGCTAAAACAAACTCTGAATTCTTTAAATTCTTTGCTAACTTTCTCTTAGAACATTTTCACAGTCTAATAATTTCATACATACAAATTGGATGTTACTCTGCTTGATAAATAAATTTTCATTTATTTATACAAATGAAACAATAGCAAACCCTCAATCCCCCTCTAATCAACGAATTTGAGGTCCTTACCTCTACAACAGACAAGGCTGAGTGCTTTGCTTGCAGATTCTTCACCAACTCAACACTAGACTCTTTTGGAGTATCTGTACCTGACTTACCATCTTGAACTGAGGCCCAACTGAATGACATCCACATTATGCCCTCAATGGTGTCTAATATAATTTCAAAGCTTGACCAACATAAAGTGAGCGGCAGCGACGGAATCCCAATCATTGTCCTGAAGAAATGTTCCCCTAAACTCTCCTCTGTTCTCTCCAAACTCTATAACTACTGCCTCTCTGCTTCTTGCTTTCCTGCCTGCTGGAAGTCCTCCTCCGTGGTTCCAACATATAAAAACACTGGTGAACCTGCTGACCTCTCTAATTATTGCCCTATCAGCCTCCTACTGATATTTGGCAAAGTGTTCAAAGCCATCATCAATGCGCAGGTGTTTCAACATCTCACAGCCCACAGACTATTCTCTGACAAACAGTATGGTTTCCGCTTCACCAGGTCTACTGGTGATATGCTCATGCCCATCACTGAATATATACACTAGGCTCTCGACAAGAACGGCGAAGCTCGAACTGTTGCCCTAGATATCTGCAAAGCATTTGACAGAGTCTGGCATGCTAGCCTTCTTTGCAATTGGAGTAGATAGACTAAACTATCTCCCGGTTCACACTCCATCCATGTCTATTGAACAGGTGAAGAGGCTCATCCGTTGTTTCCTGTTTAGGATACAGTTTCCAGTTTTCTCTTTTCCAATCTTTTCACTCTTTTCTTCTTTTTTATTTTTTTCAATTGGAGTAGATAGACTAAACTATCGCCCGGTTCACACTCCACCCACATCTATTGAACAGGTGAAGAGGCTCATCCGTTGTTTCCTGTTTAGGATGCGGTTTCTGGTTTTCTCTTTTCCAATCTTTTCACTCTTTTCTTTTTTCAATTGGAGTAGATAGACTAAACTATCACCCAGTTCACACTCCACCCACGTCTATTGAACAGGTGAAGAGGCTCATCCGTTGTTTCCTGTTTAGGATGCGGTTTCCGGTTTTCTCTTTTCCAATCTTTTCACTCTTTTCTTTTTTTTCTTTTTTCAATTGGAGTAGATAGACTACACTATCGCCCGGTTCACACTCCACCCACGTCTATTGAACAGATGAAGAGGCTCATCCCTTGTTTCCTGGTTAGGATGTGGTTTCCAGTTTTCTCTTTCCCAATCTTTTTACTCTTATGTAGCCCCCTGCGCATCAGTGGCGTTATTGCCTTGCTTGGGGTGATATGATTAAAAAAATAAAAAAAAGCTGTGAGGTTATGGTATAACTGGACAATTGTTTAACCTTATCCAGTCATTCCTTTCAAATGCAATAAAGGTAATATTGAACGGACATGCCTCCCAATGCTATCATATGAGTGTGGGTGTCCCTCAAGGCTCTATTCTAGGTACTATGCTTTTCCTTATCTACATTAGCGATCTTCCAGATGTGATAAGATCCCAAGTAGGCATATATGTTGATGACACTATAGTTTACTCTTGCATCAATCAAAAATCTACTAAGGCTGACAAAGCAAACCTCGCTTCTGAGCTTGAAAAGAACCTCTGATCCATGGTGGACTGGGGTAAGAAATGGTTCATGAATTTTAATGCTTCCAAAACGAAGCCACTATCTATTAACCATCACAGACAATTGCTTCTAAGCCCCATTAGCATGGATCAGGCTAGTCTTCCTGAAAGCAAAACACTGCACCTCCTTGGCTTAACTCTGACAACAGACCGCAAGCAGAATGAATATATAGAATCCATAGCTAAATCCACTGCTAAGAAAGTCGGTCCTCTGTGTAGGGCCAGGAAGTTTTTCCCGCTTGAAACAATCCTGCACATATATAAATCTACCATCTGCCCATGCATTGAATACTGCTGCCATGGCTGGTTGGGTGCTCCTGCTATCCACCTGGGTGTCCTTGACAAGATCCAACGGAGAATCTGTAATGTGATAGATCCCGACTTGGCAGCTCAGATACAGTCACTTTCTCACCGTTGCAACACACCCTGTGTCTCTTCTACAAATACTTTCACGGCTTCTGCTCTGATGAACTTAGCTCACTGGTGTCCCCTATATATAAATTTACTTGAGCCACAAGATTAGCAACTAGGTCCTACTCTTTTACTGTGAAACCAATAAATTGTAAATGCAAATTCTACTCCAGTAGCTTCTTTTCTCGCACTTCCCACCTGTGGAATTCCCTTTCATTTACTTGTTTTCCCGACAACTATAATCTCCAAGAATTTAAATGTAAAGTCAATAGTCATCTCCTATCTCACTAACCTGCATCCTCTCTCTGATGCTCCTTTTTCAGTCCACTCCACTCTCATCAGTATTCTCATACTTCTCTTATGCAATTTCTGACACACCCTATAACCTGTCACTCTTTCTCATAACTTTCCTCCTATGTAAACCCCTGCAAAACAGTGGCTTACTTGGGGTGATATGATTATATATATATATATAAAAAAAAAAGTTTTATCTTTTCAACCTTCTGATCTGGAGGAAATTGTGAGGACTTTGGTCGTGTTTGGCAGTAGGCCAATTTGATAACCATAATCAAGGTCCCTACAACATGGTAGTCAGAGGTGGTCTCTTTGTAGTTTGGTCAGTGCTGCTGAGTCAGGTGTTGTTTTGGGGTATGGATGTGAATGAGGTCTTAAATATCAACAGCTAGAGTGATGTCGACCTTAGTGGCATTTGTGAGTTTCCTTGTTGGGGGGACTTTTTGATTTTTATACTCTTTTTCCTAAGAAATCGGCTCCAGAATTATATTATTTCTAATTGACTCTAAAATGCTATGTGGTATGTCTACTACTACTTTTGTGCAATATTTTGGTGGTCTCTACCTAAATTATGATGACTAATAAAATAATCATTCTACTTTGATTCTATGGTTTTGTATTTTACAGTTTAATTGTGTGTTCTAAGATGTAACACTTCATTGCCCGTAATTGATTTATAAATATTTTGTAGGCATATTTTAATGTTTATATAGCTATTGCCAGGTGAAAATGCTTCTTATGTTTAAAATGAATAAGTTTATAATCAAAATAATGATTAGTTTTATTGTAATATGTTGTATATTTTTATTAGACATTTTAGTGAATACGACACATGATAAAAAAGTGCTCATGACATTAAAGTTGTTTTCAATGAATTACTGAATATGATAAATGTCATAAAATTTTTTTTTTTATTTGACTCACCTATTCTCTTTAAACTGTTTTTAAACAGTGGTCAGTGCTAAGTGAAATTATTTTCTCTCTCTAGGGAATCACTGCAATCAAGGTGTAAAAACAATCTATGAGCCATAAAAAATTAAAGGAAAAGAAAGAACAATAATAAAAAGAAACAATTAAAATAAAACTTAATACACCATAAAACAAAAAAACCTAATCTCATATCACGTCTTGTCAGACGTCTAAAAACTGATAATGAAGAATGCAATTTTGTACCTGACCTTGAAAATGAATTACACGATTCTTGCAACGTGACTTAGTAGATAGAAAGAAAGTACTTGTAGCTAGGGAAAATCATGAATATAAAAAAATTTATGATCACAATCATTTTTTGTTTAATTACTCAAGCTTTCTTTAAATTAAAGTTAATTAGTAACATAAAAAAGAAGAAAAAATGTATTTAGTTATATTTTTATGAGGTATACTTGTTTTAAGTATCCTAATTTTATTATTTTGTTCATTCAATAATGTCATCATTTGTTGTGTAAAACAAGAAAGCTAAAAAAAAACAGTGAAATAATAAATTACTCAATAAAAAATTAGCAAATAATGCGGTAGGGTTGAATTATTTTATCAGTAACTGTAGTGTAGTAGTATCTACCTACACAATATTCATCGATTAAAAAAATTATACGGAGAAAGACCGAGTTTAATAGGGAGGCAAAGTCGATTTACTGGCAAACAACACGTTTTTAGCAATAATTCCAGCCACAAAAACACGGTCATTGCAACGTGACTGCCAGTGAGCACGTGATTACGATAGACCAATGGTTGACGTCAACAGTGTTTCGTCAAAGTGGGGGTGGGTCATAGATATGTATTGTAATTTGTATATTTCGTTTAGATTGCGATGTGCGCTGAGAAATGCTGTAAAACACTTCTGAGAAAGAACCGAATTATAACAAGGTAGATATCGACTTTTAGAGTCACCGAAATGTGTCAAGAAATCATCTAGCAACGTTCTTGTAGTGATACGCACCAAGGATACGTACGAACTTTAGTGTTTTAATAATTTAATTTTATTTAGTCCTCTCATGGTCACTGTCGTCAAAAAATACGTAAAAAAGTTAAAAAACAGAGAGAAAATAGAAGAAACAAAAAAACAAAAACAAAAACAAACAGACCACGCAGTTGATAATCAACTTGGATCGAAGAATTTGCCTTCGGTTTAAGGCGATCGTTGTATTATTTTTTTTAATTTTGTAAGTGTGTCCATATTTCTGTATAGTTGAGTTTATTGGGCACACCTCATTGACAGAAAAGAAAGAGCGAGGGGGAACGGTGACGTTTAGAAATTGGGTCACACTTATCAAGCAGAAAAGAAAAGGAATTATATTCGAATATGTCTGGAGAACGAGAAAAAAACGTGATTCATTGGTTTCGCAAAGGGCTACGTCTTCACGACAATCCAGCCCTCAAGGAAGCACTTAAAGGAGCCAATACCATTAGGTGTATCTATACTCTGGATCCGTGGTTTGCAGGATCTTCTCAAGTCGGCATCAACAAATGGAGGTAAGCCGAACACGAATAGTTTTTATTTTAAAGTTTAATTGTTTCTCTCTTACATCGATCAGTGATCAACACCCAGTCATTTTATTCTTTTATTTTATTCAATTATTACCTCATCTTTTCGTTATTTCTTGTGTACTTGATTAGTTCAAGAGATGAATGGAGAACTGGGAGGGATTATGAAGAAATGACAATGCAGAAAAAAATGTTTTGTTTTGATCAGTTGTTGAATTAACTTTTCTTTAGTCAGTTTTTCATCTTATGGTGATTTGTTAATGCTTCAGGTTATTTTTTTTTTTGTCTGTCCTGCTCTTTCTTGCGAGTTTTCTTTTTTTAAATAAATTCCCTACTAATTTTTAATAAAATTTAGTTACTTGGTTAAAAAAAAAAGTGCTTGAATTTATTTTAAAAATATGAATAATTTAAAAAATTTACAGTTTTTACTTTTTTTTTTAGTTTAATGTCCGAGTCAGTAAAATTCTAAAAATCGTGGTATTAATTAAAAGATTAAATTTAAAAACACTAAGTGTTTTTTTTAAATGTCACAATTTTTCAAACTTAGAAAAATTACGAAAACAAAAAAATGAATACTGAAACCTTACTAATGTTTTTAGATTTAAAAATCGGAAATTTTTAGTCAACTCAAAGTTAAATTTTCATTTAGTTTTCGTTTCTCTTGATTAATGAATGAATAAAATAAGTCATTTTAATTGATTTTTTTTCTTCAAATTAAAAAAATATTGGATATCATAAATTAAAAAAATATTGGATGTGATTAAATATTTTGATTGGATTCATGTCTTTTATCAATTTTTTTACCTTCATCGATTTATTCGAGTGTATGACATTAAAAAACAACACAACAATTTAAAATAATTTATAACATTGTTAATTTTAAAAATGGAATTTTCGATTAAAAACTGGCCAGCGAGGTGATAATTGAAAGATTTTTTACTTTTGTTTTTAAATATATTTTCTTTTTATTTACATGTCTTAAAAATAAAAAAAATATGGAAGTTACTGGTTTTATTTTTTGCTTGTTTAAAACGGAAAATGAAATTGGTGAATTCAAATCCAGTCTGTCGCAGTTTGTTTATGTGTACTGTAGTCAGAACCTGAATCCATCTCCATTCTCCCATCAATAGTAGGGCAGACTGAGTTTTTTAACCTTCGTTAGTAACCAGTCTCTAGAAGGACAATTCAAAAATTGATCGTGGAGAAGGCACCGGGATGCCAAAACACTTTACTTGTCTTTCTCGAGATGGTGTCAATGGTTAGCAAGCTTGTCTCGCTAGAGAATCATTACAATTGAGTAGTGAGTTCGATCCTCACTGGGTGTCCTATACTTTCGGCCTTGTGCCACATCTAAGCTGCTCTTAGGAAATTACCCTTCACTGATCTTTCTCAAGAACACTCATGACAACGCAGTCTTTAATGTTGAACATAAACAATCATACTTTTTACATTTTTTTAAAATATGAAGTACAAAGTTGGGAAAATTTTCTTAATAAATGAATACTTTTTATGACCGGTGATTAAGAATCAAGCAAGAATAGTCAACAAAACCAACACATGCCTTCTTTCATCAGTGTTAAAAATCAGTTACCAAGTGAATATTTTCATCTTAGTAGCAGACGTGTATATTAAAATAAAAAGCTAGGCCAGTGTAAGCGTTTGTGGTTGGTTCTCAAACAAATCTTTTAAGGTCAACTAAGCCATTTGATCCGCTTTTTTAATTTTTATTTATATTACTTTTTCTTTAACTTATTTTTAGTGTCAGTATAACGAACACATGCGCCAATCAAGAGAATTAAAAAAATCAATTAGTGAATTAGATTAAAATACGGTACAAATTCTAAAACCAAAAAATTATTTATCGAAACGAAATCAATGTTTATGTTTATATTGGGGTTAAAAAATGTTTCACACATTTTGATTTTTAATAATTTTTTATCAGTTTGTATTCGGAAAATTCAGAAAAGTAAAAAACAAATTAAAAACCAGTTACATTTTTTTAAGAAAATATAATTCAGTTTTAGACACTTCCACTCATTTTCTTTTTGAAAGTTGACAGTAGTTAATACACCCATAATTTAAAATAAAACACATTAAAATAAATATTTTTTGCGTGATATAATTCAGTTGTTGTCCTATCCATTGCACGTGTTCATTAGGGAAAACAAAAATACAACCACTCCTTCGAAAAAACCTATCCGTTACAAGTGGGCGCCTTATCCGACGCGCGGACATTTGCGTAACCGCGGACACTACTTTAACTTTCGTTTAAATTTTTTCGTCAATCTTTATCGAAACTCCGTTTCTTTTAAATTTTATTTTCCTACTAAGCTACTTACAAACATCGAATTAATCTGGTATAAGTTGTAAATGCTGCATAAAAAGTTAAAAAAAAGTAAAGGAAGATATTTGTTTTAAAATTTAAACTATTTTTGTTTTTTAAAAATGTACAAAAAAATTTTGGTCTTTTTTTTTTTTTTTAGCCGTTTTTGAAATAGCACAATTCACAATACCACTAACTGGTTCATTAATTTTTTCAACAAATTTTGAACTGGAATAATAGAATAATTAATGCGAATATTTTTCTTAAGTTCGATGTTTGGCAATCACATTCATCAACTCTCATTTTTTGTGTCAGATTGGTGACATTACAACTTTTTTAACAGAATCACAAAAATTTGAATCTTCACTTTTCTATTTCCTAACCAATAGGTATACTCGAAGTGAACCTAAAATTTCCATCTGAAGATTTTAATTTAATTACAGAAAAACTTTTAAACTTTAAAATTTAAAGTAAAAAAAAAAAAAAAATACGAGATCAACAAAGCAACCTTCTCTTCCAAAATACTTCCATTGTAAAATCCAATGAAAAAAGAAAAAAATGAATATTGCATTATTTTTATTCAATTCTACTTCTATGTACCGTGTCCTTTCAGGACGCAGGCAATCATGGCTTTCCAAGTCTCACTATCCCTGGTGGTTCTTAGAACGCTTTCTCCTATTAAACCACGCAACCCGCGTTCTGACATCCACCTGCTCAGGCCCTTCAAATGTTATTTGTTGCTCTCCTCTGTATCTTTTTCCCTATATCTGGCCTGTTTCAGGTTCTCCAAGCCCTCCTTTTAGTTTTCTCATTGCATGTCCCAGAAACTTTTTAGCTGTCTCTTCCTGATGCTCAGTATTAATTTTCTTTTCATTTCCATCCTTTCCAAAACCTCATCATAGCTCACGTGCTCAATCCATGATATCCGCAGCATCTTTCTGTAGAACCACATTTCAGTTGCTTCAAGTCTTTCCTTCATCTTTGATGATATTGTCCAGCATTTACTGCTATATTGAAGAACGGACATCACATAGCAATCCAGTACTCTTTTCTTTGTTTCTAGCGAATTTTTCCTGTCTCTTAATACTCAATCTACTCAGCTTCTGGAACACGTTCTTTGCCATGCCAATTCGCCTTCGGATATCTGTGTCGCACTTTCCGTCTTCTGTTCGAAGTTCGAACACTTCCCAGATACTTAAATTTTTGTACCCGCTCGATTTTAGTATCCCCCACCTGTAGTTGGCATTTTGGGCTGCTCTTTTTGCTGATGACCATGCATTCGTTTTCTTGCAGTTTATTATAGTCCTTTTTTTTGTCACTCTCTTCAGCTACCTTCTGTAGGAGGTTTTGTAGTTTCCTTTCCGTGTCTGCTATCAGCACTATCTTCTGCGTAACCTTATGTTGTTCAAATTGTGTCCTCCGATGATGAATCCTGGCATAACATCTAGGGTCCGCAAAAGTCTCGCTGTACAAGCTGAATAGATCCGGTGAAAAGACACACTCTTGTCACACTTGTCTTATGCCCCTTTTTATTTTTGTATATCTGCTGAATTCGTTACCTGTCCGTATGCAGGCGGTTTGCTGCCAGTAGAGATTCTTGGTTACTCTGTCTTTTCCAAATATGTCGAGTCTGCTGAGCATCGCCATCAATTCCTTGTGGCGTATTTTGTCGAACGCTTTTGCATAATCGATAAAACATAGTAAGTCCATCTTCATTTGTATTGCTCATTCGGAGAGCATCTTATTCATAAATGTGGCGTTCTTTGTTCCAGTGTCTTTGAACCCGCACTGTTCTTGTCCTATCTCTGGCCTGATTCTGCTTCTCGATTCATCAGAATTCGGACGATCAGTTTTTTAATGTGGCTCATTAAACTGATTGTTTGGTGGAGTTCGCACTCGTTTGCACCTGGCTTTTAGGCAGTGCTATGAAAATCGACTTGCTTAGGTCGTCTGGTATTTCATCACTATTATGAATTTAATTTATTATTTCTGTAATTTTCTCTACGCCGAATTTTTCCAGGGCTGTCAGTAGCTCTATATAGTCTACAATGCCTTCTGGTCCAGCTACTTTGTTTATATTCAGTTTGGCTATTGATTGCAGCTTCCACTTCGAACTTTAATATTTTCGCTCCGTCCTCATCTTTACTTTTTGTGTATTATCGGCTGCTCTTTCTTGTGGAAAAGATTTTTATTCTTCCCATCGCTGGAGTATTTCCTCTTTCTTTCTCCAATATGATCGTTCTATCCTTGGATTTTTCATCCTGTTGACTGTTGAGGAGCACTTTTTTGTCCTGTCAGTTCTATTATGCATGTAGTCGTGTTCAATCTCTCTACTTCTGCACATTTTTTATTCAATTAGTGTTAAAAAAATATTCTCCGTACAATTTAGTCTTTGTGAGGTACCAGATTTTCACTTCAAACGTTAAATTTTCATAAATAATCGGATGATTTTTTTCTTTCGAAGTCGTGAGACCTGTATATCTCATCTCAAATTTAACATCGTATCTTTTAATTAATTTCGTCTATTTTCATTCAATTATTTATTTTTATCATCATTGAACAAAATTTCAACAAACCCATCGTAACAAGCAACCACCTTGTGAGAAATTGACTGCTACACACCAGCAACATAAAAAAATCTTTAATTCTTTTGTGAGTAATTTTTTTTGAGTCATTGATATCACCACGAAATTAATAAAAAATACATTTTCTTTAGTTTCTTTATAAAGACATATTTATATACAAATTGATTATTTCCACACTAATTAAAACTTAATAAATTATACGTTCAAAATATTTTTTTAATCATTTCATCCCAAGCAAGGCAATAAAAAGCCACTAAGAAGAATAAAACTCAATAAATTTTAATTTGCTATTACAGTCTTATTCTTTAAATTTTAAAATAAATGCGACATCATTGCAGTAGCTTGTACCTACGTATTATATTTTATTTTTGTGTAATCTAATCTTGTAGCTACTCAAGGTGTCAAGTACGCTTGTATTAGCTAGAAGCTCTCAAACGCATGACACTTTTTTCTTTCTTTAAAATTAAAAAGCTCTTTAAAAAAGTCCATCACTCCTATAACACCAAATTTGTTGAAGTTAACTAACATAAAGTTTATATCTAGTCTCAATTTCAGTACGTTTAAATTTTTCAGGAATCTATATAAAAGTAACATGATCCGTACGTAGTTAATTGTTTTATAAAGGAAAAAATCTTGTTTCATTTGTTGCTTTGTCTCTACTCTCAGCTATTTTTTTTTTATTTTTGTCTCGTATAGACCCACTTACTTACATATTTTCTTCATCATGTTAGCTATTTTGATTTTTTGATAGAAAATAGACGCCATTTGTTTTTTGTTCACGAACGGAAATGATTATCTTTTTTTTTTTTTTTTTTAAGCCTCTTTCAATCGTTTAAATTTTTACATTTAATTGAAATAGATACCTTCACCACAGTGTGGAATCCACACAATTTCGATACCTAACTTTTAAATTGAATTTTTAAAAAATAGAACAGTTTCTTGAAATTTTTATTTTAATTGAAAACTAAAAAATGTTTGAATTTAAATTTTTCCAGTAAGCAAAATACTCTGGTCGGTGTATTTCAAGCAGAAGTTATTGATTGGAATCTAACATTTTGTAATTTAATTTTTTTTTCAATTTTCGGCCATTTTTGAGCGATCGATACATTTGTAAACAAAAGTTAAAGTTAATTCTCAGTTTTAAAAATCTTGCAAAAATAAAAATATGTGACAAGTTATTTTTTAAAAATTAGCAAATATAAAGTTAAATTAATCTGATTTACACAAATGAATTATTTATAGCATGAATTTTTTTTTTTAGAATTAAAAAAAAACAAACACTATTTCTTAATCACGGAGCGTTGATGTTTTTGACCTTTTTTGTGATGATATAGCCAGATGTTGAGATAAGCTACGTAAAGTTGACCAGAATTGACATAGCTATCTTTTTTTTTTTTTTTTTTGTAAAGGAGAAGAAAACAAAACACGAGAAAGACCTTTGGAGTTACACAGAAAATACCATAACTACACGCACACAAACTAACGGAAAAAAAAATACTATGGCTCAATGATTTTTTTTTTTTTTTAATCATTTCACCTCGGGCAAGGCGGAAGTGCCACTGATGTGCGGGGGGGGGGGGGTACATAACTGAAAGAAAATTAATTAGAAGAGAGAGAGAGAGAAGAGGAGTACAAACCAATTAGAGATGAGCAATAGAAAGATGAGAATGCAGGTGTGATGACAGTTGCAAGGGAGGAGACAAAGGGAAGGATATACAGGGTGGAGGAAGGGCTAGAGTCCAGTGGTTAGTAGATGAGTATTGATATTGCATTTAAATTTCTGGAGGTTGTAGCCATCAGGAAAGCAAGAATATAGGAGCGAGTTCCACAGGTGGGAAGTGCGAGAGAAGAAGCTGCAGGAGTAGAATTGTCATCTGCATTTGGCTAACCTAACTGTGAATGGGTGGGACCCAGTTGCCATTCTGGTTGCACGAGTAAACACCTGTTGAGGAGGCACCAGTGACTTAAGTTCGTCTCAGCAGAAGCCATGAAAATACTTATAGAACAGACAAAGTGAGGCCACATTTTGTCGGTCGGGAAGTGGCTGTAGTCGAGCCGCCAAGTCAGCACCTATCACATTACTAACTCTCCTTTGGAGCCTGTTGAGAACACTGAGGTGAACGGCAGGGGCGCCTTACCATAAATGCCAGCAGTACTCCATGCACGGTTGAATGGTTGACTTGTATATATGCAGGATGGATTCGGGCGGAAAAAACATCCTGGATTGACACAGTGACCCAACCTTCTTAGCAGTGGATTTAGCTATGGATTCGATGTAGCGGTTCCATTTGAGATCAGAAGAGAGGGTAAGGCCGAGGAGGCGCAGTGTATTGCACTCCGGGAGAATCGCTTGGTCCATGCTTATGGAAGCAGGAGAGGTTGCTTGTGATGGTTGACAGACAACAGCTTGGTCTTGGACGCATTAACTTTTCAATTTTCTATTAGTACAGAGTCATTTATGAGATATAGTCTTCCAGTCACTTAATAACCTAACTCTTACAAGGTATTGTAGAACATAAAAAAAATTTGAAATTTTATAAAATATTATAAAAAAAAAATTAAAACAATCCTCTTAAAATTTCATTTTTCATCGAAAATTTTTTCCTTCAGTCTAATGTCCTTAATTTATAAATGCAGTGAAACGCTTAACTTAAATTAAGTACCTTCACTAAATCACTGAAGAAACAGCATAGTATGAATAAAAAAGTCCCCAAACTTAATAAAAACAAACTTTTTCCATCAAGATGTTTATTACTAAGAAAGATAAAAGTATTTTTAAATTATTTTTAAAAAAATTTTAATCTCTTGTAACACATTGGAAATTTTGGTAAAAATCTTGTTTTGATTTTAGTTAGCGAGTAACCAAATTGTTACGAGAGTTTACAATGGAAAATGTAAACTCAGTTATTTTTCCTTTGACAAACACATTAATTTGGAAATTCTTGCAAAAATCAAATAATTGTCAAATTTGAATGAAACTTTCATGAATGAAATCATTTTTTTAATTATTAAATTTAAAAAAATCTCTACTTTTTTAACATCTGTTACTCTCATCCACGTAAATTCATGAAATTTCAAGAAATTAAATTTTGTGGGCAAAATTGGTTTTATTAGTTAAATACAGGACTCATTGGGGAATGTACAGTAAAATCTATTATTTTGAAAAATTTTGCCTCTATTTTTCAAAATCTGCTCTTAATAGTAAAATAAAAAAAAATGCAATATAACTATAACATTTAATTTGATAAGCTTTTAATTGCTTGAATAAATAAATTAAGGACATTAGTCTGAAGAACATTTTCTATTATACAAATCGTGCCTCTCTATTTAAAAAATTTTTTTTTTTTTTTTTTGTATTTAATTTCTAATTTTTTTTTTTATGGTAATTTTTATGTAAATTAAAAGGTCATGTGTTTCAGGGTTTCTTTTCCTTTCCAGAAAAAATTTGTACAATTGTGATTGCCATACACTTCTATCTTATCTCTCATCTGTAAATCTGTCAACACATACTGTTGAACTCTGTGTTTAAGAAATAGCTTTATTCTAAATTTCATGCTATAAATAAGTAATACTTAAATCAGATTAATTCAACATTAAATTTTCTAATTTTCCAAAAGTAATGTGTCACAGATGTATATTTATTTTTGTAAGATTTTTAAAACCAAGAATTAACTTTTGTTTACAAATGTGTTGATTGCTCAAAATGTCCAAAAAATTGTAAAATTAAAAAATAAATCTCAATTTTACATTCCAATCAATATACTTTCTGTTTGAAATCCACCAGAGTATTTTGCTTACTAGAAATAGTAAATTTAATCATTTAGCTTTAAATTAATACTAAAAAGTTCCAAGAAAACATTTTCATTTTTAAAAATTCAGTTTAAAAGTTAGTTATTAAACATTAGTGGAGGTACCTAGAAATTTCAAGAGGTTTTATTGATTGACTTTATCTTAACATAAAATACACATTGTTGAACAGAAGGAAAGCTGAAAGAATTCTTAGATAAAGTAGTGAAGAAAGACTAATCATTAACTATAAGACAGCTAACATATTTGTTAGCAAAAAAGACAGCCAAAAATATGAATTATGTCTTGGGGATATCAAAATTAACTCAGTGCAGAAATTTAACTTTCTGATAAAAGATATTAATTCATGTCTTAAGGTTATTAGTTTGAAAGTGAATGTTAATAGATTCAATTGGAATTTGAACTTAACTTTCCAATTTTATTCTTTGTGCTGATAATTGTTTTGCTACTTATGCATCCCTATTGAAAATGGAAGATGTATAAAAGTTGATTTGCATTCAGATCAGGTACAAAAATTATTAATAAAAACCTGTTTTGTAAATACTTAATAATTTTAGAAATTCTTGATAACGATATTTGCTATTTGCATTTAAAAAAATCCTAATATAACTCCTCCATTTTAGACTGTACTTATTTGTAAGGATAATTTCTTATCTGACACCAACTAAATACATTGACATAAGCTTGTTATGTAAGTGAATATTTTATAATACATCAGATTCTCAGAGAAAGAATTAATGAATTTTAGCTATTCTTATTTTTGCATTTTGAAAAAAAGTAGAAATATTTTACTTTTGATTCCATATTAAATCTATTAATCCCAATTAAAAACAAAATAAATGGTTTACATTTTGTATGTGAATTTTATTGAATTTAACTTTTTACAAATTGATCAAATTAACCATATTTCTTTCAAAGACACACTTTTTAATTATAATTTGAGAAGGAATATTTATGAAAGAACTAATAATATTTAATTGTTAATTCACCCATATTTCTCTCTGAAACCTGTAGACTTGCTGTGAAGAATAGGACCACAATAACACCATGGAAGGTAATGCTGTTGCTGTTACAGTCACAAGTACATTATATGGGGTGAAGTTGTTAGTCCTATGTATAACTGGTTCAAATTCAGAATTGTCTTTCACTTAAATTGGATGTCAACCAAGGCTAGAAAATTTGATCTGCTATTTTCCCATTATATTGTGGAAAAGAGATTTATACCTTTTCTATGACATTTAGTATAAAGTGAATACCAAAAAACTCTGCTGGAATTTGAATTTGGCATATTGATAACTTAGGCCGTGATTCATTCATGCTTATATATTGTTTCTTTTAGGTTAAGTTGTAGTCATAATTTAATCCTTATATATATATATATATATATATATATATATATTTCATTTTCTGGTCACCAATAAACTAATTTGTTAAACTGATGTTTAAGTGTTAGTTTAGTATTGATAACCAAACCTTTAAAAATTTTCTATATATTTCTACTAGATCTTATTGTCACATAGATTCTTATGCATAATGAGTTTATTTTAAATTAGCTGTAATGTTTGAAATGCAATTAACTGCAAACATAATTTTTAAACTAGCTAAACTTCATTATTAAGAGTTAATTTCAGATTTTAAAGACGGTCGTGTTAAAAATAAAATAGTAGTGAAAATGAAAAAAAATGTTTATTTAATATAATTCCCTAGCTGTAATTTTGTTGATTTGTCTTGTATGGTTGTAATAAAGATTTAATCATTCAGAAATTGGTATTACAGCTGTATTGTTGCATACATAACTATTCTATAAAATTTAGCTCCAGTTTAATATTTTTTTGTATATTTGATGCATAAAAAAATTAAATCATTTCTGAAATGATTGCTCCTTATAATCTGTATACTTATTTCTGTTAATGAATACACTAAAAAAAAATTTCTTCTATTTTCATAAAACATGCATTACAAGAACAAATTCTAAAGAATTACACAGGAAAGTATTGTTTTTCATAAGAATTTATTACTGATTAATTAGTTTGCATTTGAAATTAAGCTTAAAGGCTATTAAATAAAAAATGTCTTAATACTTTAGTTAAAATTTTATTTACTTTAACAGTATTTCTCTCTTTTTTTTTTCTAGATTTCTTCTGAATTGTCTTGAAGATTTGGATGCAAGTTTACGTAAATTAAACTCAAGACTTTTTGTTGTGCGTGGTCAACCAGCTGATGTATTTCCACAGTTATTCAAGGTCAGTAGATAATTTTTTCTGAATTTATTTTATATATATTCCATTCATCATCATTATATAATTGTTCTCTATGGTTTGCTTTTCAACTTTTTAATTTTCTTATGAATGCTTTATAGTTAAACATAGATTTTATCACTTGTTGATGATAGTTTAATTTGCTTGCATTCCTGTGTCTCTTTTGGTAAAGTTTTTTTTGTCCAACTGCAGGTAAAGTTCAGTATATTTACTTTGTATTTGTAAAATATCTCCAAAGTTTATGTAAGAGTAATTACTAATCTGATTATCATAATATTTGTGTAACAATCATTTTCAGGATATTTACAAAATATACTTTTCTGAAATGCTATTTGAGACAAATTAGTTGATTTAAAGTTTAATTAATCTGAATTGAAACAAATATTACTTTAAAATATTGCTGAAAAGCATTTTTAACATGCAGGTGGGTGTTTTTTGAGGTGTTGACATATTTATTGACTGCCAGATGTTTGGTGAGTTTATGTAAGAGGGAGACAGTTGTAATTGCATGATGAATACAATTTAGGTACCTCCACTCATTTTTGATAACTAACTTTTAAATTGAATTTTTAGAAATAAAGAGTTTTCTTGAAACTTTTATTTTAGTTTCAATTAAAAGCTAAATGATTAAATTTACTATTTCTAGTAAGCAAAATGCTCTGGTGTATTTCAAACAAATTATATTGACTGAAATCTAAAATTTTGAGATTTTAAAAACATTTTCAATTTTTTGGCCATTTTTGAGCAATCAACACATTTGTAAACAAAAGTTAATTCTTGGTTTTAAAAATCTTACAAAAATGAATATACATCTGTAACACATTATTTTTGGAAAATTAGCAAATTTAATGTTAAATTAATTTGATTTTCACAAGTATTATTTATTTATAGCATGAAATTTAAAATAAAACTATTTCTTAAACACAAGAGTTCAAATTTTTGACCTTTTCACCATGTGTTGACAGATTTATGGATGCCAGATAAGATAAAAGTGTATAGCAATCACAAGTGACATAATTATATAATTTTTGTGGGAGTCAGGGGAAGAAACTCTGACACACATGGCCTTTTAATTTACACACAGAAATTACCATACAAAAAAAAAAACTTCAAATATAGAAAAAAAAAAATTATAAAATAGGGAGGTACAATGATTTACATTAAACTTTTTAATTTTCTATTAGTAAATATAATCTTTGCTTAATAATTAATGTAAACTAACTCCAACAAAGCTTTGAAGTAATTTTAAAATATTTTTGAAATTTTATAAATTATTATAATTAAAAAAAAAATGCAAACAATTTTTTAAAAATTTCATTATTAATAATAAAAATGTTCTTCAGACAAATGTCCTTAATTTTTATTATTTATTCAAGCAATTAAAAGCTTATCAAATTAAATAATGTTATAGTTATATTGCATTTTTTTATTTTAATATTGGGAACAGATTTTGGGAAATAGAAGCAAAATTTTTCAAGATAATAGATGATTTTAACTAATAAAACCAAATTTGCCAACAAAATTTAATTTCTTAAAATTTCATGAATTTATGTGGAGTGGAGAGGTAACAGATATATAAAAAAGTATTTTTACCAAGTTTTTAAAAAAATAATAATTTCATAAATGATTTAATTCATTTGTGAATAAGCCCTGAAAGTTTCATTAAAATCCAACAATTATTTGATTTTTGCAAGAATTTCTATACTAATGTGTTTGCCATCGGTTAGAACTGAGTTATGTAATATTACGTTTTCCATTGTAGACTCTTGTAACGATTTGGTTACCTGCTAACTAAAATCAAAACAAGATTTTTTACCAAAATTTTGAAATTTCTAGAAGGGATTAAAAAAAAAATAATTAAAAAAATACTTTGATCTTTCCTCTTAATAATAATATAAACATTATGATGGAAAATGTTTTGTTTTTTTTTTTGTTTTTTTTTTTAGTGATTTAGTGTAGGTATCTAAAAATGTTTTAACTATTTGGCAATGAGATTTTAAAATATTTTAAACGTCCTAATATTTTATTGAATTTTAGGTACTTGGACTTGATAGTCTTATAACACTTGAGGAAATGTTAGAAAATTACTAATAGATTTGAAATTTCTGATAATAATGTGTATGGATGTCTGCATTTACAAAAATCACCATAGTTATACAGGCACAAATTCTAAATTCTTTTTAAAATATTGCAGATAGCTGAATTGTAGCTTTTATTGAATAGCTATATCACTTAACTTAACTGCTACTAATTAATATAGATTTCTAAATAATTTAAAAGTTTATAAATTATTCTAATTAAAAATGTAAAAAAAATTAAAATACTAGTAAAAAATTTTTTATTCATCTCAATTTTTCCCTTTTGTGTAAGACAATAATGTCCATAATATATTTTATTACTCAAAAGTTTAAAAGCTTTTTTAATTAAATATGATGTGTGGATTTTCTGTAAATGGGTATACTGTTTGATACAAAAAAAATTGATGTAAATTCTTCAAGGTCTTGTTATTATAACTAAACTAATATAAATGTTTGTTACAAAAAAAAAAGATTTTTTTTCGAAATTTAATAAAATTAGAAATGTGTGTGTGTGTGTCGGGTTTAACATTAAAAAAATATATTTTAACTATATTTTCTTGAAAAAAAGTAATTTCATTCCTTTCTGAGTAAGTTCTGAAAGTTTCATTAAAATCTGACATTACCTCATGTTTGCAAGGCTTTCAAAATTCATGCCTTTTTCACCATAAAAAATTCAAATCTTCTGTACAAATTTATGGCTTCAGAAAAACTTGATTTTTAACCAAAATTTCTTTTAATCTTTACTCTTTATGTAAAAAGAGTAAAGATTAAAAGAAATATATATATATACTTCCAACATTTTTTTTCTTTTTAGTGAATACTCGTGTTTGAAATAGACGCTCCGTTTTTATTTTAAACAGTGTTTATTACGTCTATCGGCTTGTGCACTTGAGAAAACTTAAGAAAATGGCCATATGTAGCCACTCAAAAAATTTAAATTCAAAATGTCGGATTAAGGAAAAAAAAATCCATTAATTCTTGGGAGATAGTCTAAGGGAGGTAATTCTATTCTTACATGTGCAACTTAAGTTTTTAGTACATACAATCTATTCTTTTCCAATTATAAGTGCATAATTAGTAATTTTTATATAAAATTCTAAAACAGTATCGTACTGCTGAATATTTTTAAAAGATATATTTACTACCTATTAAGAGTATTGAGATTTAAAACTTGATATGGTTACTTTTATAAAGCACTTTGTAGATAACATTGTTGTTCAGATTTTAATGCATCTCTTCTGTTAAAGACAGCGATTGCTTGATTTTATGCATCTTATAGCTGGACCTGAAGGGTAACCATTTATTATAGTTTATTTATAAGGATAAAGAAAGCTAACCTTTGATGTCACTTGCAGTTGTCACAGGTTTGTTTAAAATTAAAATTGCTATTTTCAGGCAAATTGTTAGAGGCACCTCTTTCTGCAATACTGCTTGAGTTACTCTAATTGTAGGACTGTATGTAAGCAGCATTTATTTCTACAAAATAGCATCAAAGTTGTTCACCAAATAGTTAGCACATAAAATGGAATTACTAGAAGCCAACTTCATACTGACATTAATTTTGTATTCTTACCACTATGACAAGCATGAAGACAAATAAATTGATTGAAAAGAATTTGCATATACTGATTTTTATGTAAATTAATACTGTATTTTGGAGCAGAAAAATTTTTTTTCCACCAAAAGTTAAAAATTGTAAGAACAGAATTTAATTTTTATATTTATTTGTTTTTACACATTTTTTATAAGCATAAAATTGAACTCTCAGTTGACCAGAAAAGCAATAATTGATAGATTCAGTATTCTTGGTCTTGAAGATGTTTGTCTTGTCTGTTTTTTTAAGTAAGCTCTGACACAAAACTCTACTGGTTGGCGTGTCAACAATGCTCTCTCCTGGCTGAGAAAAAACAAAGCTAACAAAAACAAACAGGTATTACATAGGTTTCTCAGTTACAGATCTATGCTGACTATTAACACTTGCTCAGTATCGTTTGTATGCAGAATTTGTCAGCGTCACTTCTAAGTAGAATGTTTTTTTTTCAACAGTCAATTGTGGACAAGTACATAACTCCTGTTCTTTACTGCATTACGTGCAACTAACTCTGGGTTTTTTGCGTTGACCTGATTCTTCATTACAGAAGATTTTCAGCATCTTTTTAAAGCAGTTGATACAAAATATAATGAACCCATGAGATTGTATTTATTTTAGATATTTAGAAACCTGTCTGAGGTTTGCAACTTTTTCTTCTCTGATGCAATTTTAGCTATTTTCCCATATAATAATAAAACTAAAACTCAACACTGAAGTTTTTTTTTTCTATTACATGCAGTTGATAATCATAATTTGTACATAAATCACAATGAAATAATAGCATCTAAACTTAAATAATTCATGTTGCATTAACTGCATTTATAGTGATTTCTATGGCATTAAAATTATCTTAAATTTGCAGAATTTCTAAACTTGTGAAAATAACATTTACTGCAATATCATAGCATTTTAAAATGTCTTATTTCAGAAAAATGAATATATTTTGAAAAGAATTGTTAAATAGAATTTTCTAGAGACAGTCTTGAACTTAATAAACTTATAGGTTGAAGGTAAACAGTTGCAAAAACAAATAGTGGATTTTTACTGATTTTCTTTTTGGTAGGTATTATCATATATTGTAGTTTTAAAAACTATAGTTAATAAAATATTTGTCTATTGAATGCAATTTTAGATGTTTGTTTATTTTCTTAAGCAGATGTATAAATAATCATTTTAGGTAACATTTTAAACAGCATAATTTTATAACATCACCTTAGAATATTAATGAATAATTTGAAATCATTTCATAAAAATGAGAAAATAACTATTGCATTTAATTTCAGTTTGATGCTTTGGCTTTGTACATTTTCTTGCTTTCAAAAGATTTTTTGGATAATTCATACAAGATTAGGATTTGGTGAGATTTCTTTTGAATATCTAAGTAGTTAGTAATATATACAATTTTTTTATTATATGATAATATAATCATTATCATAATTGTCAATTCATATAAGACTTTCAGTAGAGAAAACTTGTTTAACAGTATGTATAATTTGACAATTGATTTGTATTCTTAAATCACCTGTTTAATGTAGATACACTGAATTTTTCATACAGCACACTTTGTCATAACTTATATTGAATTATTTTGTATGATAAATTTTAATGCTTCCAAAATTAAACTGCTCTCCTTTAATCACTGTAGAGAAGCTGTCCTACCTTCTGTTAATATGGATCACACTAGTCTCCCTGAAAGCAGTACACTACATTCTCTCAGCCAATTTCAAGTGGAATGAATACATTGAATCAATAGCTACATTTATAAATCTACCGTTTGTCTGTGTATTGAATACTGTTGCCATATGTGGTTGGGTGCTCCTGCTGTTCATCTCAGGATTCTCGACAAAATCCAAAGGAGGATCTGTAATGTAATCAGTCCTGATTTGGCTGTTTGCCTTCAGCCACTTTCTCACCAAATGAATGTGACTTCCTTCTGTCTTTTCTATAAGTATTTTCATGGACTCTGCTCTGATGAGCTTTATTCCCTGATGTGTTGTCCTCATCAATTTACCGTACAACTAGGTCCTGCTCTTTTACTGTTAAAACAGTCAAATGTAATTGCCAATTCTATTCCATCAGTTTCTTTTCTTACACTTTCCAGCCTGTGGAACTCCCTTCCCCCATGCTTACTTTCATGATAGCAACAATTTTCAAAAGTTTAAATGCAACGTCAATTGCTATCTTCTATCTTTGTGACTCCTACCTTTTTCTTATCCTTTCTACATCATTTATATTGTTTTCTTTTCTGTCTTCTGTCTCCTCTCATTGTAACCCCCTGTGCATCAGTGGCAGTATTGCCTTATTTGGGGTGAAAAGATATCAAAAAAGAAAACATAAAATTTATGTGAAATAATTATTGATTACATTGTAAACAAGATGGCACTTCTAACCAAAAATTTATTAAAAAAAAAACTTTTTTTAAAGCTTGGTAAAGAAATTGATAAATAGAAGATTGGAGAGATTATGTGGTGGATAAGAAATTAAGAATTGAAAGCATTTTGGAAAAACCCAACTAAAACATACAAAGTAAAATTGCAAACCCACAAAAGAGGATTCAAACATAAAAACATTTTGGGGAAAAACCCAAACCATGACAAATTTTACAAGTCAGTGTAAATAGCAAAGCAAATTCTGGATCCTGATTGGATACGAAATAGTTTGAGTTTTGTTTAATGGCATATCAACCTCTTTGGCTTATTTAATGCCAAAAAGGTAGAGTTTTAAGGTATCCTTTTAAATGTTCAGTTATAGTGAGAAGGTTGATTTCGTCACATTTTGATGAAAAACTTTATTTTTTATTTTAGAAAACTGGAGATGTCTTCTAGTTTTGTATTCAAAAATGTATTGCTGGTAATAATTTTTCTCCTTTAAAAATGTATTATGGTAATATTTTTTCCTTCACAAAAGTATTGGTGATAATATTTTTCTTGCAAAAATGTATATTTTTCTATAAAATTTTTATGTATATATTTCTATAAAAGTTTTCATAGTGTTTTGATCCCAGTTTGGGGATAACTATTTGTCCATATGCTCCTCACAATCTCCCAATCAGAGACCTTGCTGCTGGATGCAGTTTATCGTCATACCCAGGACCATGAAATAGAAAAATGAACGTGACATCAGTCAAACATTTTTCACACCTATAGCAGAAAGTGCCTCTAGAGCTGGTCATATGATCAGATTTAATTACTTAAGGACATTCTGTAATCGGTCAATAAAGTTAAATGGGAGAAGTGAGATGAAACTACTAAAATATAATGGAGAACTTCAACTGACCCCAGACATAGATCATGTCACATGTTGCCCTCCTCTTTCTTTCTTGTGTGCTGATTTCTTTTACTTCTTCTTCTCCATCCTTAACATTTCCATATGCTTCATCTTATACTTGATAACAAGTGGACATTTTAAATACTTACATTTCACTTTGCAAATCAATTACATACATTTTCTCTTCAAATTTTATTATTCTTCTTACACATTTATGTTAATGTTCAGCAAACAAAATTCCACTTTTTTTTTTATCAATAACCTGATGATATCTTTAAATGCAGTGATTGTCAGCTATGTTTGCAAGTGGCCTTATACCAGGCATGGCTGATGCACTCTATAGCTTCAATTGAAATGCCATTTTAGTCACGTGAATTGAAGCTGTTCAAAAAGGGAAAAAAATTCATTATCTCTTTATAAAATTAGTTGAATATGTTTTTGATTCTTATATAGAGTTAATTGAAGTGAAAAAAAACAACAATTGTCTATTATGAATATTTGGTTAATTTTCTTTTTCCTTAGTGTTGGTTTTGAATATGAAAAGTATTAGAGCAACATTTTTATAAGCATAAAACAACTAATACTTAACCATTTGAGACCATGGGCCAAGTATTTTTTTACTTTTTTTGCATAATAAAGAAATTTCTCATAAAATGTAAGTTCAGCTGGTTTGAAGTGGTCTTAAAAACAAGATGAAGAAATTATTCCCTTTTACATGATTACATATTTTATATTTTTTCCTTGAAATCCTTTTTAAGGAATTCTTTAACATATCTACAAATTTATCTGCTTATTCCATAATTCCCACTGAGTCTTTATTATATATTGGGTGTACATTGTTTTCATTTAATTTTTTTTCTTACAAATACTGTTTTTATAAAAAAAATTTACAAAAGTGCCATAGTATTTTTATGTTTTGTTCATGGGTTTTGTAAGTGAAAGAATTTTTATAGTTTGCAAAACTTGAATGAACACACAAGAAATGAAAAAGTCTTGCTTGGCACTCAAATGTAGGAATTTATATATACACACTTGAAATATTGATCAGATCAAAATTTGCATATCCTGCCAAGAACTAGAAACTTGGCTTGGGTGTCTTAATTATTTTTTGCACAGAATACATGACATATAGGAATTTTATTTGATAAGGAAAGCAACTATTTTTATTGCTGCAGGTTTTGTTAAGGAAAATTTGTTTTTAGAAGCACTAATTTTATATCTTATTGAATGTATATTATTTAATAAACACTGTGCACTAATTTTGTAATACACATTTCAGTTTTCAAGCAAAACTTTTGTATAAGTCAAATCTACTTGATTATTTGTTTATACACAAACATGTTCAGTTTCCAGTTTTATTTAAACCTGTATTTTGCAGTACATTTACACAATTAAATTTCTTGAATATTAGTAAAAGCAGTTATTGTAGATTTTATGCTATTCATTTTCTTCTTTTTCACATGTTAATATATTTAATTCAATATTTTGGTTTTGGTATTCACGATCAATACAAATAAATTATAGGTATTTATGTTTAATTATGCTTACAAAATCTGATCATTGTTTTCTTTATAATATTCATTTACAAAAATCCTGAATTTATTTTTAAATATGCACAATATAGATTTTTAAAAAAATCTGATAAAAATTAGAAATTATTTTTTTGTTTTTCTTTTTGATAAAAATGTTTCACAGTTTGAAAATGACCAATTATTTTTATAAATTGAAGAGCCATACAAATAATCAGCCATAAACTATTGGTTTTGCCTTTTACTTAAAGAAATGGGCACAACCAGATGGCATAAATAAAGAGGTAGTGTAATTGTGGCTGTCAGATATAGATTAAATTTTATACTATTTGACCATGGAATGATTGTTTGGGCTGGAAAGATGGGGCATTCTATTTCTGAAGTGGTAACTATATTTTTCTTGAACAACAATAGGAAGAGCACACCAAAAGAGTAACATCAGTAGCATGTGAAAACTGCAAGTACCCACAGGGAAACGTCATGGATATGACAAAGCTGAGGACAACAGTCTGAACTATGTAAATAGTTACAATACCTCATCTCAGAAATATAGACAGATGTTGAAATATATACATATTTCTTAATATGCTTTAATTTTTCACTTGTATTTATGTAATATTAAATGTTTTATTTTCATGGATTATAGGAATGGAATATCACAACATTGTCATTTGAAGAAGATCCTGAACCTTTTGGCAAGGATAGAGATGCTGCCATTTGTACTTTGGTTAGAGATGCTGGAATTGAAGTTATCATCAAAACTTGTCACACATTATATGATTCAAAAGCGTAAGCTGTCTTTTTGTTGTAATCGTTATTTTGTATTTTGATTATTTATTTAGTTGATCAAATATCTAGGTATTCTTATTCCATTAGTTTTAATATATAAAAAGTTTAAAAAATAAAGCTAGAAGTAACTAAATTAAATATTTTCTAAAGATTATGTTCAGTTATTTTTATCTATCCTTTTTTTTAATAACTCTATACACTACTTTATAAAATTTTAGGTTTTGGCTTCACAATATTATTACATTTTATAATTTCATCATTCTTTGTATTTCAGAATTCTTGAGAAAAATGGAGGAAGACCCCCTTTGACTTACAACAAATTCCAGAAAATTCTGGCAGAGATGGATTTGCCTCCACGACCACTGGAAACAGTGACTACCAGTGATTTTGGAAACTGTAGAACCCCTTTGTCTGTTGACCATGATGAAAAATATGGAGTACCAACACTGGAAGAACTTGGTAACTTTTCATAGTCTTCTAAGAATTCTTATAGTGTGTAATTTCTGTTTACTACAAGTTTATTTATAAACACAAAGTGGTTTCCTTGAAATCAAAATCTATGATCTTCAACCTAAACCAGTTCAGTTGTTAGAGATCTACTAAGGAATGGACAGTTTGATCAGAGTTCAGTATAACAGCGATTTTTTACTTGTAGAAACAATTTTGCTTTCTATTGTACATATTTCATAAAAATCAAAGATTATTGGGAATTGCTTAATTTTACTTATTTACATCATTTGCACTGGGACTGTTGTCCTCATCTCATGTTTTTGACATTGTACTTTTCATATACTTTTTGATCTGGATAACCTTTAGAGAATTTTAAACTGAACCCATTATTTAATCGATAGGGGTAGATTATTCTCATTCCACTGTCAAGATATCTTGTTATTGTTCTTATTTAGTACTGTTCAGTTATTTTTTTTTTATTTTTATCATTTTCACTGAGTCTGTCTGCACTAACCAGTCTAGGTATTCAACTCATAATAACTATATTACCAAACTCAGAAACCTTTGCTTTAATCCATGTGGTTATTGTATTTACTTATTTTTTCTCATCAATGTGTTTTTTAATGTTAAACAGTTTGATATGGATACTTTTAAATATGTTGCTCTTTTTTAAATAGTTTAGAAATTGTTGTTTTCTTAAATATTCATGATCTTTTTACTCTTTGAGTTGTGAATGATCTTGCATTATCCTTTTTTTAAAAGAATTCTCAGTGTTGAATTACAAATATTATTTGCTATTACTTATTTGGGAGTAAATATCATATGTACCTTTAGGAATAGCTTGCATTGGTTTCATTACAGCATTGCAAATGTAATTTATCTAATGAAAAATTGATATGTTAACAACTCATGTTTATTTTTCCAGTTATGATTTTACTGAACTCTTATATTTAGAATCATTAAATATATTTTATTTACTGTTTTATTACAAATATAAATGAATATTGGATTTTTAAAGATTCACTGTTCATATAAAAGACTGCATGTTTTATTTTTCACTGCATTTTTAGTAATTAATCAATCTCATTGAATATCTTTTATTTTTATTTTTAGGTTTTGATACTGAAGGATTAGGTCAAACTAATTTTCATGGTGGGGAAACTGAAGCATTGGCCAGGTTGGATAGACACTTGGAGAGGAAAGTAAGTATTTAGTCTCAATAAAATTAAAATACAATATCTGTAGATGAACATATGATGCCTCCTAAGGAGAATCTATATATGATTATAAACTTTTATTGTCAGTTAAATAAAATATTAATGTTATTTAATGTCATTTGTGGATGTGCATTGTGGTGCAGTGGATATTGGCTTGGAACGAGAAATCGGGGAGCTGAGTTTGAATTCCAGTTGAATTCATAGCATTCACTTACGCTCAAATACCCTTGGGAAAGGTATTAATTCGTCTCTTTCTTCCATTTATGGGTTAAATAACAGGACAGATTGGGTTCTATAGCCTTGGCTGGCAACCAGTCTACCGCAGAAAGCAATGGCAACCTACTGCGGGATAATCTTCTGCCCAGTCAGTCATGTCTTTTTTGAGACATGACTGCCCAAGTGGGTTTCACGTATGGCACTTAACTGAATGTCATTTGGTACTCTAGTTTTTATGTCATCTGCAGCAGTAGTTATCAAACTTTTTTGAATCATGACCTTTGTGAAAAAGGATTTTTTTCACAGTATCTTAAGTTATGAACTAAAATACTAAGCAATAGTATTTATAGTCATGTTTTAAGCTTAGGTAGGTTAAAAAAATAACAAATCTTTAATTTATAATAAAAAAATAGTTCAACACTAGATAAGAAGAGTTCATGATATAAAATTAGATGTGACTTTTTATCACTATGATCATACATCAGCTCATTGAATTATAATTGTTTGGATGTATTAAAATTTTAAAATATCACATTGGGTCCTTGGAAGCTAACAGTGGCACATGTATTGATATACAAGTTACTTCTCTAATTCAATATTCTCCAGTCCTGTGACTCCCATGCTCAGTCATGTTTTCAATCTACCACCATTAGTTTGTAAATTTGCCACTTGAGTTCTTCAGTTCAATTTCAAACATAAGTTTGAACAGTAATTTAGTGGTTTATGAACAAATGTTTATGAACCAAAGATGAACAAATTTAACTGGGGGTTGAAACCAAGTTGAAGTAATCTAACTTCAACATCTTTTGATGTTTATTTTAGTATAAAATTAGACATGTACTTTATCATTGTTATTTATTTATTTTTTTTTATAAAATATTTTTAATACAATTTATTCAAATACCATCTATTTAAAAGAATAAATTGTTAATTTTTGTTTATCATGAAACAATTATACAAATTATATTAAAACATCTCATTTTATTTTTCACATTATTAGAAAAATCATTAAAAATTGATAACCTGATTTAATAGTTTGTTGTTTTGTCTTTTCTAGGGCCCAGCAATGACTAGTTCCCTAGGTTGTTAGATAAGAGGTAGATGTTTAACTGATTTACAGGTATTAAATATTGTATAATATATTTTATCAGATAGGAAATTCTTCCTTATTATTTGTACTGTTTAACCCTGTACTAATGTTTGAGGTATGTACCATAAAGGATTCAGAATAGTATGTCGAAACGTTGTAAAAATGACAGCAAAGATGAGGACAGTAGTTCGAATAATGTAAATAGTGTAAATACTAACCTCATCTCGGAAGTATAGACAAATACTTAGAATGGTACCTTGACAATTTCCTAGATTATGGGACCAATGTATGTATATATTTTGTATTTTTCAGGCTTGGGTAGCCAGCTTTGAGAAACCTAAAATGACTCCCCAATCATTGTTTCCCAGTCATACAGCACTTAGCCCTTATTTGAGGTTTAGCTGTCTTTCACCACGCTTGTTCTACTGGAAGTTAACAGAACTTTACACAAAGGTAAGTAGATTTGTGTTGCATTTGAATTTTATTAGCCTGTGTTAGAATAATGTTTTTTTAAGGTAGTGTTTATTATTGAAAATAGAAAGCCTTCATAAGTTGTTTCAATTTTCATATATTTCATTTTGTACAACAACAATATCTAATGAATGTAATTTTTACGTAAAATTTATTAAAATAAAATATAAGGAGAGGCTGCCATCTTTCAAAATAACAACATACTATCATAAAATGTTAATTTATATTTATCTGTGATACTAAAGTGATGACTTATCTTGTAAGTAAACCAATTAAAATATTAAGAGTATTTTTCACAACTGCTTTTTTTCCCCCACTCAAAAATCTTCAGGGATCAGAAATTTTAGTGACTACAAAGTTTCATGAAGAATCATTATAAAATTCAAGCATAATGTTTCTTGATATTCAGATCAGAATGAATTCTTAAAATCCAGTAATTTCATAAATATCTAATCTATATTTAAAATGACTACAATATACATTTTTATTATTTAAAATCTAAATATTGTTTCCATGATGAGGTGTGAATCTTACTGTTTTCTGTTCTAACCCTTTAAGGCTAGAAGTGCCTAAATGTGCCCACAATTTTCACATGCTTAGAATCCAGGAGCACTTCAATGTCCTCGTAATTAAGTTGTACTGTATTTCAAAATGCAGTGTTAACACAGTCATGTGACCAGCTAGAGGTGGTAGAAATCTACAACTTTTACAAAATTGTGCATTTACAAAACCATATCCCATAACCAGTAATACAATGGAAACTAAATTTGAGCTTATTTAAAAAAAAAAATAAAATCAATTTATTTTCATATAAAATCATCTTGTAATCCTTGATTTTTTTTTTTTTTTTTTAAATTTTTTTAATGGCTTTTTAGATATATCAATTTAATTGCACTAACATCACATATTCAAATTTTTTAGCAATTTGCTCAGGGACTCCTGGGATTTAACAGTTGAAATTTTTTGAGGGTTGATAAGGTTAAAAATAATTGTTGATATCCTATGCAGAAAATGACGTATGACTGTTATATTCACTTGTGTGCCCTTTTTGTTTCAAGATAAAAAAGAAGAGCAATCCACCACTTTCCTTACATGGACAATTGCTTTGGAGAGAATTCTTCTACACTGCTGCATCCAACAATCCTAGATTTGACCAAATGGTTGGAAACCCTGTTTGTGTTCAGATTCCATGGGACATAAACCAAGAAGCATTGGCCAAGTGGGCTGAGGTATTTTATACTTTTTTTTTATACTATTAATTTGAAATATCAAAATCATATCTAGCTTTTAAGGCAATAAAAACAATTAGATTTCATGCTGAAATTTTAGACATTTTTATAGAAGAAATCATTTAAGATAAGTTATTCTGACTGAAAGTGCAATGGAAACAGGATGGGTGGAGGATTAGGACTATAAGAGAACAAATAAAAACCAGAAACTTACCAGTCAACTTTGTAAAAGACACTTTGTGGATTGTGGATGGTTTGACAAAATCATTTATAAAGTCTTTCCTTAAAAGGAAGTGCTATTTTTATGTATTTTATGTTGAATGTATTGGACATTTAAAACATCCTTCAGTATAAAAAGAGAATGCTGAACTTGAAAAGATAGAAGCTGTCTGACTGCAATTGAAGAAAATGCAGTTTACTGCTGGGAGAACATCTCAATGCTTTTTATTTCTTTTTCCATTGTTTGTTTGTTTGTTTGTTTTCTTTTGTTTTTTTTTTTGTTAAACAAATATCTATAAATTGATATGTTTAACAGACAAAAATGAGTGATAGTGATAGCCTACATTAAAATTGTTACTACTGTGAGAATAGCTTACAAATTATTGAGTGTTGGTTTAATGCTAAAATAAATTTAGAATGTTAAACTCTAGTTTAAATGAATATTTGGAAACTTTTTATTCCTGCTGATTATTGTTTTAATTATTTTAAGGGAAGGATATTTGGCAAATATAGAGAAATTTACGCACAATAAGACGTAGTGTCAAGATGTTTTTTCCCATGACATTGCTGTTTCAATTACCTTCATTCTTATACAACGTTTGTTTTAAAAAGTGATGATTAGAATTGGAATAAAATTTAACATATGATGAAAGTGAATTATATATATATATATATAATTCTTGAGAATTTGCAACAAAAATATTAAACACTATTCATTAGATTGTTTATTTACATTAGTAATTTTATATTTACATTCTAAGAACTAATACAACTAGAACCAATGCAATGCAATATTTATAATTTTCCGATTTATAAAGGAAAAAAAATGAACGCATTTTTTTATTCATAAATTTATAAACATTTACCAAATTATTAAAATGTGAACTTACTATAAGAAAATCCTTATTTACCATTTTATAAAATTGGAATCAATTGAATGATGTTTTGCCAACTATTTCAATGAATGAATCTTTTTTTTTTCTTTTTTGAACAATTTAATAGTGTTTATTATTTTTGCTATTAATTCTCAAAAACAAAGAAATTGTATAAATCCACTTTCCATGTTTAATTTCTACTATAATTCTGATCATTGCTTTTTAAAACCATAAACATTGCCAAAGAGTGAAGGTTGTTAAAAAAAAAAGAAAAATGTGTCAATGGAAAAAAACATCTTTTTAACATTATATCAATGACTGGTTTCCCTTGGGTTTTTCTTGCCGGATTTTTTTTGTTTATAAAATGTAACTATAATAAGGATGAAAGTAATACTGGTTAAAATTAGGCACCGCCAAAAAATCGTTGAAAAAACAGCATAGTATGGAGGAAAAAGGCCCCAAACTAAATAAAAACAAAGTTTTATCGATAAAATGTTTATATTATCATTAAGAGGATAGATCAAAGTATTTTTTAAAATTTTTTAATTATTTCTAACACGTTCGAAATTTTGGTAGAAAATCAGTTTTTTTTTTCGTCAGTGTGAGACCTAAATTGATGCATAGTTTATTACATAAAAAAACGTAATATTACGCAATGCACTTTTTTGACCGTGAAAGACACATTAATTTGGAAATTCTTGCAGAAATTAAATAATGGTTGGATTTTTATGAAAATTTCAGGACTTATTCATAATTGACTGAAATCAATATTGAAATAATTATTTTTAGAAAATATTGGTAAAATTTTTTTTTTACATATGTTAGGCCCCCCCCCCCCCCATTAATTTCCAGAAATGTCTAAAAATTTGACTTTGGGCAACAATAAACCTAATATAATTAAATTTAGGAGTCATTGGGGAATGCTAATCAACTGTCTTTTTTTTCTTCAATATTGGCCTTCTTTCTAAAGAGTAAGCCTGAATTACGAAAAATACAGTAACTATGCCAATTTTTAATTGCTTTTATAAACAATATAAATTAAGCATTTCATAGTCTGAAAAGAAAAAAATTCAATGAATAATGAATTTTTACAAGAATTATTTTAATTTTTTTTTTTTAATAATAATAAGTTTCAAAAATATTTTAAAATTTCTTCCTCCATTGGGGCGGCTAGGGTATGAAATTAAAGATGAAGACTACATTTATTAATTGAAAATTGAAAAGCTTAACACAAATGATTTAGCCATTGGATTTTTAAAACAATTAAAACATTTTAATTGTGTGCATTTTGATTACCTGTATCTTATTTGTATGGGTGGTCATACGTGATATAAATTAAAAGGTCACGTGATTCAAGGGTTGTCCTTTCTTACATGAAAAAAAGAAAATTTATACCAAATTTGCCTTCCATACTTGGTATTTTTGGGCTGACTACTGTAAAACATATTAGTTATCACCTCTTGATAACGAGTTGACAGATGTGATGATAAGGATACCGTAATTGAGAAACACTTTTTGGGAAGTATATCAGGCAGTAAGTAACTAATTCTTGTTTCAAGTCAACTTAAAGTAAGTTTAAATTCAGTAATTTGAAAAAAAATTTCAATTAAAGATAAAATTAAAGCTTCAAGAAAACTTTTTTATCTTTAAAAATTAAATTTAAATTGAGGTATCAAAAATGGGTGGAGGTACCTAGAAAAATTGATCAACACTACCACAGTGGAACCTGCTGTATGTGACCCTCTCTGTCAGCGACAAGCTACTATTAAAGACTGTTTTTCTATGCACAGATGATTTGCTAACATTGAATCCTAGTGAACAACCACATCCAGACATCAGTAAAAATCACTGATCAAGGGCTTTAAAAAAAATCTATTTTGGCCATACACTCCCAACTTCTAAATTAGGAGAAATTTAATGAGTAATCTATTTCATTTTGCTTTGATCTAAGCCAGTAATACTTCCTCATTGTAGTGTTGTATCAAACTGTTATTACTTGTTGAAATGTACATTACCTTTTGTATCAACATGTATTGCATTTGACAAGTTCAAGAGATTTGTAGCAGTTTCTGTACTGTCTTGGATAAATTCAGGGATGGAGAAAATCACACTTATATAGGTACCTCCACTCATTTTCAATATCTAAATTTAAATTGAATTTTTAAAAATAAGTTTTCTTGAAGCTTTTAATTTTAGCCAAGAGATTAAATTTACTAATTCCAGTAAGCAAAATACCCTGGTGTATTTCAAAAAGAAATTATATTGATTGGAATCTAAAATGTTTTTGATTAAAAAAAAAAAAAAAAAAATTTCAGCCATTTTTCATTGATCGACACATTTTCTAAACAAAAGCCAATTCTTGATTTTGTAAAATCTTGCAAAAATAAAATACACCTTGCTAACACATTATTTTATTCAAATTACCAAATTTAACTTACCATAATCTGATTTGAAACAAGAATTACTTACTGCCTGATATGTATTATAAAAGCATTTCGTAATTATGGTAGCCTTGTTATTGGGGTTATCATCACCTTATCAAAGGTGATAATTGACATGACAGATGGAAGTCGTCAAAAAAAGGCTAAGTATGGAAGACAAATTTGACCTAATCTTATTCATACGCTTTTTTAATTTATCACAATATTTTCAGTAATTTTCTAATATTTTATAGAATTTTAGTTAGTTTAGTTTTATAGCCTTACGTACAATAAAAATATGGGTAATCAGCATGCACTTAATTAAAATGTTTTAATTATTTTAAAAATCCATTGGCTAAATTATTTGTATTAAGCTTTTCAATTTTTGATTAGTAAATGTCTTTATGCATTAATTTAGCACCCTAGCGTTAACGATGAAGGAGGAAATTAAAAAAATAATTCTGAAAATTTATAAATTATTATAATAAAAAATAATAAAAATGAAAACAATTCTTGTTAAATTATTCATTGAAAATATTTTTTCCTTTTCAGACTATGATATCCTTAATTTATATTTATAAAAGCAATTAAAAGTATATCTAAATAAAAAAAATGGCATAGTTCTATTGCATTTTTGTTTTCTCCATTCAGAGCAGATTTTTTAAAAATGGCCTAATTTTAAATGAAAAAAGACAGTTGATTAGCATTACGCAATGACTCCTGAATTTAATCAATATTAAGTTTATGGGGAAATGATCGAATTTCTAGACATTTCTTGAAATTAATTGGTGGTGGGGGTGACATGTAAAATATATAAATATATATATATAATATACATATATATGTATGTATATATGTTTTTTTTTTTTGTTTGTTTTTTACCAAGATTTTCTAAAAATAATTATTTAAAAATGGTTTCAGTTAATTATGAATAAGTTCTGAAATTTTCATCAAAATCTGACCATTATTTGATTTTTACAAGAATTTCCAAATTAATGTCTTTCACCGGCAAAAAAGTGCCTTGTGTAATATTATGTTTGCTGTTATAAACCCTTGTAAAAATTACGTCACTCACGGACTAAAGAAAAAGATTTTCTACCAAAATTTCCAACGTTAGAATTAAAAAATTTAAAAAATAATTATAAAATATTTTGATCTATCGTCTTAATAATAACAAATGTTTTGCTGATAAAACTTTGTTTTTATTTAGTTTGGGGCCTTTTTCCTTCATACTATGCATTTTTGTTTCTCCTTATTTTTTTTTCTTTGAGGTACCTACACTTATATGTCCCTTTCTCAATGTCTATCGCTTTCGTTTTTTTAATTTTTTTCTGTACCTGTCTATTCTATTTTTATCTGGTTATATCTATCTCTATCTCTCTCTGTTTCTCTACCCTGATCGCTTTCAGTTTTTTTTGTATGTTTAGTCTAATTTTTTTTCCATATATATATATTATCGCAGCTTCTCTTTTACTATCACTCACTTCTAAGAAAAAATTGAGAATTTTGTTACATTACAAAAATAAAAAAAAGGAAAACACCACACAGATTGCAATAACTGACTTTTTAAGCCCACACTATTGTGAATAAATATTTTAGTCTCTTTTGTTGACCATTGTAAAGACGTTTTTAATATTTTTCAAATTAATTATGCTGAATAAATTTCTTCAAAGTTAGGCCATCTTATATTCTCATTTATTACAAGATTATATTGTAAAATTCTAATTTGTGCATTCTAGTGAGTGGAATGTATGTTCCTGGTATAGATAGGTCATGAGCCTTTAGTGAGCAACTACCTGTGGTATGCGACCAGTTTTTGGTGGCAATAGGGGTGGTTGCATATGACAGGTTCCACTGTATATCTTGTATGTATTTATTTTTTTTTCTCCTTTTGAGTTTGTATCTTTTCCACTTATAATCATTTGTTGAAACCAAAATATACAAATTGAATACCACCTTAAGTTTTTGGTGCATTTAAGATATTAAAGATAATTTGTTTTTTATGTAATAGTTCTTTTGTGAAAAGTTATATATGTTGATAAATTTGTTATTGTAGGGTATGACTGGTTTCCCCTGGATAGATGCTATCATGAAACAGTTACGAAAAGAAGGCTGGATCCATCACCTTGCCCGGCATTCAGTTGCTTGTTTTTTAACCAGAGGTGACCTTTGGATATCTTGGGAGGATGGAATGAAGGTAGATATATATATATGTGTGTATGTGTCTTTGTAAAAATGTCATATTTCTAATTTTCTTGTTTTTAAATAAACTATGATGCTTGAGGTTATTAACTGTTCATTTGTACTATCTATATTGTGTTTCAGGTGTTTGAAGAGTTGCTGTTAGATGCTGACTGGAGTGTGAATGCAGGCATGTGGATGTGGCTCTCTTGCAGTTCATTCTTCCAGCAGTTTTTCCATTGCTACTGTCCTGTTGGCTTTGGCAAGAGGATTGATCCTAATGGCGACTTCATCAGGTAGGCTGTTTTTTTAATTACTCGCATGAAATTCAATTCCAGGCACATTTTTAAAAATCAGTTTCTTGCCAAAAATCATGACATGAATCTTTCATGTGAACATAATATTCCTGTATATCATATCTGTAGTGTTTTGAATATTAATTCTTCAATTTTTTATTATTGCAAGTTAAGATGGCTATGCTCTCTGTTATAAAGACCATTGTGCATTTATTTGTGTGTGCAATTTCCCTCCTGTCACACTCATGGAGAGAGAGAGAATAGCAAGGCAGCATCAACTCAGTTCATTCTCTTTACTACCAGCTATGAAAGCTCTTGCCATGGGTTTGCTCTTTAATAATGCCTTATTTTATTTTTTTGCAATAATTATGTTGTCGAGTAGTGAAGAATCTTCTCTATTATAATAAAGACTGTTTTGGTTTTGCTTTGTGTGTGTGTGAGTGTGTGTATATATATGTAACACCCCAACAGACTGTCCGAACAATTTCTCCGGCGGCCGTTCTCCACGCTGTGATGGTTGCCGGGAGTTTGTTGAAAATGTCGGAGCCTCAAGCTGGGGGTACAAGATTAAACTATAAGGAATGAACTTCCACAACTTGGATGAGTTGAAAGGATGCTTTATTTCGTTTAGAGTAGGCGAATGTGACACACAGCTCTAACTCTAATTAATGGAGATCAACAAATCCAAACTGACCGAAACAAGACGAACGGAGATTCTACTTCAAGCACACGCCCGGCGGAACTAACTTGAAATTCACTAACTTCTATTTATTTAAAATGAATCCGGAAATCTGGAAATGCTTTAAACCACTGGTTGATAAGCAATTGGCGACTGCAAGTCCGAAATTTCAGGGCACTTAAATTTTCCTTCTTTTGATGTGTAAATATCCCGCAGACATCCAGTCTGTACTTAGCCTTTAGTATTTTTTTCTCCCAGGATTTTTTTTTTAATCTTTTTTTATCTTAATAAAGCTTCCGCCAGAAAATTCTTAATGTGTGGTTAAGATACAGTAAAAGACAGCCTTTGACCTGGTCATTCAAAAAAAAAACCTATTTTCTGAACTTTATCTCTTATCACATTAAATCACCGAGTTAAGAGTCAAATATTTACCGGAAGAGTGGTAGGATTTAAAACAGTAATTTGATACTCTTTTCTCTTCCACAATTTTTCTCATAAAAGAAAAAGTGTTTATTTATTTATTTTTTCCTCTTCTTTTTCACTTTTGTTAAATATTTTTTAAACTATTTTCTATTCTTAAACATTTTCTATTTTAATCTCTTATAATAAAATACATATTTTACAAAGCACCTTAATATACGCCTAGTTATCGTGTCACATATATATATATATATATATATATATATATATACTCTCCTTCCTCTCATGCTCAGAGTGGGCAGGGATAACCTGTGATGAAACAGCTACTAACCCTTCAAATATTTTGACGACAGGTACACTCATTTGCTTATAAACTTAATTAGGATTAAGGTTGTTTCTGATAAAAGCCTTTATCATATTTTGTAATTCTATAATCAAAAACTCTGTTTCTAACATGTTGGTTTTGAATCTTAGCAATGCGATTTATCAAAATGTTTTAAACATTCACAAACCTCTAATTTTGTCTAATGACAGAAATGCAACTAGTGTTAATCACACACACACACACACACACACACACACACACACATATTAACTTGCCCTCCATTTTCTTTTTATGAAAATTTTATTGAACATTCTTTTAATTCAGCTGTTCATTTTTTTGGTGAATATCACTTTGCCAAATATTGAATTTTATATATATATATATATGTATATATAAGTTATTAATCCAATTTATTGCTTAAACGTTATTTTTAATGGATACCCATATTTGAGTAGATGGTTTGTTTTTATTTATTTATTAAACAAGACATTTATTTTAATCTATAGGTCTGAACATTCAAGAAATTTTAGAAAAATATGTGCTCTCTGGTAGGAATTGAACCTATCTTCCCCTAGGGGAAACCAGTATGAGATCTACCATGCTTTGATTTCTTGGCTAGGAAGAATCTCCTGGTCAAGCAAAGCATGAATAGTGCTTTTTGAATAAATAAATATAAACAGAGCATCTACTCAAATATATCAAATATCCATTAAAAGTAAAGTTTACCTAATAAATTTATGTGTGTGTGTGTGTGTATATATATATATATATATATGCGCACACACTCACTCACTCACTCATAGCCATAGAGGTCAGTTTTTAATATGTATCTGATGATTGCGTAAGACATGAAACTCTGAGTTGTGCCATGATGTAGGATAATATGTATATTTATCCATATATAATTAATAGCTCTGTTTATACTACATTGAGCACTGTTTTATTAACACCTGAATAATTTTTATTGTGTATTCCCATGTGTATATTTATTAATTCACATATATATATTTTGAAATGGTTAAAGCTTCAGTAATAATTTTAATGATACAATATTTAGATTTTTTACATATTTTGAGAACCATTTTTTTCTTTTAAGAAATTCTGTTATATTGGCAATAACTCAATCATTCCAATATTTGCACCTCTGCTTTATTTAACATGTATGCATTTAAAAAGCTTTCTGTATATTAAAGATATTTCTTGAGAAAACAATATTGACTAATCTTGTATTTTTTTAAAAGTAAATTCTATTTTATCAAATCTTTTAGACATTATCTTCCAATTCTGAAGCGCTTTCCAGCCAAATACATCTATGAACCCTGGAATGCCCCTGAAAGTGTGCAGAAGACTGCCAAGTGTATAATTGGCAAAGATTATCCTGTACCCATGGTCAATCATTCAGAAGTCAGTCGGATTAACATGGAACGAATGCGTCAAGTCTATCATCGATTAACCATGAGAAATTCAGGTGATTATTTTTTGTTTTAAATTTAATTTCTTTAATAGAATGTTTCTTCGTATTTTCATGTTTATGTGAGGAAAGATCAAATAAAATATTCCTTGGATATATATAAGATTCTTTTCTTTATAGTTGAATTTTCATTGCAATTAGATTAGAAAATAGAAAAAAGATGAATATTTGAAATTGTAATGTTCATTAGTGTTATCTTTCAAAATAGTTTTATTCAAAGATTTTGTTTTACTGTCAAATAAACAATTTTAATATAAGAATGAAACTTTTTAAAATATTGTATATTTTTAATTACTGACTTGATATCACTATCAAGGAATAGAATGAATACTTTGATTTTATTTATTTATTTTTTTTAATTAAATGCTATAATCAAATTAATCATGTTTTTATTTAGGTTAAAAAAGATTTGCTTATTTTGCTAATTTTGTCTGAAATTGATTAGAATAAAAGTAACAATTGTTATTTACCTGGACAAATCCAAGATTAAGTAAATAATGATCAACTGGAACCAACTCCTTTTCCTTTGTTACAGCTACAATACCAAAACAGATCCATTCTCGAGAAGGGCTGCAGTATTCAAAGCACTCTAAACGTGAGTAATGTTTCAATTCTTTATTTGTTGCAAATTAACATTGACACTCCTTGGCCTTTTTTTCCACTCACAATAAAGTGATACTTTCAGATCTAGCCATTTGTAGTTAAATACCCCCACCCATGTAAGTCCTTGTCAATGGCCAAATTTCTAATCAACTGTAATTTTGTTTTCTGCAATTGCTTTGTCTTGTCAGAAACTAGATTTTTATTTCCTCACAATCATTGGTAGGTTAGGAGAAATGCATGGGTTGTGACATATAATCTAAATAAAAAAAAAAAAAATATGCTTGGCTTGTTGCCGATGCACATGCTACATATTGCCTCTTTTCCATTGGATGAGTTCACATGTTTCCTCCTATAATATTTTTTTATTATAATTTAGTTTTTCAAGTGTTATCAATTTCAACTATTTTCAGATTTTGAATACACCTTTTTCTAAAATTAATACAAACTGAAAACTTGTTACAGAACTTGGAGTGTTGTAGAGATTACTGATTAAATTGCACTTATGTTTGGATAGGCAAGGCATATGCTATGCATATAACTGGTATGATTATTCATAAAAAAGTTTATCAAGTACTGGAAATTTTCAAAGATATCTGTTAAATTGTTTCACTTATATTCTCCAACTTTTGCAAGCAAATCTGATTTTTTTTATTTTTTATGTCATACTTATAATAGTTGTTGATTTGTGTTTTTAATGACCAAGAATAAATTTTGTAGCTTCAGTTTTGTGCATTATATGCTAGCACACATACTTATGTTTTCATTTGTTAATAGTTGAGAACTTAACATAAAACAGATATCAGCATTATTATAGATTTTAATAATTTTATTAAGATGTCATCTGGTTGTAATTAAGATTTTTGCATTAACATGTACTTTCTCCAATGTATTAACAAAATATTTGTCTTATAAAGTTCTAATACAACATTTTAGAATTATCATACGCCATGCATTGTTGTTAGTTACTGAAAGAAATTTCACATTCAAGACACTGTGATTGGTGCAAAAAAAGTGTGTGTGTGTTTTTTGTGATTTATCAAAAATTACATTTTCATGCTTGAAATTTCTGCTCTGGTCAAAGCTTCTTTATTGCAGGATGCCTTTTATTTATATATATTTAAAAAAATAACTGGTGAAAATTTTTTTGTAATTTAATTACTCTTTTTTATAACTATAATGAGTGAATACTGTGTAAATAACATTTTCCCACAATAATCGTACATTACTAGTTGAAATTTCACTGTTCATTTGCTTAAAGCTTAGTAGATGGTTATGATTCAAAAATTGATCACTTAATGTTCATAACTAAAGGTTTTCTATTTGCTGCTTCTCCCAACAAATGCTACCATTGACTATCTCTTTTACTACTACTACTACTAAGCTGAAACATCTTCATGCTTATTGTTAGAGGCAACTGTCACATACTAAATGAACTATTTCTATCTGTTTAATAGCCATAAGATGTTTATATTTTGTAGCAATGGACATATGCTTTCATGGGACTTCTAAGCATGATAAACGTTATGACCAACACTTTATGTTGAAGAGCTACTAGTTGTTTCTACCTCTTCCTTATCACAAGATGGTAGTTAACCTCAACACAGAAAAGAAACTATGAAAAAAAAAACAAAAAAACAAACAAACCATTTATTTGAAGAAAAAATTTAAAAAAATCAATTTCCAATGTGGGTATAAAGATATTTTTGACATTGATGGATGCTAACCTTACAAAGAAACACAACACAAGGATATATATTCTAGCAGAATGCTATTAGTTTGAAGCTAATAACATCTCTATATGTGATTCAACATATGACAGGTATATATTCCATCATTTTTGGTTGTAATTTTTTATTTATTTTCTTTTATCAAGTTGAAAAAATGCATGAGCTAAATCATCTGGCAAGAATAATCTCACTTTTTTGTTTGCACTTAAACATTTTATTAAATACCTCCTCCTGGTTCAGCAATATTTTCTATTAATATTTACCAGTTATCTTTTCTTCTCTACATGCCCAGATGACTGAAAATATAACTTGATGGTTGCTAGAAACATTTTAGCTAACTTTAAATTCATGTTAATGAAACTGGATCTGCAAATGTGCTTTTAAAAAGCAACTTAAACTTTTAACTGAAGATTGAGAGAGCATCACAGAACTATGGTGACTACACTTAATTTGACTCCACAGACCATGGGTTACCAAGTTTGCACTCCAAAATGAAAGTAATAGACAATGGGAATGTGCATGAAATTAAAAAATAGCGCAAAAGACATTGCCAGAAATAATTATTCAATAATGCTGTTTATTGTCAATAAGAAATGGTGTAAATTGTGATGAATTTACAGCTTCAAATATTTTTCATTTAAATGTTATATGGAATATAATCTATATATTTAATGAAGAAAAATAAAATTATTGTTGCTGAAAGTTGGAATTGTGATGTAATCATCAATGTTGGTTTCTGCAGAGTTGAAAATAAAGACTTGAATATATAATTTCATGCAAGACACTATTTTAAAAAATAATGAAGAAGTAAAATTATCCCCCTTTAACTGTGATTTGGAATTTTTGTTACTGTTTTTACAGTAAATGAATTGAGTGAAGATTCAAGACCAACAAGGAGTAAATATTTGAATTTCAACAAGTGAAATTTTAATAATTGATCAATTTGAAGAAAAGGAATGAAGTACACAAGATATTTGTATGCAAAATCAAAATGTCTGTACCTATTACTGTCACAAAATGAGAAATTTTGAGATGTATGATGTCATGCAAAAATGCTGCGGAATATACATTAGGTGGTTACCACAAAGAATAGTTGGTAATGAACTTTGGATGTGCAGTAAGGAAAGAGTATAGAAGCTTTATGAAAAGAAAGCTTTAGAAAAATAAGTTTTTATAAGTCTTTACTACAAGTTCAGAATTTGTATGGCCAGTTGGATATGAAAAAATAAGTTTGATATAAGTGAGGAGTATAAATGAATGAAATAAAAAAAAAAAAATAATGTTGAGATATTGTTGCTGAAAGTTTTTACCTCAAATAACAAATTCTTCTATTACTCAACATTCTTTCCTAACCATTTCCTCCCAAGCAAGGCAATAGTCACTAAGATGCAAGGGATTACTGAGTGTTAAGAAAATGAGTAAAAAAACAAAAACACTATTAATGAGAGAGAATAATAACAGCAAAAAATCAAGAATACAGAAGTTAATTGACATTGCATTTACATTTTTGAAGATCAAAGTTGACTGGGAAGTAAGAAGCCGGATGAGTTCCATGAATGAGAAGTGCAAGAAAAATTGTTGGCATAAAACTTACGGTTACATCTAGAAATTTCCACTTTAAAACTATGAGACCTTATTGCTAATCTAGTGCTGTAAAACACTGACAGCAAAAGATTTGGCCAGTTTTCACTTTCATGTAGAACATGCAGATATAAACAAGTAAAATAGCACGTCTAAAATCACAGAAAAATTTGTTTTAAAATTGGTTTTACCTGAATAAATTGCTGTAAAAAATATTTCTGCATGTAGAGTAAAAGTTTTGTTTTGCAAAATGCAGTTTTTTTGTTAGTCATTGACAGAAAGTCCTAAAATGTAGTAAAGAAAAAATATTAGCACAGTAACAACATTACTCCCCCCCCCCCCAAAAAACCCCCCCAAAAAACAAAAAAAACAAAATTAGTTGTTGCCTAAGCTAGAAAATGTATCAGCTTATCTATTGTATATGAGCCAGAGACTAGAAGCAAATTCAGAAGAGAGCATGATGGCTCTGAAAGATTTTAATGTTTGAGAAGTATAACAAGAGTTAAATCAAAAGTGACAAAAATGAAACAAATGAAGTAGAAAACAGTCAAGCAAGTTTTTCAAATTTGTGGAAATTAAGAATAATGGTTTGTATCTGATGTTGATTAAAATAAATTATTTAAAAAGCCAATAAAAACAAATATGGAGAAGTTCTAATTTTTTAATGAAGACTTTGTACTGGTTTGTTTTATATAACTTTATTATTCTTGATCATCTGTGATTATAATAATGATTTCTGTAATCATTTCTGTAATTTTCTTGAAATAATAAAGATGGAATTATTTTTGTCTTTTTGTATTAGATGCACTAAAACTTTGCTGAGTCTTGCTTCAAAATCAAATCCTTTAAAATACTGTATATTGTACACTGTCATATTTTATTATGCTAATCATTGTTTTCACAATAGAATTAATATAAACTGAAGTTTGTAAAATTTTCGGGTTTTGCTTATATTTAGATGTGTAATCTATTTGAGTTTCAGTTTAATATTTTTTTTATGGATATAAGTTATTCTGGGATAGTCAGGTTTTTATTATGCAAACAAACTCGGCTCAACACAATTTATAAATAAATCCAAGTAGTATGAATGAAAGAAACATCTATTTAATTAACGCAATATATCTCTATATTTGAATGAATTATTATTCTATCATTTTGACATGCTACTATGGTCACTTTGATATTCTTTAACTTTCATCATCCATCCATTGATTTTAACTTCTCTACTGTCATGCAGTTGTTTTTATTGCTTTCCAGAGATCTTTGCTTGAATGTTTTCCATCCATGTATGCATCTCTTAATAATGGATCACAAATATTTGACTGAATTAATAGTTGGAGAAGTTAGGAGTTAAATTCCATTAATCTGGTATCTATTTCTTGGCAAGGTGGGGGCAAAGGTCAGTTTTGCACAATGCAAAGGAATATTGCATGAATATACTTTTTAATTTGAACTATCTTGGTTGTGCTTTGCTATTCAAAAATTTTGTTAAAGAACTTAGAATAATTCTTTGCATTTATCTTGACACCATAATCAACTTCAATGAAACCTATATTTTTACTGTCTACAATACTAGCTCAAAACATTACTCCACCCTATTGTCTTTAAGCTGTGTTGCACAACTGTTTCTATGAAGAATCCAATCTCTTTCCCAGCTATCAGATCCATTATACATTTATCAATAAATTCTTGAAAAATCAGTTTTCTTGTACTTATTCATTCAATTTAGACATTTCTTTGATGTTTGATTGCTTTTATGTCTTTAACCAATGTTCTTAAACAGGTGAAAGATGCAGAATATTATGTTTGTAACACTGGCTTTTTTAAATATTATTTTTTTGGTCAATCCACTTTCTTGTTTATCACTCTTTTTAATTTTTCTTAAATCTTTGTGACATTCTTAAAACCATTTTTTTTTTGTTTTTCCAAAATTTTCTACTTTAATTGTTCTTTGATCTCTCTCCAACCATTCTACAATTGTCAATATGGAGTTCCCATCACTCAATATTTTTCTTTTTTGAGGATACATCTTTCTTATAACTGATGGCAATGTTTATATGTCCAAAATTAAAAATAAATAGGAATAACTATTACATATATTTATTTACAATGTGATGAATAACTCTTGAATTGCATTTCTAATTTTGCATCACTACATAAGTTATTGTAAATATTTCTAAAAACAGAAGTTTGAATTCACATGGTATATTCATTATATAAATATATTCTGAAAATTTTATCAACATTTGATGGCTAATACTAATTTGTATTTGTATAACAAAATTTGACAGCCTATTTCAGTTCTCTTATTCATGAGTACATTGTAGTAAAATTTAGTCCACCTCCTTTTTTTTTCTTTTTTAACATTTGTAATAACTAGATACTTTCTTTTTTATCTTAAATATTTTTTATATACATGAAGCAAATATTAAAAGTAAAATAGTGGGTCTTGTTGGAAGAAATGAATGTAGTGATTGTAAAGAAATCTGAAATAATTGATATTTTAAATATTAATTTTTAATCACTATTAAATTTTGTAATCAGGTGCTAAGAAAACTTTTAATGGTTCAAAGCATAAAAATAATCTTGTTCAAGCTGTTTGCCTTTCAAATAAGCATTTCTTTAGAAACTTCAATTTTTATCTGAAAATTGATTATGTTGAAATGAATAAATATTCTTAATTCATAGTAAGTTATTTTTCATTGTGTTTTGTTTATTTGGACTAATTTCTTTATCTTGTACTATTTTTTTTATTCCATTTTGAAAAAAAAATGATCACATTTTGTTCACTAAACCCTCTGGCTTTCCTCTGGTATTTGTATTTTGAAATCTCAAATCCTGTTCTGAAGTGGGCATGTGCTTTTCTTCTCATATCACATATGGTGCCTATACCTATGCCTTGATTTTAAAGTTTCTTTATTCATAAATTACAACTATTTTTAAGAACTGGCTAGTCTAGCTTTTGTATACATTGCTACAACTGCATGGAACTTTGGTTATATTTTCTTCCTGTACAGGTTTTATTTTAATGAAGTATCTGTACAGTAGTAACATTTCTGAATGTTTTTTCAATGTCCAACATTTTTCATCTCCTTCATTTTTTTTCCAGCAAACTTGGTTTATACTAGAATGGCTGTAGTCCTTTCTTTTCTATGTTTATGCAATTTTTTTTCTAAATGCTGTTAGACAATAAAAGTAGTAGTTAGTCATATACTTTTAGAGGTAAATAGACGAGTTAAATACTAGTCTTACAAATAGAGAAAAATTAAGTTGTAATAGAAGTTCTCTTTTTAATTTTAATTCTAAAATTTCTGTAGAAAAAAACATTTTCAGCAAACCTCTGTTTTCTAAAGTTCTTTTTGTCATACAATGTTCATTTAAATTTCCTGCTCTGGACATAACTGCATAGACCTGACCATGAGAAAAACATTTGAATAATTTTCTAATATTTGGGAAGTTAAAAACATGCATTTTCAATGACCAGTTGCACTATACACAGTATAATTTTTTTTTAAATGGGATTAAAATTCACACAAAAAATTTTAGGTTTGCACTATACATGTAATTAATTCAACAAACTTACTATTTTTTCATTTGTTTAAATAATTCAGTAGTTTTAAGAAAATCTAATTAGACAGATTACTTTGACTTTAGTTAATTTCATACATTTTTTTTCAGCTCCATTTTTGTAACTAATTTGTTTACATTATTTTATCAGCAGCATATTTTTCATTTCTTTTCAGTCTACTCCAGAAATGAAATCAAAGAATATTCTTCACCTGGATAAGTATTTATACATTTGGATACTAAAAGTGTCAGATTCAGACTTTGTGTCTTGCCTTTCAACAGATCAACACATTTCACTTCAATACTTTCTTCTTTGAATTAAATGAATCCCTATATACATGCTGAAAATTTAACATTAGATTTGTAAATACAACCATTTCATGAGGAAACTTCATTTCTCACATCGGTCTGGCACTCTTGTGTGATGCTACTGAGGAAATTCAATTTGTAAATTTGGCAGTAAAAACTCAGGCTCAACAGTTGATGTTCAGTAGAAATCTTAAAGACATCCTTCTATCCTTTCCAATCCTTCTCTTTTTAATCTGGTGATACAGTGCCTTTCATGTAAAACTATCAGCCTCTATCACTAATAATCATATTATTATTTTGAATCCTCAACCCTGTCATCTATTTGTACAGATTTTTATGGTCACTTTCATGTTGTAAAAGTTCATATATAAAAAAAAATATCTTCAGGATTTGTATATTATTTACTTGTTAGTAGATTTTTGGCTGTTCAGTTTTTAAATTATTTCTGTTATTACGGCTGTGACATTCAATAAATAATTGTAGCCTACAAATCCTTGAGATGTTAATATATTTCAGACAGATTTATGTCAAATGGTTGAGCTCTACTGAACAAATTCTCATTAACTAAATGATAGATTTATTTATACATTAAAGGATTCTCTTTAAAAATAAAATAACTATCATTATCAGTACATGATTTTAAGATATATTATAAATGCTAATCTTGTTGTCAAAGTGAAAACAATTTTGGAGGTGAAAATTACTTTTATACAGTTTATAAAAAGTGTAGCAATAGATAACAATAACATGACCTATACATTGTAAAATTTCTTCTGAATTTGAGATGTGTACTTAAATCTCTTTATATTAGTGTGCAGCAGAAACCCTTCCCACATTTTAAAGGTTAACAAAATGACCAAGATAAATGCTATTTATGAAAAAAAATTCACTGTTTAAACAAAGTGCTACAGTTTTTATTTATTTGGTTTAACAATGACATCCTCTAAATAATGACCTTTATTTGTCATACACTGTTGTAGATGATTTGCAAAGTATCCATCACCTGAAGAGTTTCTGGAGTTTGACAGCTTTGAGGACTTTGATGGCTTTCTTTTCGGTGCCGAACCTGTGGCTCTGAAATTTTTGACCTATAGCAGTATTATTTTTTTTCTTTTTTTTTTAACATGAAAAGCTCGCTATGTTGCAATTTACAGATGCACCAGTCTTAAAAAAAATGTTTCAACAACAAATGCATGATGTGCACCAGTCTAAGTCATAATGGTAACTGATAAAATGTTAATACATTAGCTAGATGAAGACACCATTGCCATTTGCTGAAGCTCACTAGCACCATACAAGAGAAAGTTTAAAATATGGGAGGTATTGCTGCTGCACTCTGTATTTTTTAAGCTGGCAAATGTACTTGATTAGTTGGAAAAAATGAAAAATTACTAGTTTCTATTTTGACAATATCATCAGTGTTCATTATTATAAAACTAGTTTATTCATGCTGTCAAAAAAATTGTTATGAGATATTTAAGTTTCTGATATTTTGTGAGTAAAATGCAATTGTAAAATTATTATTCATTTACCTGTAAGCTAAAAAAAAATTAAGGCATACATAAATTTTGACTACATCATCAGTGCACTACATAGCCAATTGATACATCTCAATCTAGTTGACTATTCTAGTGATCGAGAAAAGTGTTGCATACTAATAATATATATTATATGCACAATGCATTTTATATATGTGGGTTATATATTTTTATCAAATTTATATAGGCTTTCTTCACCTCAGGGTTTTGAAAGTTTTTAAGAATTTTTATACCTTAGTTTGTGTTTTTACTGATTTTGTTCACTTTATAATACTATCATTGTTTGCGGCCATATATTGGAACACCAGTTCGAGTAAGATCATTGAAGTTAATCAACATCAAACCTGATCAGTATCTCGTTGGGTGACTGCTTGAGAATAACAGGTGCTGTAATCTTGGATGTGCAGGTAGTCTGATGGATAACATCTTGGAATTGGAAATTGGAGAATTAATTCCACTTGGTTCGTTATAATCACTTATGCGCAATTACACATAGAAAAAGTATGAATCCATTTCTTCACCCCCCCCCCCCCAATGAGTTAATTAGTAGGACTTGTATCAGTAAGTTATTATTTATTATCTCTAAAAAATACTTAGAATCTAAAAATATTTTCTGGCTTTAAATGACCTGAAAAAGGTTGCTAAGCTGTGAAAGAACAAATCAATAAAACATACTGTTATGATAAATTATTTTGTTTTCCATTTCAGTTGAATTTTTTACCTATTGCTAAAATAAATCTACTTAAATAACACTTGGACTAACAGATTAAAATGAAATTTTAGTTCATGTTTTAAAACTGATATTAACTTATGTTCATTTCTCTCATTTGTTATTAAACCCTATGAGATTATTTTATTTCAAATGTCATCTTGATGCTTTCTAGTAAATATTTAGAAGATAATCTATTTTATTTTTATATTAAAGTCAAACCTTAGTTAATGTTTATATTTCGGTTAATCTCCTCATTTGTTTATTTTAGGTACTGCATTCTTAGTCCTTTTTCATTAGCTCAAGAGCATCCATTGGAACCTTTTGTCATCAGATATCAGTAAATTACATTCTCTGTTTCATTAGCATTTTTCAAATTGTACAAAGTAACTGAATTTAAACCTAATTGATATTATTGTGCATTTGTGTTTTTACACACACACACACACGTTTTGGGGCAAAACAGATAACTCTCCTTGTGCAGAAGAAATTTGATTTGTTCAGTATTTTTTTCAAAACCTTGCATTGTATTTAACATTTAACCTTTTGTTGCATATTGGTTACAATTGTAACCAATATGCAACAAAGGGTTAATAGCACCTGCCAGTCTTAATTCTTCAGATGAAACAACTTGATTGTTTTGTCTTCTCTTGTAAAATATTAAAATGCTGCAGTTGTATTGCAGAAAATTATTTATCATATCTCTATCATTTGACAGTAAAAAATAAAATAAAATGTCCACAAAATGTTCTGCTTTTGTTTTAAATTCTTTTTCTTGCTTTTTTTTTCTCAGTTTATCCTCATCCTCATTTTTATGATGTATTTTTCATAGTCACATTTGTTGTCATTATGAGATTTGCATTTAAGTTGTTCCTTTTTTATTATTATTATTATTCTAATGCAAATGTTATCAATTAATCCATCCATTTATTTATTTTTCTGATATAATTTATCTTAAGAATAGGTATTTTTAAATAAAGCCTGTTTTGTTTTTAGCATGTTCAATCTAAATGATCTTATTTTCAAGACCTCATTATGTGATTTTCTCCCAAGTTATCTCCTTTGTTTGCCAATGACAATCTTTTTAGCTGATGTTTAATTTTAAAATGTAACTTTTTAAAAATCTTTCTAATATTTTCAGTTGGAATGTTTTAAGGTAAAGGACTTTATTTTAAGTACTAGTGCAACTTCAGGTTATCTATCCTAGTTTAGAATTATACATACCCTTATGTTGTTATCCTTCAGCTGATTATAATTTTAAATATTTAGATTCTTTAAGTAGAAAAATACATTACATTAAAAAATAAAAATGCATTAGTTCACATGCTTTTGTAAAATGTACTTGTGTATCTCAGTCTATTGAATTTTTATTGTAATTTAAGAAACATTTTAAAAGTGACCAAATATACTTTTTATTTATAAATAATTTAGCAATATCTTTATTGATGTAAAACACTTTAGTTGAATGGCTTTATTTTTGATGAAATAATTTTCAATATCTTTATTTGTTTATTTTTAATACTAGCAAATTTTCATTTTATAAAAATTTGAACTCAATTGGTTAATTTAATTGTTAATTTTGACTTGAAAAAATTAATGACAGTAAAAATGTTTAACATAATGGTAAACTAAATAACTTTGTTGAAACTAGTTTAATTATATTGTTAGTTAATTTAGTCACTAGCTTTTCATTTTGTAATCTGATTTATCATTTCTAAGAAAAAGAATGAATATCAGAATTGTAACATTAAATAGTTTTATTATTCCAATGAAGATATTGTTTTGATTAAGAGATTTTAGACAGAATTTCATCCTTGTTCTCCTTTCTTTTTTTTTTTCTTTTCAAATGACAAATCAGGTCAATGCACTATAGATTATATCATGGAAAAGATTTGTTTTATTTTTCTCATTCTATTTTCATTTTCTTTGTATGTATGGATAAAAGTTCACTGTGTGGCTTGCTATTATAAATAATATTCAAACTGTTTGACATTGAAACACTTCCCTAACAACACCATTATATTTTTTACCTTTCTGGTCTCTAACTTATCTTTGGTTTACTAGATCATCTGTTACAATCAAACCGCTAAACTATTTGATATCTAAAACCTTTCCCATTATTACCATAAGCAGAAGAGAAAAAGAAAAGTATTTTTTCTGTATTTACATTTTTAATTAAATCAAAGAATCATTACCTGAGTGGGTGAGACAATAATGATTGAATGAGTTGAAACAGTGTAATTTGAAAGGAAAGGTATATTTTTTAAATTTAACAAATAAGTGCAAAAAAATTGTGTATATATATATATATATATATAAAATACAAACAAAAGTACTTGCATTACTTATATATTTTTCTTTTTGTAAATATGTACTTTATTTTTAAGTCTAAGAAATATCTGGGGAAGGCTATACTTTTCAGCATACGAAGTAACATACAGCAAGAATAAAATTAAATTCTTTCATCATTTTCTTTCCTTATCTTATTGCTGCTTTGTATATTAACATCTTTTGACATTTGGTTTCTTTATTTTATGGTTTCACTGTCCCATAAAAAAACTCATGAAAAACAAAGGAAATTTTTGATATGCAGGCAATATCTGATATCCGGCAATATTAATGAAATTCTATTAAACTTCAGATATTTGTAGAAATGTATTTCTTGTTCTGAATAAACATATGGAAATATTTTCAAGTTTGTGTTTTTTTTTGATTGATTTAAGTCTTAGTTTTGTCTGAGCTGGGTGTATAAATTTAAAAAAAAATTTATCGAAAAATTCCATTCATTCTATCTAAACAATAAGTTAATTAAATAGTTTATTTTTTTTGGTAATCAATTGTATTATGTATGTCCCTCACTTAATGATAAAATAGAAACAAAAACCATTTATCAATGTAATCTCATTCTTGTCAATGCACGTAATGCTTCTTTATAGCTCATAAAGATTGAATGCTATACAGTGAAAAATTTCAGATCTTAAAGGCTACATAAGACTTCAAAGTTAAAATTCTTTATGGAGTAACTCTCTAGTTATAATTACATTTTAATGAGAATGCTCATCAGAGATAAGGCAGTTATGCATAAAAGGATAAGAGATACAATAAAAGGATGCATAATATCAAAAGGGAATGCTGATAAATGAAGTACTTCAAAGATGAAATGAATTAGTTGGTGAGCTCTTCCACTGTGAAAGATTGTAAGATGCAATGCATAAAAAATATGGAAAGACATGAAATATTACTTTCACGTGAAATCAGCACTGGCCAAAGAAATAAAGCAGCAGGATCTGATAGGCTTGTAATAGAGATGCTAGTAGCCTTAGACAAAATTTAACCATTACAGAAGAAATATACCATGGTAATATTCTTTTTCATAGTGATGTCTAAGACTCCAAGAGCAAATGAATGCGAGCTCCATTTGATAATTGGTCTAATGAGCCACATAGGGAAACTTATTTTAATTATAAGGAATCGAGTGTGTAGCAGAAATAGAACAAGAATAGCGTAATTCTGTTAAAAAACACTAGACAAGCAACAATATTTATGCTCAAAATGATAGCAGGAAGAGCAATATATTTACAAAAGTATGTATACCTATGTTTCATAGATTACGTAAATGAATTTGCTAAGGTGCAACACAAAGAACAGTTTTAACTGCTAGGTTAGCTTGATTTATTTGGAAAGGATATTAAAATAATCGAGAACTTTTACTGAGAGCAAACTGCTTGCATATGGACAGAAAATTAATTTAATAAATACACAAGTAGAAATAGAGGTAAGACAAGGGTGTGTCTTCTCTTTTATTCAATCTATACAGTGAGGTGATTCTGAGAGAATTGAGTCCTCGCAGGATTTTGTTATTGGTAGACACAATCTTAAGGACAAAATATACAGATGATACAGTATTAATAGCATACACAGAAAGTAAACAGCAGGAACTTCTACAAAAAATAATAAAGGAAAACAAGAAGAAAAGACTGAACATCAATTGTAAGAAGACATAATGTATGATCATTAGTAAAAAGAACAGTCCAAGATGTGAATTAGGAATTGAAGATGCCAAAATCAATTTTAATAGAAGTCAGAAAATGTGACTGAATTCTAAAAGCACATTGAAACAGTGAAATATGGTTTCTAATAGCTATTCACAGTATCAAGCAGGAAAATTTTGTGAGAAAGAAAAGTGCTGAATTCTTATGTTGGTCCTCTTTGTTATATTAGCCTTTATCAGTCCTCTTTCTACTACATTGAATATTATTTCTCCAGATTAAAAAGATATTTGTATCAACAGAAAGATGCTGGGAATATCATGGACTGAGCATTTGAGTAATGAGGGAGTTTTAAGGAAAATAGAAGCAAAAAGGAAACTTATATTTGGAATCAGAAAGTGCTAACTGAAATTTCTAGAATGCATAATGAGAAAAAGGCTTGGAGAATTTTACACTTACAGGACATTGAAAGCAACATGGGGCAGAGGGAAACAGTGAGTAACCTATATAACAACTTGTAAATGCAGAACAGAGAATGAAAAGGATGGTGAAAAGACAAACTTTACAAAACTGCAAAGGATAGAAAGTTGTGTAGAGCATGATTGGCCACAGCTTGAAGGGACACTGCATATAGAAGAAGAATATAGCTAAGTTTTAATTTTGAAGTTAACTTCTGTTCTGAGAGACTATAGCTGTGAATTTGTGATTATTATTCCATATATTTTTCTGGTCTACTACATGTATTTATATTTTATTTTTTACTCAAAACTTTGACTGCTCTATACACCAATCTTCCTTGGTTGTCTGTTGAATTTAATCTTTACAATTGAGTACTCTCTATTTTCATTTCTTCAGTGAAGATGATGGTGATGATGAGCAGGTTATATGTGGTAAAGTAACTCATTTTAGAATAAGTCAGCATCACAGACCTGTTACGATTAGGCAAAGTCTATAAGATGGAGAAAAAAATTACATGTGTTTGTCAAATTCGGCATAAATAAACATTGGAAATTTTAGTGGCATTTAAAAGCCTGTACTAAGAAAAATGTAATATTTGTATCTTCTCATATAAAGCTATTTAAATTGTTTACTATGTTGTAGAGGGCTTCGTCAATAATTTGTAATCATGTAAATGTTTCAATTATGTTGATTTGGCCTCTAAATTATTTCAAAAATCAATAGTAGCAGAAGTGGATCAGATCGCCTCAGCGAGAAAATTGCGTCTCTACAGAAATATTTTTGTGAAGTGAATTAGCCAATCAGATTTCGAGTTTTAGAAAAATTAAGAAAGCTGGTTGAAGGCTGATTTCAAGAAAAGTTCACAAAATTTGCCTAGTAAAAATAAAGCGATAAATAAATTGTCGCCAAGCTGCGATTAGTAAATTGTCATATAATAGTTAAATAGCATTTTTTTTTATCCAATAACATTGCTAGTTTGCAAATCGTGAAGAAGAAAGCTATTCTTATTTCGTATTCACTACAACTTCACTGGAACACTTTTTTAGCACAACTGTGTAAATGTGTAAATAAATTCTTTATTTTGTGTTGTCAAAATACACACGTGTTTCCTCATCATTAAATGCAACTCCCCGCAACTTTTTCTTCTTTATTCAATATGTTTGCATACCAGTATAACCCGCAAGATAGCTCATTCGAGGGAAAAAACGAGAGAAATTGCTGAAAAAGGTAAAAAAGTAATAGATATTTTTAAATAAAAAAAATAAATTTCTTTCTTTAAGAGGGACTGATAAAGTTTTACCTACCTTCTTTCAGGCAGGTTGTGACAAAGTCTTTTTTTATGTGGAGCACCGATACGCATGCATATACATGAGCCAAGGACAAAAATTGTCCATTTCTCGTGACCACTGTTACGCTGGCGTCAATATTATATGATCCCACCGTTCTTCTTCAACGAGAAAGATGCTGCTGTAGGGTTGGAATTCTCGAGACTGGGCTTTGTCCATCGCAAACGAGGAAGTTATCTCCCTTTGACTTTACGTTTATTCTAGTATCCACCAGTATATTTTTTTCGTGCTTAATAACTTTTTTCTTTTTAATAATTTGACCCCAAGCAAGGCCGGACCTCCACTGGTGCGCAGGGGGTTACAGTGTGATCCCCCCCTAAAAACAAAAACAAAAAAGAAACAAACAAACAAAAAAATAAAATCAAAAAACAAAAATCAAAACAAAACAACAACAAAACAAAACAAAAAAAAGGTACAGACAGGGATTGAAGTAGGGGAAAGTTTGAATGTTTATTAAATTGGCCTTGTGTCAAACATAGCTGAACTCCCTAAAACTTAAGGATTATCCGTAATCATCATTATCATCCGAATTATCAGAAGGTTAAGGTGGGAAGAATAAAAGTATTTCGCTTGTATATTAAAGTAGAATTTTATTAACAGACTAACATCAATTTGTAGGAATTAAATGTTCAAGCAGAAAGTATAGTAAGAAATTAAGTGAATCCAGAGCTTGTAGTTGTAGGTAGCAGAATGTGTTTATGCTGAATTAACAGGGTTACTAATAAAGTCTGTGTTCCTTTCCTTTTTTATGGTCGGCGAGAAAGTGAAAAGGAAGGCGAAACAATAAAGGAAAATGGTACTTATCGAAGTTAATTTTTAGCAGTCAGTTGAAGTATCTTGTTGTTCTTCTTTGTTGACTGCGAGAATGGTGAGAAGGAAAAGGAGAGATATAGGAAATTAGCACACAAGAAGAAGGAGAACGAATGTGTGACGGGACTTTATGTCCGGGTCAGTGGTTTGAAGTTTCTTTTGTCATATCTTACCGTGTCGTTTCTAATTTCTGCTTCCATCTGACTAACTGATTCGACTTTCTTTCTTTCTTTCTTTTTATAGCCAAAACTGTTTTTCATATCGGCTTGTTAACTTTCCTCTCACTTTTGCAAATCGCTTCCTTTCATTGGTTAGAAAATTAATCTAGCATCAGATCATGAAATTTAGCTTTGTCTTTTTCTTTCAGTACGGGGTCAATCCTTTTCCTATTCATCAAAATTAAAGTTCACCCTGGATTGTGAATTTTTGTAAAAGTGAAGAAGAGAAGATAATTACTTTTAATTCCGTGTTCACCACAGGATATCGAAGAAAGGGGTTAAGAGAAGGATGAGAATCAAGGAGAGAGAAGATGGCAATTGACGTTGCATTTAAACTTTTGGAGATTGTAGCTATCAGAGAAGCAATCAAACGGAAGAGAGTTGTACAAATGGGAAGTGCGAGAAAATAAACTGTTAGAATTAAAGAGGTGGTTACATTTAACTATTTCGACGGTAAAAGTGTGGGACCTTGAAACCAATCTAGTAGCATGCGTGAATACAAGTGTTTGGGGAACCAGAAAAAAAAAAACTCTTTAGAGTAGTTGCCATGAAAATACTTGTACAAAAGAAAGAGGGAAGCCACATCACGTCTGTGAGAAAGTGATTGAAAGCGGGCTGCCAAGTCAAGATCGATTATATTGCAGATCCTTCTCTGGATTTTGTCGAGAAGTTCACGATGAATAGCAGAATCAGTTTGTAACATTTTTTGTCGATGCTACATTTACGTTGCTATCTTATCAATTAAGATTTCTTGGCTGTGAAAATGGCAGATGTTTTTTTTTATATTAACATTTTCTTCTTTTATTTTTTAACGTAAAAATGTTATTTACCGAGACGCTTTGTCAGTTCATTGTCTTCAACCATGAATCCAACTGTTTTGTTGTTGCTTGTTTCTTTTCTGTATTTATTTCAAGTGACCTTTAGTCTGCGCATTGGTTCTTTTAATGTTCAAGGCTTTGGGCATAAGAAGCTGAAAGACAAGTTTGTTCTTCCGATTTTAGTGAAAGTAAGCCGTATGATTTTTCTGTTTTTTTCATTTATCAGTTGTTAAAATGTCTATTCTTAATGTTTGAAAGTTTTCAAATCGAGTATGTCCAGTGGAAGCGTAGGAATTTGTTTTAAAATTTGGGAATAATTTTTATCACCTCGGTGGAAAAGAATCTTACAACCAGAAAGAGACAGTTGAGATTTCTGGGACACATAAAGAGAAAATAGGGTTTGGAGAATTTAGCACTAAACAGGACATATTAAAAGCAAGAAAAGCAGGGAGAAACAGTGAGTAACCAACTTAAATTCGTGATTGAATGGCAGAACAAGAATAAAGTTACTTCAAGCAACAAAAGACTGGAAGTTGTGGAGAGTCATAATGACACCTACGATATGAGGAGATCCGGCACATAAAATAAAGTCATTAAGTATCACACAATGCTATATCCAAATGGTTAGCAAGCTTGACACTTTAGAACCTATTACAACTGAGTAGTGAGTTCGGTCCTCACTAGGTACATTACATTCGACATTGTGCTACATCTAAGCGGCACTTAGAAAATAAATTATCCTCCGGGCTATTTCAGTTCGAATGATTTAAAATTTCTGCAAGAGAAACCTAAATAATAATAATATTAAGTGAAAAGTGTATAAAAAAGAAAAGACAGAACGAAAAAGAGTGTGTAGGAGTTATATATATATATATATATATATATATATAACGTTAGTTATAACTTTAATTCAAACATTACAAGGCCCAAAGGTCACTCAAGGTAGAGATTTACTGAGTGAGGCTGTTGTAAGGAAAGAGGAAGAAGTACATGTGCATATCATGATAATATGTAGGTATATCGGATGACCCTGGACTTGAAGAGGTTAAAGTTGTAGTGGTTAAGACGCATTCTCATGGGAGTATAGGCAGCAAACCTTCTTTTCTACATGTTTCATTGCATATGAGAGACAAAGAATGTTTTGTAAGTTTTTATTCAGTTTTTCTGGTGTCTTTGCAGTTTTTCTTTTGTTAGGACTAACAGCATATAAGAAATGTCTGTAGTGATTATTGTCCTAAGGCAAAAATCACCACGAGTAGTTTCTACACTATAAAAAGAAAAACTGTAAGCATACTAGTAAAACTGAATTAAAATCAAGCAATAAATTGTCAGTCATTATGTAATGAAATGCATACACGCACGCATACTTCAAATTTATACAAACATATATATTTCAAATTTACGTATAAGTAACGCCATGTGTAGAACAGTTTCACAGATTTTGACAGTATCAGAAGGCGAATATATGATTAAAATAATTTGTAGGTATAAATTATTAAAAATGCGTATGACTTCAGGTGTCAACTTCTTTTGGACTGCCCTACACATGATGTCACTTTACCCCACTTCTTTCTTTATATATATATATATATATATATATATATATATGTGTGTGTGTGTGTGTGTGTGTGTGTGTGTGTGTGTGTGTGCGGGTGTGTGTGTGTGCGGACGACTATATTTATTTGTTTGAACATTATTTTTAATCGATACTCGTATTATTAAAAATAATGTTCAAACAAATAAAATAAATATGTCGGTTGTTAAAAAAAACATTTCGTTAATCTTCGGAATTTTCCGACACACACACACACACACACACACACACACACACACACACACACACACACACATTTTCCTTGTCGGTGTCGGTCGTTTTTAACGCAACATGTTTAAAATAATGATTGCTGCCTATCTATCTATCTATCTATCTATCTATCTATCTATCTATCTATGTTTTGAACTGTAAAATAAAAAAAACAAACAATGAAACTAAAATATTATACACAATACACATCATTATATATAATATTTTAGTTTCATTGTTTTTTTATTTATAGTTCAAAACAGATTTTCGGTAACTGGGAGTCAAGTTTTACAAAAAAATGATCATTTAAATTCTCCAAGGAATTCTGCATATAACTAAATAAGCTGTACAAATATGTATTTCTAGAAATTTCATGAAATTAAGTAAGTGTGTGTGATGTGGTGAGGTTGGTGTGAGGTTAACAGATATCATATAAATAATGTTTTTACCAAGATTTTCTAAAAAGAAAACATTCCTAAAATAATTTAATTCATTTGTGAATAAGTTCTGAAAGTTTTATTAAAATCCGACAGTTATTTGATTTTTGTATGAATTTTCAAATCACTGTGCTTTTCACCACAAAAAAAAAAAAAAAAAAGAAAAAAATTACGCTAAAATTTTTTATGCTAAACTTTGGTTTTCCGGATGACGCAAGAAAAACATTACTAAAGTTTCGAACGTTAAAGGATCAAAAATATAATATAAATAATTTAATAATAAAAACAATCTTTGGTCTTTCTTCTTTGTTAATAACAATGTCTCTTTGGAGGAATTGAAAGAAATTCTAAATAATTTCATTAAAGTACTTTTACGATCATTAGTATGATCACCATTAGTGATGGCTGTTCGCTTATAATAGGCTAAAAATGATCTGAGGTACAATCACAAGGTTGTAATTCATGAAAATAAATTTTTGCTGATGATTTAATACATGAATCTTTAGTTCATAATTAAACAATTAGAGAATAGCTGGCTTCATCTAAAGCACTTTCTCAAAAAAAAAAAAAAAAAAAAAAGAAACTAACATTCACACGAATTGGAATATATATCTGAATATGAATATATTTTCGAATTTATTTTTGGAAGGACAATATTTTATCATCTGGTCTTTATACGTCATCGAAAATTCATTTGCAAGATTAAAAAATTGTACTTACCTCAAGTGACGGAACTTGATCTTTTGCAAGATTTTTTAAAATTATTTAATCTTGGGACACTTTGTTTATGAAAAATCTATTTAAAATACGAAGAAAAGAATCTTACACACATATATTAAATATCCAAATCGTAAACAAAGTTTTAAAAAAGAAAACTAGGTACCAAAAACAAAAAAAAGGTCATTAATACTTGAATGTATTTTGCTACTGAAGATAAATTGTAGAAAGCAGACGATCTAAAAAGACCTAAATGGCGCTAACTTTAAATTTACAAATACATTTTTATTGGTCAATAATTAACCAATCAACTAAGATGTTACTAATGTAACAATCGATTTTTTATGTAAAATATCTTTTTTTTTAATTTAAGTAAAAATATTTCCTCCAGTCTGTCTTCAAAAACTAAAGAATATCACTTTTTTAAATTATTTTAAAAAATTCTATCCTTACAGCATAATAATTAAAGAATTGACGTATCTGCTTGCTTTTACTTAAAAATAATTGACTAAATTCGAACAGTCCAATATACTCATTTGTAAAGAAAAGATTAATATTGAAAGATGATGTAAAAAAGAGAATAGAAATAGTAGTTATAGTAGTCAGTAGTAATATTGATGTGCGGTTGGCATTTTTATTGGCGCAGGAAATGGAATCAGCAAGCGCAGTTCAAATCTCGGGTGAGATTGTTGTGCTCACTTTGCGCTAATATCCTTAAGAAATATGAAGCCATCTCTTTTCCCATCAATTATAGACAGAGCCGTCTTAAAGTCTGATGGCCACTTGTTCGGGGGCCCCACAAGCATAGAATTCCTATGCTAAGTGACTTGTATTACAGAATCCCTATGTTAAGTGACTTGTATTACAGAAGCCCCATTTTAGGAAATACTAAAAATAGAAATTACTAGAAGCCACGCGTATTGCGATTCGTGAAAATATGTCATAATAGAAAGATCCATTTCATTTGAGTTGGTTCTCTAATAAAAAAGAAAGTAGGAGAATGTCCCCTTTGGACCTAGTAGACACCGGAAATAGCATCGACAGCCACTCATATACCTTCAGATATAGCATCCACATCGGAATCTACTCCTGCACACAAGTATTGTTCCTTCAGATATAGCATCCACATCTACATACATTCCTGCTACGAATCATCCAGTTTCAGCAGACTGCGGTAGTAACAGGCATCATTGTCTGTTGCTGCCGCAGGTGACATTTTACAAAAGGAAATACCCAAATCTGTAAAAATAAAGGATACGGGGCTATGGAATATTTATGGTACTAACACAATAGATTACTGGATTCGTAATGTCAGAATTATGGTAGCAATCTTTCAAACTCACGCAAAATGTATAAAACAGCTGGAGTAGATAATATGAAGGTAAAGTATTTATCAAACAATGTGTTCAGACGTGAACTGTGGAATGGCTAGTGTGTAAAACGTGAATGGCTACTCTATTCACCAACCCAAGGTCGTTTGTACTTTTTGCATATCGCTTATTGTCCAGGAAAGAATCTCCATTTGCTATGCTACATCGTGGTTCAATGACTTGAAGTACAGCAATGTTATTGTAGAACATGAAAATGGAGAAGAATATCAAAAGTGCATGAAAGCATATTTGATAAGAGACACGGAAACTGCAGAAGTGTAGATTATTTATTACTTGAGCAACATCGCTCAGAGCAGGAATATTGGCATAAAGTGTTGACACATAGGTTTCTGTAATTCGCTTTCTTGTCTCCAGAAGTTTGACATTTCATAGAGAAAATCAGATTAGTGAGTAATCAGATTATCAGTAAAAATGGCAACTATTTAGCTATATAGAGCTGCTAAGTGAATTTGACCCTTCCTTGGAAGAACGCCTCAAAATGTATGAAAATCCTGGAAAAGAGAATCCGTCATAATTATCTGCAAATATTTGTGAGGAGTTTATTTAATTAATTGGACAACAGGTTTTTGTACTATTCTTGAAGAAGTAAAAGAGTCAAAGTATTATTCAATAAGTGCAGATTCCACTCCAGATATATCACACACAGATCAACTGACATATACTGTCTGATACATTAAAGACTGTGAAACGTTTCTTGATGTTAATCCTCATCTTTTCTCCTGGAGCAAAGGATATAACAAACACTGTAATGGATTTTCTTAATGAGAACAAAATTCCACTATCAAACTTTCGTAGTCATCATGCAATAATGCAAGAAATATTTCTGGACGATATACTGGATTGCATGAACAGATTCATCAACTCGATGAGTTTGTCATCTATATACACTGTGCTGGACACAACCTGAATTTGGTGAAAGTAAAAACAGCAGACTGTTGTCTACAGACTGTAAAATTCTTTGACTTTGTTCAGCATCTATATTCATTTTTGATGGTTCTACTCATTGCTGGAATGTATTAACATCATCACTAGGAAAAGATTTTGTGGCCAAACGTCTGTCTTACACACGAGTCAGGAGTATGTGTCTAGATACAGATTACAGTGATGGGAAAAACGAAAACAAAAACGAAGTGTACGTCTGAATAGATATGATGGATCAGCAGAATATGTATTTCTCAGTAAAATCGAAAATATCAAGGTGGAACTTACCTTTCTGTTCTGAACATTCTAATCTTTGAACTGACAAAATGTGCAGAAACTTATCCACAGATTGTAAATCTGTTTTCTTTTTTAAGTGAATTGAAAACCATTGCATTTGATGCACTAAAGAAAAAGTGTGAACATCTGGCCAATCTGTGTCACAAAAACCTAAATAATGGTGAACTTTTAAATGAATGTGAGCCTCTCAAGCAGTACATGGCTTTTGATGAAAATTGTGAGACTCTCTCTGCATTGTACAGAAAAGTAATTTGGGACAATTTGAAATCTGTACGCTCGAATTTTGAAATTGCACTCTAAGTGTTTATGTGCATGATAATAGCTAACTGTACAGGAAAACATTCTTTTTTCAAAACTGAAACTTATAAAACATCTGCTTCGTAAAATAATGGAACAGCATCATTTGAATTGACTTTCACTAATGTGCATAGAAAATGACATTCTATTCCCGAAGACCATTGACTTCAAGCTAATAATAAAGCAATTCTCTGAAAAGAAATGCTTGTTAAAATGAGTGCGTAGTAATTTCATACTATACCATCGAATTTGTATGGATACTGAGTATTATTGTCTTTGTCAAGCCTTGTGTATTGTTCAGACGTTTATCTTGTTGGTTAGCTGCTGCTGAACAGCATGTTTTTAATGTTTTAACACCAGTTTTGTTGAAGTGCCAATAAAATAAATATATGTTTAATATTATCCATCATCTACTTTTTATTCCTGTGAGTGATTGTAGTAGGGGTCCCAGAACATTGGTTTGCCCAGGGGCACATAATGCTGTTAAGACGGCCGTGGTTATAGGCAAAATAGTAAGATGGGCTGAGATCTCCAGCCTTTGTCGAAGAACCAGTTATAAAAGACAACTTTAAATTCAAAACAGGAAACTATTTCACATTTCCCAAGAAGAGAAATAGCGGTTCACAATTTACAGATATTATAGAAAGCGAAGTTGTGGAGAACCATGTTCACCTACTTCCTGAAGAGGGATTTTTATGTAGCACTAGTAAGAATAATAATGTGGAATATGAAGGTGGTAATCCAGACAGCATTACTGAATGATAAGAAGAGTGCTGAAATAGCGAAGAGACTTGATGTTACTTTATCTCCATGGTAAACTAGAGTTTACAACTTGGATGAACAGTCAATGACTGAATAATAATACTTAGCATAAGAGAATGACGGAATAATAATAATCCAGAGAATGTGATTGAGAACAACCAAGTCAAGATCTTGTGCGATTTCAATATCCAAACAGACCACGAAAGTAGGTATCACAATCGTTGACAAAGAAACAAGGAAATACTTCATCATTGTAGCCTTTCCTGGTAATCATATCAAAGTCAAAGACAAATGACAAGCTCAAGAAATACAATGATTGCCGATTTGAAAAACTGAACTTAGTGACATGCTTCTCAGTGACAGGAGAGCTGTAGGGTTTGATACATTCACATCCACACACACACACACATGGTCATTCAGCGTTCACGTGATAACTTAGTTCTCGCGTAAACGCATGCCAATAAAAGCGGGGAACGTCACGTGGTACGCTAGTTAGGATTTTGTCCCGGGCAAGAGCAGACATGTTTTCCTAACTCACACAAACACACGCGCACTAATTGCGGGTAACAATTAGTGGCGCAAATTTTTATTTCTCACCAGCATGCACACACAACACTAAAAAGCTCCAATTGGAAACAGACATTAACACTATGCACATTAACTTTCATTCAAACTGAACTTTACATAAAATAACTTTCTACCAAACATTTTACGTTTCTGTCCAGACAAAGGGAAAGAACTTTTCTTTCCTTACTTTTATGCATGTTTTCAACCCTATGTAACCTTTGTTAATATATTGTTTTCCTGGTTGCTTTCGCCTTTTCGTCTTTCTTATTTCTTGTTTTATTTCATGACCCAAGTTACGCCGAGTCGACTCGTAAATATAAATTAGTAATGGTCTTATCGTCCTCTACAAGAGCTACTGTTGTGAATGATTACAAGTCCACAGACAGAAGAATCTCTGACAGAAGACCCTATTGCAAAATTCTATGACAGCCTTGAGGTGCGCCATAGTAGTATCTGCAGTTTAGTTCAAACTTTTGGTTACTCAGGGTTTCTAGAATGCTGACAGACTCGATGAAAGAGTAAAGGATGGTTGTTACATTGATTAAGGCTTCTAGGAGTTTGCCAAAAAACTGGTAGAAGGCCGACAGTTAGAAGGGTCGGACTTCATTGTTTGTTTTTTATTTGAAAATGTCTTGACCGGTTCATTTTATTATTCTTCAAATGGAATTTTGCTTGGGTTTAAGGCTCTTGTATCACACACACACACACACACACACACACACACACACACACACACACACACACACAGAGAGAGAGAGAGAGAGAGAGAGAGATTTAACAAAGTCTATTTGTGAAGTGTTGAATCTTCCAACAGTAACACCGTGAATGCAAAAGAAAAAGAAATATTCTGACAATTAACGGAATCTGGTAGAAAAAAGAAACACAGGCAAGAAAGAAGTTACTCTGACTGCATATTTTACGTAAACTTCAATTTACCGATTCTTATATTTACAGATCATCAAGCGTTACGATATTGTCCTTCTTCAAGAAATCAGGGACAACACTCAAACTTTGCTTCCCAATTTGATGCAGAAACTGAATTAGTAAGCACCTCTTCGCTTTTACGATTTTCTTGATGCTGCTTTTGATTTCAGAGTGAGTGTTATTACAGCAAAATATTTGAAGTACTCGAGAAGAACATTTTATCCGTACATCTTTTGTAGGTTACCAATCTCCAATGTAGGTCCTTTACACGAAGATGTATTAAAAATAAAGGCTTTACATGTAGACTATTGTTGTTTCAGTTGCGTACATTAACTTTCTCCCTACTCGTTCCTTTTCTCTCTCTCTCTCTCTCTTTCTCTCTCTCACACACACACGCACACGCACGCACACACACACACACACGCACACACACACACATATATACATATATATATATATATATATAGAGAGAGAGAGAGAGAGAGAGAATTAAACAAGATTTATCATTCGTGATCTTAATTTACCAAGTGAACACTTTGTTTACTCGTGAAAGTCATAGTTAATAAATTGTAATTTTCACATGTCTAAAGCTCCAATTGTAATTTTTTTAAAAATAAAAAAAAGGAAAAAACAAAAGAAAAGATTATCATCAGATTGCAATATCTTGATTTAATAAAGTTAGAAAAAACTTAATATATCTGGAACCAAAATGCATAATAATTAATAATGAAGTGTAGGGAACTGGTTAATGTTTCTTGGATTCGGCCTTGTGTCTTACTTAACCAAACTCCCTACAGCTTACAAGTTTTATGCTGGATTATCATCATCAGGTTTTTCACTAGAAGATTGGTTGTCAGTTGGAATGTGTGGATTAGTGTAGAAGAGTTTATCAAATTTATTAAAGGGAAGAATAACACAAGTTGTAGAAGTTAATGTTCATTGAAAAAGTTAATGTATCAAGCGTTCGTGCAAAATGTTCTGGTAGTAATTGTTGAAATAGATAAGGAGAAAGAGAAAGAGAACAAGGTGCGACCTGACCTTATCCCCGGGTTGATTTGAAGTTAGTTACATTTTAGATGTGTGTCAGCAAAACGCCTCTTCTGACTGACTTCGTGACCGGTTAGAGACCATCCTTAATTATTCAATCCAGTCACGTGGGGTGGCTTCAGAATGATTTTTTCTTTAGCTGTGGAAAAACCGTTTCTCTGACGTATTTTGAATTTTGCGATTTGATGACAATACTACAATAAAAAATAAAAAATAAGCAATAAAATACTTTAAAATACAGATAAGAATGGTTATTAACAATTAAGAAAGAAAAATAAATGTTAAAAACAGGTAAATAACTATAGACTACTCCCATGATGCATCAGAACAAGCGTTTATCTCTAATCGAAACAAAAATCAATATTTTCTCTCTCTTTGTTTTCGACAGCCAAAAGAGGCAGGCGTCCAGATTAGTTTCTTGATAGAACATGTTGCTACAAACAGATAGACACAACCTTTTAATTTCTGTATACGTATATGTTCTTTAAAATATACAATAATTTCTCTGAAATATATATTAAAGCATTTTATCCTTTTGGTCTATGCTTGTTGTGCTCTATCTTGTGTATGATTTGTTTGTAATTTTTATAATTCCGCTGTGGGTTAACGGTGTTTTTTAATCTTCAAACAAAATTACATATATTAAACATAAAAAAGTACATTCAAACAAAGCCGGCTTATCTCCAGAAAAATCCACAATAAAATCACCTAGATTTGATCAACTAACATATATACTTATGTAGTAACTCAATTATTTGACAATTCACTTGTTATCCAAAGTGCTTTCATACTAATTAGATTATGTAATTGTTTCAATAACTATATTAGTTAAATGATGTATCTTCTGATTGTTTTGCAGTCATAGCACCCTTAAATATGAATATGTCATAAGTGAAATTGTGGGACGGAGCACCTACAAGGAACAGTACGCCTTTGTCTACAGGTAATTCTTTTTCCCATAAAAGCACGAGAAATACTTTCGAGATTTTAAGTGTTTTTGAAATGATTGCCATTGTCATAAACCGCCCAGTCTTAATACCATGACATATTAGTTCTTACTTTATCATTGGGTGATTTTTCTTTAGGGCTAAATATTTAATAAATACGTCTCATATTAAGTACTTACACTCATTTTCAATACCTAACTTTTAAATTGAATTTTCAAAAATAAAAAAAATGTTTTCTTGAAACTTTTATTTTAGTCTTAATTAAAGCTACATGATTGACTTTAGTATTTCCAGTAAGCAAAATGCTCTGGTGTATTTCAGATAGAAATTATATTGATTGGAATCCAAAATTTTGAGATTAAAAATTTAAAAAAAATTTTCGGACAGTTTTGAGCGATCGACACATTTGTGAACAGAAGTTAATTCTCGGTTTTAAAAATCTTGCAAAAATAAAATATACAACTGTGACACGTTATGTTTAGAAAATTAGCAAATTTAGAGTTAAATTAATCTAATTTACACAAGCATTTTTTTTATTTATAGCATGAAATTTAGAATAAAACTATTTCTTAATCACGGAGCGTTGATCTTTCTGACCTTTCTTGATTGATGTGTGATGACTACCAGATAGCGCGATGAGCTAAGTATGGTGACCAGAATTGACATAATTATTCAAATCTTTATCCTGTAAGGGGAAGAAAACGTGGAACACTTAACCTTTTAATGTAACACAGAAATTACCAGACAAAAAAAGTTCAAAAAACAAAAAAAGTATTAAAAATTATTTTAAAAATACGATGGCTCGACGATTTTCAATTTTTGCTTAGTAAATTGAGTCTTCACTTAATAACTAAATAATATAACCACTGCAAGACTTTGTAGAATTTTTAAAAAAATATTTGAATTGTATAAATTATTATAATTAAAAAAATAAAAAAATGAAACAAATTTTTAAAAATTTCATTCATCGAAAAATTTTTTTTCTTCAGTTTAAAATCTCCTTAATATATATTATTTATGAAAGGAATTAAAAGCTTATCTAGTTAAATAATGTCATAATTTTACTGCATTTTTTATTTTACTATTCGGAGCAGATTTTCGGAAAAAAGAGCCAAATGTCTGAAAAAAATAAGAGATTATTTTAAAATTTACATTCCCCAATGATACCTGCGTTTAACTAATAAAAGACATTTTCGCTACAAAATTAAATTTCTTGACATTTCGTGAATTTATATAGAGAGGTAGGGTAACAGATGTAAAACGTATATGTTTTTTACCAAGATTTTCTAGAAATAATACTTTCAAAAATAATTCCATTCATATGTGAATAGGTCCTGAAAGTTTCATTAAAATCCGATAATTATTTGATTTCCAAATTAATGTGCTTTTCACCGAAAAAAAAAAAGAGTCACGTAATATTACATTATCCTTGGTAAACTCTGGAAACAATTTGGTTACCCGCTGTCGAAAATCAAAACAAGATTTTTTTTACCAAGATTTCGAACGTGTCAGAAAGGTTTAATTTAGGAAAAATAATTAAAAAGTACTTTGATCTTTCCGCTTATTAATAACATAAACATTTTGATGAAAAAAGTTCATTTTTATTAAGTTTGGAGCCTTTTTTATTTATACTGTGCTGTTTTTTCAGAGGATTAGTGGTGGTACCTACATATAATGTATCCATATTATTGATTCATGTTTGAGTAATTGAATTTGGATATTCAAGCAGTTGCGTAAATTTTCCAACGAAAGAATTTACATAAAATATAATAGAGACTACTGTAATAAAAAAAAACAAACAAACAAAAAAAGAAAAAAATCATCGTATATTTACAATGATGTTTTTCATTAGTTATTATCAATTAATAATATTATTAATGAACAATAAAACTTCAAAGATACCCAATCGTACCAAATGAAATATCATTTAGTTCACGACAGAAAATAAAACAGAATAAAAAGTATTTGGGCGACAAATAAAATGGTCAAATAGGTTTTAAAACATCGGTTGCTTTTTTTTACATTTTAGCTGATATAAATTATTTACATTTGAAAATATTTCAAGGTAAAAAATGTAACTTATTTAATGAAATATTTCAGAACTAAAGAACGAATCAGTCTGGTAACGAACTACACCTACAACGATGGAAAAGAAGAACTTCATAATGACCTCTTCTCTAGAGAACCATTTGTAGTACTGTTCAACATTCCATGCACAGGTAAGTGATCATTTTATTAAAGAAAACATCTTATTATAATTATGCTTACTCCTCTCTTCGTTAGTTCGTATGACCGTTACGTCCTGCCAATACCTAATAATTAAATAACTGTTCCGTTTCGATCATGTGGAAAAGACACGACTTGGTTTCAGTGAGGAAATGAAAGAAAAGAAAAAAAAAAGAACTGGGAGAAATTAAGCTGATAAGAACAGATGCTACACTTCGATTTTAGCCTAGATTTTAGCCTAGATCTTAGTCTTTGATTTTTTTTAATTGTTGCTGAGAAACGGTATTTTTTATTGCTCCCAACCCCGAGGCGAGTTGTGACACAAGGTCGGTTTTTAACGTGGATACCTAAGCGCGTACTCTGAGGCCGCTGATCAAAATTTACCCAGCCTCAGAATACGCAATGATTAGGTACTAAGCTTGTCTTAACTGATTGTAGCTTGTCTTATCTGGTCATGCGTCTTAGCCAAAAGGCCGAGACCCGAGCACATGTACACGGACCAAGTTCCAAAATAACTCCGTCGGTTGTGCTGGCATCGGTATTACTACCGATCCCCCTCCACTTTGGTGTAACGAGGGAGGTAATGCTGCGGGCAGATGATTCTCCGTGACCAGGCACCTCTCAATAATATTTCCTGTTACGCTCTGTTCGCAGATAGACACACAAATGTGAGATGAAAATTGGTTTATCTTCTTGAGGGAAGATACTACACTTTGATCTCAGCCAAATGGCCGTTTAATGGAGACTGCAATAAAAGTGTCATTTTTTCAGACGCACACTATCAGACAATCAAAACCGAGTAAGGTATTTGCCAAAAATCCGATTACCATAAATAAAATAACATCTACTGAATTTAGGGTTTGGGAAAGAAAGAAAGAAAGAAAGAAAGAAAGAAAGAAAGAAAGAAAAATAAATAAATTTAGAAGTGTTTAACGTCTCTCGCAAATATCTCATAATTAATGGACTATTCGTTTTGGTCTTGCAGAAAGGCTAAAAGTATGCGCTATTTGATTTCAGTGAGAAAATGAACGGAAGGAAATAAATAAATAAATAAATAAATAAAGAAAGAAAGAAAGAAAGAAAGGTAGTAGTAGTGTTTATTGGCTGCTTCAGTGAAATGGAAAAAGTTGGCAATCTTAAATCTTCTTTTGTATCCAATTCTTAAAATAACGACCAACATCCAAATTTATTGCATTATTTTTTTTTTAAAGCTGTTAAGCTCAAATATTTAACGATGTGATAGTGAAATTTATACGGATATTTTATTGTAATAGAGCTCGCTATTGAACATGAACTTAAGAATTAAGATTAATCAGAAAATTAAAATAGGAAAATCGTGCAATTTTCAGGGGTCTTCTTAGTTAATAAATTATTATTGATGTATGCAAGTCCGAAAGTACTTTCATAAGTAGTTGAATGCAACGGCAAAATGAACGCATCTTTTGTAAATGAAAATAATGAAATATATAAGCGAAGAAAACATGAATAAATTAAATAAGATTAGTTTGTCATTTTAAAAATCCGTTCTTTTATGCGGACATACTTACATTTTTTTAAATGATTTTATCATGTAAGGGAAGTAATTTGTACATATGCACTTTAAAGGGAAATAAGTATGCTTTGACCAGCGCAAAAACAATTAGATCGATTTTGAATTAAGCAGGTTTAAAAGTTTTAATTGTTTTAAATTAAAACAATTTGTCTTCACTGTATTTCAAATTATTCAAATAAATATGGACCTTTAACACACACACACACACACACACACACACACACACACACACACACACACACACACACACACAGATATTGTGCAATTTATAATACTAAAGAGTAAATTTCCCTTGATAGTGAAATTTTAGCAAGCAATATTAACATCAATCTGTTCAAACATGAAAGTAAATGTAGACACACAATTATGAGGAAAGAACTGAGAAATAGAATGGACTTATAATCGCTTAATACCCGACAATAGCCACCAGAAACATCGTGTAAATACTACTGCTAATAATAAACGACCAGTCGAGATCAGATGGGATTTCAGCATTCTTGAGATCATAAAACCAGACATCATCGTTATAAAACAAGAAAATACATACACACCAATGTGGCTGTTCCTGGTGAACATAGCTCAAAGTAATTGACAAGCTTAAGCGAATTGAAGTTGCAAGAACGTGAGACATTTAGGCCAATGTTATCCCAATTATCATTGGGGCATAGTGTCTATACCACCAAATTTAAATTTTTACATTAAAAACTCAAAATAACGTCTAGTATACTATTGTTTCGGAAGTATACATTGCTTGACACTACAAATATTCTGTAAATGGTGCTATCTGTTTGAGGTCGTTCGGTTCGATGGCGCGTGTAGAGATAGTCGGCCATGTTGGGTACAAAGCCATTTCACAAACATAGCCGACAATCCCTGTATTTAAAGATATCAGGTTGATTTATGGCTGTTGAAATGTGGAAGAATAAAATATTTCGTTTTGTATGTTAAAGTAAAATTGTTTTAACTAAACAGAATAACAAATTCGTAAGAAGTAAAATGTTCCAATAGAAATTGTACGCAGTTAATTAACTTATATGAGTTAAATGTTCAAAGAGAAAATGTAAGTAGTTAAATGTTCCAGATAAATAGTAGTAATGAGTTAAATGAATCCAGAACTTACATTTGATACCAGCAGAATGTGTATATATAGAAAGATTAACAGGTTACTAATAAAGTCTCTGTTCCTTTCCTTTTTTTCATGACTGGCGAGAAAGTGAAAAGGAAGGTGAAGCAATAAAGGGAATTATACTTATCGGACGTTAATATTTAAGAGTCTGTTGAAGTATCTTGTTGTTGTTGTTGTTATCGTCGTTGTCGTATTCTTCTTTGATGACCTCAGAGGATGGAGAAGAAGCGGTAAAAGAAATTAGCATGACTGAAGAAGGAGAACGAATGTGTGACGCGACCTTTGTATGTTCAGGTCTTGATTGAAATTTCTTTTGTTATATTTTAAGCGTGTCGTCTCTGTGCTGCTCACATCTGACTGACTTTGACCGGTCAATAGACGTGGATAAGTAGTAACATTTAGTCACGTGATTGGATCGAACGGTATACCCATTGTTTTAGGTGCTAAGAAAATTTGGCAGGGGTCATAGCTCAATTTGCTATTTCCTATCCAATCAGAACCTGGTATCTTAATGTTTTCAGTCGTTCTGATCCATTTTTGCAGGTGTGCAATTTTACTTTTTGAGTTTCTGTTAACTATTGGATAATATAGGATTTTATCATATACGTGTACTTATAATGCAAGAACTCCTGTTAAAAACAAAACAAAAAAAATCTGTGAGGAAGAAGAGAAGATATTATTATTATTATTATTATTATATTAATAATAATAATAAAGAGATACTAAGAGATGATAATGGGGGTGGTGATGGTGGTGGTTACAATGAACTAAAATAATCTTTATTGTGTTTGCCATTTCAGAATTCAAGAAGGTGGCACTAGTTGGTGTTCATATTGCTCCCGAAGAGGCTGTCGAAGAGATGAAACATTTGCAGAAAGTGCGAGATAGTGTATCAAGGAAGCTACGCACAAGCAACATCATTTTAATGGGAGATATGAATGCTGATTGCAATTTCTTTCGAGAATCTAAATGGCAGGAAGTTCCAATGCGCATGAGTCCGAATTATCTGTGGCCTATTTGCGATGACGCAGATACAACAGTAAAATCAACCCATTGTGCTTACGATAGGTAAAGCAGTCGTATTTATTATTATTTAGCTTTTGGCTAGACATCTTTAATATTCGTATATATATGTTATGAATATAATGAATACTTTGTAGGTTACCCGGATCGACATACACGTGATGAAACCCAGAGGGCACAACGGCCGGAATGTTGTGATGAAGAGGATAGTCCAACTAGTCCGCCAACATTTCGGTATCACATGGGTTTTGCATGTTTTTCCTTCTTATGAAAACATTCATATCTAAGTTCTTCTTCTCCGGTGTGTTGGGTATTTCTAATCCTCCAGCCACGATGATATTTTGCAGCATTCCCATTAAAATGTTTTCCTTAAAATGCCATGATTTTTGCGGCACTCATGCATGTCTTTTATTTTATTTTATTGGCGAACGTTCATTTTCAGATGATGAAGATGACATTGAATAATTCTGTTGAGAAAAATTTGCTGCAATTTTTTTCTACAATGAAACGAACAAAGTGAACTATTGTTATTAAAGTTATTTTCAGTTGATAAAAAATTACAAAAATGTAAAAACATCATGATTAAATATCAATAATATAAGGGACATATAGCTATAAAAAATCCCACCGTCGTTTATTTACAGCTATTTTTTTAAAATTATGCACTGACTATTGTTTGCGTCATGTGGCAATAACTGTAAGTAAAATGATACATTAAAATAAGTAACCAAGTAATCGTTTTAAGTTCTTTGAACTTTGGTGCCTTTTTGTTTCCATCTACTTAGTACCAAAATCTTACTTCCCAGGTTACTTTCGAGAGTCAATGTAGTGTCTGTGCGTGCTGTCTTAGTATTTGAAAAATAATTTTACTGTATTGTTTAAGCAGCGGAACGCGAGCGTAGTTATATTGTAGGGATAAGAAATTAAGACCTAAAAACATTTTGGAAAAACCCAACTAAGAAAAATTCACAAGTCAGTGCGAAAACCTAATTCTGAATGCTGATTGAATTAAAAACAGTAAATTTATATCTGACGCATTTTCACGCCTAGTTGTGAAAAGCTTCGCTGGAGCCGACATCATGAGAAGTTTCACTATTTAAACAACAACGCTAACTTGTCAAAGACAGTCGACATGGGAGCGTTTAGCTGACGACCACGTGGCAATGTAACGAAAGAAAATTCAAAAAGCCAACCTGGGCGCAAGGCACGTCACGGTTTCATTCGACATCTTCTTCCAATGTCCTTTTCTTCATTTTCACACCACGCCGCTCAAGAGAACAACATAACGACAAAATGGACACGTGTTAAGTACCACTACTTTATTTGTTTTGCCTTCTTTCTCTCTCAACCTGAAGCGACCTAACAAAAAGAGGAAGGAACAAAGACTTTACATCCCGTTACTACACAACCATGAACTCTAAACGTCTGTGGACATTTTAAATACCTACATTATTACTACAAACATTTTCTATAACTCTTGATACCCTAAACTTCTAATTGCACATTAACTTCTACAATTTGTGTTTTTCTTTCCTTTTAATAAATTTCTATTTTAACATGAAAAATGTATATTTTATTCTTACACTATTCCACACATCCCATCCTGCCGACAACCAATCTTCTGATAACGATGAAAACCTTCTGATAATTCTTCTGATGATAATTCTGCATAAATCCTGTAAGCTGTAGAGAGTTCGGTTATATCTGACCCAAGACCGAATCAAAGAAACATTAACCAGCTCCCTACGCTACAATATATCACTTGCCTACTTAACTCCTAATCAGATGTTCGAATCGGGGTGCTATTCATTCATGGATTTTTTTAAATATCTGCTTTATTGTGAGAAAAATGAAGACCAGAAGACATAGGAACAAACAGCCCCCCCCCCAAAAAAAAACAAAACAAAAAACAAAAAACAAAAAACAAAAACAAAACAAAACAAAACAAATGAAAAATACTGTTCATTATGAAAAATGATAAATTTTGGCTAAACCTGTGTAGATTAGTGGTTGGCGTGCCAGTCACTCAAGATATTACTAATTTTCTTACTAATTAATTTCTTTACTAACTAATCAGAATTATTTTATTGAACTTTTTAGAACGCCTTGATTTGTGTAGTTGTTAACACATTAACCTAGCAAACCACTGTCAGCGTATTCGTTCCTCATTGGATGCTCCGTGATATGGGTCTTGAGTTAAATATTTAATGGTAATTATCAGAATTTATTTATCAAAGAAGCTGTAATATGACTACAAAAATGTTTAAGAATGTTTGATCACGTGGATAATTTCACAATGAATAAGAATGTTCGTTTATTCTTAATTTTCCACACTTGACAAGACAAAATATGGAAATTTCACAGTAATTGTATAACCGACAAACTCAAATCCGTTATTTAATCATTCAGTAGCTATTACCATGTGCACAATGGAAAACATTTGCGTCTTTTAATGAAACATTAACAATGTTTGATACTTATTAGTATTGTAGCGGCCTAACTACTTTTTTTTATTTGTTATGTAATAATGTTAGCTTCTCAATTCAATGTGTACCAAAAAGTGAACAAACAAGACGTAGGTAGACAAAATTTTAATTATAACAATAATCAGTTAAAGGGGGAGAACTTATTTTCACCCTTTTAATAATTAACTGGAGATGTATGAAACACTTTTTGTATGTGTTTAAGAAAATAATTTAAACAGTTCAAAGATGATGAGTTGGAAAAATAGTCTGTATGTCCAAATAATTGAAATAGTTCAAAGTGATGAGTTGGAAAATAGACTGTATGTCCAAATAATTGAAATAGTTCAAAGTGATGAGTTGGAAAATAGACTGTATGTCCAAATAATTGAAATAGTTCAAAGTGATGAGTTGGAAAATAGACTGTATGTCCAAATAATTGAAATAGTTCAAAGTGATGAGTTGGAAGAATAAACAGCAAGCAAGGTGTGTGTGAATAAGAATGTCAAAAATACTTGCGTTTCAGCCGATAAGTTGAAGTAATATAATTATTTACCAGGAGAAAAATATTGAATGCAAAAAGTTGTTATTGCAAAGTTTGAATATTTAATTTAGTTTCTCAGTCAGGTAAAGATGAAACCGGCTTATTTTCTTTTTAAAGAGTAGGCGAAAATATAAATGCCTTAAAAGAAAAGTGGTTTTCTTTTTAACGAGTAGGCTAAAATATATATGTGCCTTAAAAGATAAGTGAGCTGGAAACAATAGGTCTGGTAGCTTCAAAATCTTCTTTCCAACTGAAGCTTCAAGAGCGGGAAGATTCCCGCTTTTTCGAAAGAGAGGCAAAATGCTGCTGCTGATGGAGAACGAACCAATGAAAAGTTTGGTTACAAAAAGAAGATGGTTTGATTTATTTTACAATTTTCCTTCTCGAACTTTTTATAAATATAGGTGATACGAGGGTATCGTAGAGAGCTCGACAGTATCCCTATAGATTTACAGTAAATAAGTTTTTATTAATAGCATTTTAAATAACAACATGATGGGCGCTATGGTTAACACTTCACAATTTTTTGGATAGTAGTAACTTTAATTGCTATCACATCTGATGTCATACTTCTACTAAATTAGTTGCCACACAAATCAAAATGTACGAAGAAGGTAAAACTGCTTCAGTATCAAAATCTATTCGAGATACGGTATCGAGAGTAACAACAATATACGAAGCTACCAACTTAATACGAGGCAGATAAGTACGACCAGATATTAATAAAGCGCAATTGTAGATCAAATACAACTGAGGTAAGCCTTTGAAAATCGTGCTTAACTCAATATTGAAAAAGAATTGATGAACTCAATAATTTAATGTATTGAAGTTTTACAGCATCGTGAACAATTACAGGCAACAAATTCTAGTCTGAAAATATCGGCTACAAGCTAACCTGTGACATAATAAATCTACTATAAAACACGCACAGCATATTTGGAACATCAGATAAATGCAAACTTATTCTGTCTGCAAAGATTTATGTTACCGTAAGTTACCTCTCAAGAAGTATAACCACGCTGGAACCCAACAACTGCGATGTAATGTTAAAATCAACCACTAAAGTAAAATTTACAACAGCAACAAGTGTAGTGAGTTCGCTCCATAGTTAGTACCTTTATCTTGTACTAAACTTAGATAATTTTAGAAAATAACCTGTTGTGAAGTCCTAAATTTTTTTGTGTTACTATTCAATGTCCACGTGTAGTTCCTTCTCTTCCTAATCGGAATCATGATATAGCTTGCGTATTCCGGTTATGGCGCTCCCAATACAATTGATCTTTTTTATTCGGCAGGTTCATTGTTGGAGGCAGAACTTTGAGAAAAGCCTACATTCCTGGTTATGCAAAGGCGTATCGTTTCGATGATGAGTTTAACTTGAGTCAAGAGGAGGTAATTAATATATTTGTAACGACTACTTTATTTTGTCTTTCTGTTTATACGATATTATGAATGATGTTTCCAATTGAAACAGTAATTATGGCTTCAGATTTTTAAAAATAAAAACTTAAAAAAGAAGAAATCTTAATACCTCTATTAAATTGAAGACCAGAGGAACAGAGGGAAACAGCCATCAAACCTACCTAAGAAGATTGTGTAGAAAAGGGGTTGGGAGGGATAGTAAGGAAGCAAATATTACTAAGAGCTACAAAGGACAGAATTTTGTGGAGAGACACGATCGTTAACGAATTGAAGGGACTTAGCCCATAGAAGAAGAAGAAGAAGAAGAAGAAGAAGAAGAAGAAGACTTATTTTATCAATGAATACATTTGCTACCAAATCCAAAGAAATCTATTTATGTAGGTACATCCACTCATTTTCGATAATTAACTTTTAAATTGAATTTCTAAAAATAGAAAGTTTTCTTGAAACTTTTGTTTTTGTTTTAATTAAAAGCTAAATGATTAAATTTCTTCTTCTTCTTCTTCTTCTTCTTCTTCTTCTTCTTCTTCTTCTTCTTCTTCTTCTTGTACCGTGTCCTTTCAGGACGTAGGCGATCATGGATTTCCACTTGGCTCTGTCTCTTGTCGCTCTCAATATTTTTCTCTTGGTATCTCTAAGTCCCGCTCTGTCAACCATTTGCTCAGACCTAACAAGTATGTCTCGCGCTGTTTTCCTCTGTCTCTCCTTCCATTTGTCCGACCTGTGAGTATTAAGTTCTCCGGGCCCTTCTTCCTCATTTCGTGTCCCAGGAACCTCATTTGTCTCTTCCTGATATTTAGTGTCAGTTTTGTTATTGTTTGCGTCCATTCCAACACCTCATTGTTGCACACGTGCACCGTCCATGGTATCCTCAGCACCCTTTTTACGATTTCCAATAAGCAAAATATTCTGGTGTATTTCAAACAGAAATTATATTGATTGAAACCCAAAATTTTTCAATTTTTTAAAATCTTTCAATTTTTCGGCCATTTTTAAGCGATTGACGCATTTGTAAACAAAATTTAATTCTCAGTTTTAAAAATCTTGTAAAAATAAAATATACATATGTGACACATTATTTTTGGAAAATTAGCAAATTTAATGTTAAACTAATCTGATTTACACAAGTATTACTTATTTATAGCATGAAATTTTGAATAAAACTATTTCTTAATCGCAGAGTTGAACATTTTGACCTGTCCACCGTATTTAAGATGTGTTGACAGCTCTCAGATGCAAGTAAGATAAGTGTATAGCGATCACAAATGACATAGTTGTGTAAATATTTTTCCGGTAAGGGGAAGAAACACTGAAACACAGGACCTTTTAACGTACACATAGAAATTACCATTAAAAAACTTCAAATACACAAAAAAATAAAAATGAAAATAATTGAAAAAATACGAGGGCACGACGATTTGTATTAAACTTTTTAGTGTTCGATTAGTAAATGTAATCTTCACTTAATAAACTAACCCAAACAAATCTTTGAAGTATTTTAAAAATATTTTTGAAACTTCATAAATTATTATAATTAAAAAAATCAAAACAATTCTTTTAAAATTTCATTATTAAACAACATTTTTATGAAACTATAATGTCCTTAATTTATATTATTTATTAAAAGAATTAAAAGCTTATTAAATTAAATAATGTTATAGTTATATTGCATTTTTTATTTTACTATTCGGAGCAGATTTTCGGAAAAAAATGGCAAAAGGTTTAAAAAATGATAGATGATTTATATTCCCAATGAGTCCTACGTTTAACTAATAAAACCAATTTTTGCAACAAAATTTAATTTCCTAAAATTTTATGAAATTACGTGGATAAGAGTAACAGATATAAAAAAAATATTCTCACCAATATTTTTAAAAATAATAATTTAAAAAATAATTTAATTCATTTGTGAATAAGTCCTGAAAGTTTCATTAAAATCCGACAATCTTTTGACTTTTGCAAGAATTTCCAAATTAATGTGTTTGTCACCAGAAAAAAACAAAAAACAAAAACAAGAACAAAAACAAAACAAAAAAAAAAAAAGCAAGAACAAAACTGAGTGATATAATATGTTTTCCATTGTAACCAAAAGGATTTGGTTACCCGCTAACTAAAATCAAAACAAGATTTTTACCAAAATTTTGAACATATTTGAAGGGATTAAAAAATTGTAAAAAATAATGAAAAATACTTTGATATTTCCTCTTAATAATAACATAAACATTTTGATGAAAAAAGTTCATTTTTATTAAGTTTGGAGCCTTTTTTATTCATACTATGCTGTTTTTTTAGCGATTTAGTGGAGGTACCTATATGTAGGTATCTCCAGTAATTCGCGGGAAAACAGCATAGCGTAATGAAAAAGGCCCCAAACTTAACGAAATTAAAATTTTATCGTCAAAATGTTCATGTTATTATTTAGAAGAAAGACAAAAATATTTTTTAGTTATTGTTTGAAAATTTTTTGATCCTTCCTAATACGTTCGAAATTTTGGTTAAAATGTTGTTTTGTTTACGTCATCGCCTAATCTAACTGTTAACATTGATTTTTTTTGCGCGTTTTTTCCGTAGAAAACACATTAATTAGAAATTCTTGTAAAAATCAAATAATTGTCCGATTTTAATAAGATTTTCAGAAATTATTCACAAATAAATTAAATTATTTAAAATTTTTTTTTTAGAAAATATTGGCAAAATATCTTTTTTAAAAATGTATTAAACCCTCCTCCCCTTACTTAATTTCATGAAACATAATCTTTTTGTTCCCTGACAATTTTTTTTGTTATAAGTAGGAGTCTTTGGAGATTGTAAATCAGCTACTTTTTTTTCTAATTAGTGCCCAACTAAATGAAAATATGCTCTGAATTGAAAAATAATAAATCCAATAAAACTATGACATTACTTAATTAGAAAAGCTTCTAATTGCTTTTGTAAATAAGTAATATCGAGGACATTATTATCTGAAGAAATAAAATTTTTTTGAAGAATAATGAATTTTTACAATAATTTTTTTCAAGTTTGTTTACATTTTAATTATAATAATTTAATAGTTTAAAATATTGTAAAATTTGGTATTTGTTTGTTCCCTGGAGGCTATATAATAATTAAGTGGGAACAAAATTTACGAGTCCAAAATTACAAAGATTATTAAACGTAGAGGTGCCGAACTATTTTTAAAATAATTTTTATTTACTTAATACGTTCCCTACTTTCATGTATTGTTGATTAAAACTGCCATTATTATGAAAAGGTTTCGTAATTTAAGAGTTTTGTCCTTTCCCTTAGATTTATGAAAATTGCTTTTATGTTCATGCGTAGAAAGCTGTCATCGCCTCGTCATTCAACAATCCGTCAAACATTCGATAAGATGAACACGACCAATCGTTAATAATTGGTTGTATATTACTTTTTTATGCTATTAGTAAGTAATAGTTATTTAGAATAAGATTAATTTAGCTTTTAATTTTCTAATTTTACTAAAATAAAGTGTCAGAAATCTTTTGAAATATTTTTAAAATTGATGAATTTTTATTTGTTTACAAATTTCTTAAAATTAAGAAAATGGCCGCTTTTAAGAAAATTTTAAGAAATCAAAATTAAATGTGACCTTCCAATCTATGTAATTTATATCTGAAATACACAACAATTTTTTACTTAATGGAAATAATAACTTTAATCATTAAGCTTTTAATTAAATCTAAAATGAAATCTTCAAGAATGTTTTTCATTTTAAAAATTTCATTTTAAACTTAGGTATCGAAAATTTATGCCGAAAAAGTGGAGGTACAAAGCCATAAAAATGGAACTCCATGTAAATAACAAAACACTGCAGTAGTTAGTAATAATCTGTATAACTAACTTGTTAATCGTGTCTATACGATACAGTATTTCAAAGTGAGAACAATAACAAGTCAAAATGACGAAATTTTTTTTTCCTGAAATGCCGTAACTATTAGTTAATATGTCAGATGTGAAAACAATCTCTATCAATTGTTCTCTTACTTACACTATTTATATTGTAATATCATCATCTTTATTGTCATATTCCCGACGTTTCGGTCGTTATACGCTCTGACCTTCTTTAGGTGATATATGTTAAAAATTTTAATCGTACTCTTTGTTTTGACCACTGTGGTAGATTGTTCTAATTCCACATGCCATGCCTTTTATGGACATCTCAGTTTCAATTATTTCGCTTTAGTAAATCAATTAAGTTTTTGTTCGTTTCTTCTGTGGGCATTGAATTCACAACTCTTTGGGTCAGGTCACTGGATTACTTCAAACAACATTTGTATCCACCAGGTCATGTGACTTCGGGGACATCAGTGAATTCATTTTTGGGACTTATAAACCTAATGTATCACTAATCATTGTTGCTTTTCTCTAGAAGTCTTTATTACTGGTTCTCATATTGTAATACAGAGTGCTAGAGTAAAACAACAATAACAACAAATTGTAATAATAGTTCTGGTAAAAATGCTTACAATGCCAATTGTATTTTACAATTTCATTTTAGACAAATGTTGTTCTCATATCCTGTTTATTTTTGTGTATGAAATCATCAATTATTTTCAAATATTTTTTCAGGCTCTTAAAGTGAGCGACCATTATCCGGTAGAAATTTCATTTAAAGAAGACTGCGCTGCCAGGAGAACAGAAGGAGATAAGATCATTGGATAACATGAATGCATCATATTACATATTCTGAAGGTCACGAATGAATCGATTCGTAATTTTATTAAACAATCACCCTCTTCTTCTGAAAAAAAAAATGATTACAAGCATGAATGTAAAAAAATTAATTAAATAATTTTCATGTCAAATTTCTCATGTACTTTCTTTTATTTACGAATTCTTTAAAGTTTAAAGAATTTAATCCGAAGCGGTTATATTTATTTATTCAGTTAGCACATTTTGCGCCTCTATGGTCACCACTCCCCGGCATCTCACAATTGGGGTTCATAGTGACATCCAAGGCAGAATAGGCAATGACTTGCCGCTGTTATATTATTCGATAATAAACACTACTGTATAAATATATATATATATATATATATATATATATATATATATTTTAATCCTTTCACCCCAAGCAAGGCATTCCACTGCCACTATTGCGCAGGGGATTACATAGGGGAAGGTGGTGAGAAAGAGTGGTTAGACAGAGGAAATGTCAGAAGGAGGGTGATAGACGGGTAAGGATGTAGATGGGAAGAGTGTTTGAGAGAATGGATGCGTGTTAGTGTGTTAGGAGGTGTCTATTGACCTTACATTTAAACTCCTAGAGATTGTAGCTGTCAGGGAAGCAAGTATGTGGAAGGGAGCTCCACAGGCGGGAAGTGCGAGAAAAGAAGCTGTTGGAGTAGAAATTGCGGTTACATTTTATCGGTTTCACTGTAAAAGGGTGGGATCTAGTTGCTAATCTAGTATCTTGTGCAAATTCGTACCTAGGGGGCACCAGAGATCTAAGTTAATCGGAGCAGAAACCGTGAAAGTATTTATAGAAGAGGCACAGGGAAGCCACGTCCCGCCGGTGAGAGAGTGACTGCAGGCGGTCTGCCAAGTCGGTACCGATCACATTACAGATTCTCCGTTGTATTTTGTCAAGAACTCCGAGGAGAATAGCAGGGGCACTCGACCAGATGTGGCAGCAGTATTCAAAACACGGGCGGATGGTAGATTTATATATGTGCAGGATAGATTCAGACGGGAAAAACTACCAGGACCTGCACAGAGAACTGACTTTTTTTTTACCGGAAAAATATTTGCACAACTATATCATTTGTGATCGTTATACACTTATCTTACTTGCATCTGCGAACTGTCAACACATCTCAAATACGGTGGACAGGTCAAAATGTTCAACTCTGCGATTAAGAAATAGTTTTATTCAAAATTTCATGCTATAAATAAGTAATACTTGTATAAATCAGATTAGTTTAACATTAAATTTGCTAATTTTCCAGAAATAATGTCATATATGTATATTTTATTTTTACAAGATTTTTAAAACCGAGAATTAAATTTTGTTTACAAACTTGAGATCTTATGACATCGGGGAGATCATTAATGTAGATCAGAAAGAGCGTAGGACCTAGGATAGAGCCTTGAGGGACACCCGCGTTCGTATGGTAGTTCTGGGAGGCATGTCCGTTTAATACCACCTTCAGTGTGCGGTTAGAGAGGAAAGACTGGATTAGGTCAAACAAATGTCCAGTTATACCATAGCTCCGCAGTTTGCGTAGAAGGCCAGCGTGCCAGACTCTGTCGAACGCTTTAGAGATATCCAAGGCAACGGTTCGGGGATTTTCAAATATATCTATGAGAGCGTGGCCAAGTAGTTAGAATGTTAGAGTTTCATATGACAGGGGTGGAATTTTCACTGTGGTTGATTTGCCGAGGAGGTGACTTATTATCAAGAAGTACCCAGGGAGACAAATCAGAGCGTGTGACACTGTTGGGAAGTGTCTGATTACGCTCTATCTTCCTGAAATTGTAACTTCGGCCTGCTCAGCATATTTGCAGTATAAACGAAAGGTAGGCTCTGTGGGTGTTGACGAAATACTAATATGCGTGGACAGGTGTCTGCGATCGGGATTGGTTAGCCACCCTAGCAGACGAGTATCATCTGAAACGAAAAAATTATTAGTAGCATGTAAAAAATGATATATGATTATAAATGTACGAAAACCAGTTTACCCATCATAACACCCAATATGATAATACTCTTTCAAATTCATGTCACCCGCAAACGTCAGTCCGAGAAGGCGCAATGAGTCACTCTCCTGGAGGTTAGCATCAGCCGTACTGATAGAAGGTAAGAAAGGTTCTCTCAGATAATTAAAAGAGAGCAGATTCATTATTGAGGCGTTAAATTAACAAGCCACTCATTGTCCTATTTAACAACAGAATGTAGGTCACTTTTTAGATCAGTTGCCAATTTGATCTTATCAAACCTATCAGACGGGAGTAAAAAGCATAGATATCGAGTTGAGAACTGATGACATCAGGAAGGCCATTGATGAAAATTAGAAAATAATGTACATCCCTGGGAAACACCTGCATTTATTAAAAAAGATCTGGAAGAGCGGTCATTCAAGACAAATTTAATTTTGCGATTTGATAAGAAAGACTGAATCAGTTAAAAATTCGTCTAGCAACACAATAAGCTTTCAACTTATAAAGAAGACCAATATTTAAAACCCTGTCAAATGTCATTGAAATATCCAAAGTAACATCCCGACTCCTTATTCTTATCTAAAGCTTGATAGATTCTTTCATCAATAACCGTTAACATATCAGTAGTTGACCTAAAATAACGAAAGCTATATTGTTTATCTGAAAGAAGTCCCTGCAGTGTGAGATGCTTAACGAATTCAGAGTTAATTAGTGCTTCTACTACCTTGCTAAAAGCAACAGAAGGCTAATAGGACGATAATTAAAAGGATAAGTTGGTTAACCCGAGTTCTTAAAGAATGGAACTACAGAAGAGGATTTCCAACAAGCAGGAATGACAAAAAAGTTCAGGAGCACATTTCTTAAGGACTGTTGCAGAGAGATTATCAAGTCAACACGCTTTGAGAGTATCCAGTTTAGAAAAGATAGCAGAAACTTATGAAGAAAGATGTACTATGTTTCACCCCCTAGGAAACACGTTCAGTTGGTTAAGGTCAGGATAATGTCAAGCTGATCTTTTGTACAAAACGGGATATGTGACGCCCATTTTAATTTATCAAGGCAAAATATGTAAATATATGTATTCCAGTGAATAAGAAGTCATGAGAACTGTCTGGTGTATTTATTTATTTATTGTTATTATTTTTATTCTTTCCTTGGATTTCTGCTGTATACACATTCCCTTCCGTGTCCCAACCAGAAACCCAAGGCCAGAAATGGCTTTATGACAACACACACACACACACACACACACACACACACACTAAGATCACAAATATTTTACATAAATAAAGCATTTCTTAATGTGTGAACTGTACTTGTGAATACAAATTTTTATAATTTAAAGGCATGAGATACAAAGAATCCTTTCAATGAATCTATCGGAACCTTTTCCAATCAATCTAAGGCTTAAACGGCAACTGGAATTATTGATGTCCTCATGTGCTACACTTTTGAGATTTATACTTCAAGATCCTTGTATTTTGATAGTTTTTTTTTAAAGATCTTCAAATATACATTACAATCTGTAGAGACTTTCATGTCAATAAGAAAGCACATTCTGTTCTTGTAACCTTGATCACGATGTCTGGGAGATTAGATTTGATTGTTCTGTCTGTGTGTATTGTAAAATTGTTAGAGGTCCTGTCTCTGTAACTGAGTCTTGGTGATGTTCATACCAGTTTTTTGCACATTTTCCAGTGTAGATATTGGTCCACTCTATCATGTCGAGTTTTATATTCATCGGGTGCTAACACTGTGCAACCTGATACATGCTGGTCAGTTGTTTCTGGATATTTAATAAAAAAATTACATTTCAGGTTAACACAATTTTTCAGTATGTGTGCCTTGTAATTTCTAGTTAGCAAGCATTGGTCCTGTGCAGGAAGAATAAAACACTCGCATTTATCTTATAAGCCTGCACTACGTAACCAATGATGGGTACGGGGTTTTTCTACATCAGCTTGTTTAGTACGGGCAGAGAATTAACCATGAAGAGGCTTATCATGCCATGTCTTTTTTTCATTTGGTACATTGCATTTGCTTTCTTTTTTAGGTTCTTTGCCGCTGCTGCTGTAGTTGTATTACTGTTTATTTGCACTTATTCATCCACTTGAAATTCTCTTTTAAATTTGCTGGCTTCTTTTATTATTGAATATGGTTTCTTATTTCTTTCATATTCTTTGACACTCATCATCACCTTGTTTTCTGTAGGCTCCAGGCATCTTTGAAGACCGATTTTTGTGGTTTTGTAAGACAGTTCTCGTTTAACTAATCTTTTACCTCCTTCAGATCTGGACACATACAGACGATCATCATCATCATCATCATCATCATCATCATCATCATCATCATCATCATCATCTGTCTATATTTCTGAGATGAGGTAGTATTTACAGTATTTACATTATTCGGACTATTATCCTCATCTTTGTTGCCATCTGTACGATGTTTCGGCCATTGTACGCTCCGGTCTTCTTCAGGTGCTAGAAATTTACGCATCGAATTGCATTCATATACCCCAGTGATTGTAATAAAGGGTTCGGTTCGAAATTCCTAGCACCTGAAGAAGGCCGGAGCGTACAACGGCTGAAACGTCGTACAAATGGCAACAAAGATGAGGACAATAGTCTGAATAATGTAAATACCATTATTATTATTGTCATTATTATAACTATTATTCTGAGATTTCATGATACAATAAATAAGCAAAATAAAAGATATTTGAAATTCACTTCAGATAAATTATTGTTTTTTACTTTTATTTATATATGTGTTATTAAACATTCCGAATTTCTTTATTCAATTGAGATAAACCGAGTTTGATGCTGTATGGCAGCCGTTATTTAGTTTTCCTTGTTCTTATATTCGCTATTATATTATTATAATAATAGAATTATATTCATTTATTATTATTGTTATTATAAAAGTAAAATTATCTTAAGTGAAAGGTAAGTCGCAGGACACGAATTAACCCTAAAGAAAGAAATAGAATAAAAATAGTTTAACGTCTTTAAGCCTACTTAAATTTTTTTTTTAGGAAAAATTCTTCACAAATATATAAAATATGCCAATTTGTCTTTTCATCCGAGCAGGTCACGAACTTACATAATATTTTGCAAATAAACCAAAAAGGAACACGTTTAGTTCTAAATAAGTCAAGCCAGCTGCAACAGATTAGGTGAACAAGTTTGGACGGCAGTTGTGAGACAGGAAGGCAATTTTCTTTTATTTTTTGTAACACTGTTAGGGAAAAGATATCCCATACTTATACTTGACGTCAAGGTAGGTAGTAAAATCTTTCCTTATTTTTTTGTAAATCTACATTTGTTGACTCGAGTTGACTCAGTTTGTAAGTTTGTAGAAAATACATCCTCTTAATATTCAGTATTGTTACTTTCGTGATACACTCTCTAAGAAAAGACTGTTTAATAGAAAATAGATATTTTTCAAATCCGTAATTGAATCAATCATGCTTCTATAAATACCTCTGCTTAACAATATGTAAGTTTACATTTCTTTTTTGCTTCTGAAACAAGGAAGTATCATCAGAGTACACTGATTTATCTTAACTGTTGTCTTTATCATTGTGGTTATAGTCATAACATTTCGGTCGTTGTACCTTTGTCTTTTTGACATTTAAATCGGGTGGATTCAGCTTCAGATCCCTCCACCTGTAGAAGATAGATCGTTCAACACACGTGTCAGTTTTAGTGAGAGTTCTTTCACCGTTCCGCCATACCTCGTTGAAACATCTGTAAAAAATAAAGGTAAGTTAAAGAATTTATTATATTTATAGACAGGTTTATTTCGTATATTGTTATTCTTGAACATTTATGTCGTCTTTACACATCAAATAATGATGACATAATCTTTTACGTGCCATGTTTCTTCAGAGTGTGGATGATCATGTTTCGACCTATGTGTTCCTTGTTGCTCTAAAGAACGTTTGGAGCTTAAACGTCCCACTTTGTTCCTGTTCTATCATCAATTCACCCAAACTCATGAGTGGAATTCGTATATATATTTCATCGCTAAAGATGCTGGAAAGATGTTTAGTTCATTGTATTGGTCCAGAAAATACCTTCTGCTATGTTCTATCTTTACAAGAACCAGATCTGAACAAAAATAGATCATATGTGCAGCGTCTGGGCTGGACTGGAGTTGGCCAATTATTTTCCAGCATGGACAGATCATTACGATCTTAACTTCTTCAAATCTAAAATCAACCATTATTTATTAAATATTTTTTATAATCGATTCACCCCAAGCAGTGCAGGACCACCACTGGTGCTCAAGGGGTTAGAGCGAGAGAAAAAAAATAAAGGGCACGTTGAAGAGAGGATAAGAGAAACAGAGAATAACAGAGAGAATCCCACAAACGGGAAGTGCGAGAAAAGAAACTATTAGAGTAGAAGATACTGTTACATTTAACTATTTCGACGGTAAAAGTGTGGGACTTTGAAGCCGATTTAGTAGCACGCGTAAATAGATGTGATCGGGGCATCAGGGAAAGAAGTTCGTCAGAGCAGAAAGCACGAAAAAAAAAAAAAATAAAGCATGAAAAAAAAAAAAGAATGTAGAAAAATAGAGAGAAGCTCCATCACGTCGATGAGAAAGTGATGAAGGTGGGCTACCATGTCAGAATCGATTACATTGTAGATCCTCCTTTAGATTTTATTGAGAACCTCAAGATTAATAGCAAGAGACCCGACCAGATATGACAACAGTATTCAATGCATGGACGAATGATAGATTTATAAATGTGCAAAATGGATTCTGACGAGAAAAATATTCCTGGTCCAGTAAGTACAATGACCCAAACCTCTTAGCAGTAGATATAGCTATAGATTCGATGCAGTCGTTTCATTTGAGGTAGGTTGAGAGAGTGAGGCCAAATAGGTGCAGTGTGTTGCTCTTTAGGAGACTAGCATCATCCATTCTGATGGTAGGTAGGAAAGTCTCTCTACGGCGTTTAAAGTAGAGCAGCTTTGTTTTGGAATCATTCAAACTTACGAGCCTTTGCCTACCCCATTCTATCATAGATTGAAGGCTCTTTTGAAGAGCAGCAGCCAGGTTTATTTTGTCAGTCAGATTTATTCCAAATATTGTCATAACATGCACTTTTTATAGTCGTATGGCATTAAAACACCTTTATTTAGAAATCTTTTACATTGAGTGGCTCTTGGGTTTTATAGTGATTAAAGAAGAGCATAAAAATCCATCTACCTATCTTCGAAGAATGACTATTCAAAAATAGAAATACATAACTATACGAAACCATTGTAAGTTATACTGTTGCACCATTAATCTTAATTGTGATACATCAGTGGCCATGGAGAAGATATGAAATCATTAATAAAAATAAATTAATATGTTGATGGAGGTAAAGATGACGACGAAAATGAATCCATATATATAAAATGCAATGTGTTATGACTTTGAACTTTTTATTTAAATTGTTGACTATATAGTGTCGTGCAAAAGTACGCCATTTTAAACTATTATAAATTTCTAATAATTGCCATCTTATAAGGATGTTCTTATTGTGTTGTCTACAGATGAAATTTTGGTCATATTATCAGATAATTACCATATGTTGTAACAAGAGCTGAAAGAAGAAAGAAAATTCTAGGCATAAAAACCCCAAAATTTCCGTGCAAATTTTTTTTGTCCCACTTGACCTTTTTTGTTTCCCTTTTTTGTTTCACCGCTAAAAAAGATCTCTTTTTTCAGAAAAAGGCCTATTTTTCATAAATTCTGGCATCAAATTCCTGCATTCTTTCATCCCTTGAAATCATGGCGAATATTTTCAAATAAAAAATGTTGAATATAATGAATATGGCTAAGAATTTAAACCAGCAAGCAATTGCTAAGGGACTTAGAATGTCAAGAAGTAACATTTCGGAAAACTTTCCGAATTCTCAAAGCACTGGATTTTTTTGACTCGACCAAACTAAGATTGCTTCGAAAGCTGCAGCATAGGATAAGGCAGAGAGTGATCAATTCAACAAAAGGCTTAATGAAAGAAAACTGACTGTTCTGATCTTTTCCCTGGTGCTCCAAATACATGAATTTAAGCGTACCTTTTTACTGTTTAAATAGCTAAATGTAACCATCACTTCTACTCCATTAGTACTTACCACCTGTGAACTTTCATTTCATTTACTTGCTTCTCCGAAAACTTCTTCTATGTGCCTTGTCCTTTCAGGACGTAGACCATCATAGCTTTCAATCTCTCCCTATCCCTGGTGGCTCTTAGCACGCTTTCTCCTGTTACACCAAGCAACACGCGTTCTGTCATCCACCTGCTCAGGCCCTTCAAATATGTTATCCGCTGTTTTCCCCTGTATCTTTTCCCATCTATTTGGCCTGTTAGTATCAGATTCTCCAAGCCCTCCTTTCTCATTGCATATCCCAGGAACTTTAGCCGTATTTTCCTGATTTAATTTCCTTTTCGTTTCCATCCTTTTCAAAACCTCATCATTGCTCACATGCTCGATCCATAATATCCGCAACATCCTATTGTAGAACCACATTTCAGTTGCTTCAGATTTTTCCTTAATCTTCGATGATATTGTCCAGCATTCACTGCCATATTGAAGAACTGACATCACATAGCAATTCAGTACTTTTTTCTTTGTTGCTAGCGAAATTTTCCTGTCTCTTAATACTCTACTCAGCTTCTGGAACGCATCATTTGCCATGCCAATTTGCCTTCGGATCTCTGTGTTGCACTTTCCGTTTTCTGTTAGAACACTTCCCAGATATTTAAATTTTTATACCTGCTTGATTTTAGAACTACAATCTTCAAAAATTTAAATGCAACGTCAATCACCATTTTCTGTTTTTATGGATTCCGTTCGTCTTTTATCCTTTCTTCAATCCTCTCTATTCTCAGTCTTCTTATTCATTTTCACTCCGTGTAAACCCCTTGCGCTACTAGTGGTATTACCGCCTTGCTTGGTATGAAAACGACAATTGATGGATGAATGCAACTTGTACAATTTGTTGTCAATAGATGACACTTAGTTCCTCTTTGAAGAGATTATTTTCAATGAAAAAATCAGCGCTAAAGAAAATAATTTGAAGGCAACGTTAAGTTGGATAAAGTGGGATGAACTGTGGGATGCAAATTCTTGGGATAAAATCGCATTTAAAGCTGAAACAAAGATGGGGCTGCATTCTAATAAATTAATTTGTCAGAAGGAAAATGAAATGAGTGAAGTTTTACGAGTACGAATCTGAGATAATTTTAGAATTACGGAATAACATGTAACACTGCAGAGACTGATTGATAAATGTGTCATTAGAGACCTGACTTAAATTATGGATCAAATGTTGGCAGAAATAAGGTGAAGTATTCATCATATGAATCCACGCTATTTTGCTTTGTGTGAGCCCAACCATAGAGAATTTTATCTAGTACCCGTGAAAATTATGAAAGATTTGTAGAAATCTCATTCCAGGCGCATTGAAACAATTATTCAAGATTTCACACAAAATATTAACACTGTACTTTAAACTTTTGCAATCGACATCTATACATATAAAAGTGTATATGCCTGTCAGTCTCTGAGTGTGTACGTGTTTGTGCGTCTCAATTCAAACGAACCCGACTCCTCTGAAACCCTTTATCCGATTTTAACCAAAATTGGGTCACTTGTCGATCATGACATAAACTTTTGATGTACGCAAAAAGTTTTCGAATCGACTTAAAGGGTACGCTAGAAATCACCAAAAAGCTTAGAATTTACGAACTCATCTCCTCCGAGACGCTTTATGTGAATTCAACCAAAATCGGGTAACTTGTAGATCAGGGTCCGAACCTTTGATGTACACAAAATTTTTTCGAATCAATGTTCAGGGTTCGTAAAAAAATCAAAGACAAACATAATTTCGGACGGTCTTTTGCGCACTTATATGCATTTCTGCAAGACGCTTCACTCAAATTCAACCAAAATCGAGTCACTGGTAGATCAAGGTTTGATGCGAATAAAAATTTCAATTGACACACAGGGTGTGGCAAAAATTAATGGAAAATGTTGCTTTTTGTGATCGTTTATTTCTCTGGAACGCTTAGTTGTATTAAAAAAAAAACTGGTCTTTTTTGTAACTTCTACCTTACATATGCCATAAAAAATTCACGTTTTCTAAAAGGTGCCAATCCTTCCGACATTGCAGGGGCAATGCATCCACTTCTTCTGCATCACAATGTCATTGCATCATAATACTGGCTCCCGTAACGCCCGCCCCCGTTCTTCCAATTGTACATGCATCATTCTCGTTTATCGGCAAAATTAACCAAACATGAATCCCGTTTTACAAATACAACAAAAACCAATACTTACTTCGCAATTTTTTAACTTACGCATCACGGCAACCTCATATGGGAGCTATTTGAATAAGCACTTGACCTTACCATTTCAGCATAATGACTAAAAATCCTGATCAACGCCGGGCTATACAGCTAGTTATATAATAAATTTTCATAACAGAATTTTTTCTGTTTTAAAAATCTCTGCTTATTAACGACTCTGTTTATATGAAATGGCCGAAAGATTTTACTCTGCTATTTTTAGGATTAGTCTCGCTTTTTCCACGTTCCGTCAGAAACTTACTAAAATTTGGTAATTAGGTGCGAAAATGACAAAAATTGGGTATACTTTAATCTGTAGACAACACAGTGAAAATCATCCACTTATGTCAATTATTAGAATTTTATAATAATTTTGCACGGTACTATATATATATATATATATATATATATATATATATATATATATATATATATATAATACAAATATAAAGTTTGTCACTTAGCTGATTAGTGTTACTTTCAGCATCCCGACTTTAGAGCTTCTTAGACTGACATTCCAGCAACCCACTCATTGGGGGAGATCAACAATTGGTTTATTAAAATTTTCACGCTTTTATTTTTTATGTGCACTTTTCATTAGTGTAAGATTGATATTTTTCCTTTCATTGTGGATGCTTGTGTGTGTGTGAGTGCACACATGCCCTCGCCTGATCGTATGTGCAGATATTTACTTAGCCCCTAACTTGCTACGAGAGCAGGATGTGACAAATTTACGATTATTATGAACGCATGTAGGTAAGAATAAAACTTATACAGTCTTAGTGTCGCATATGTATTAAAATACCCCGACTTTTTTTTTTATGTATTGAGCGAAGTATCGTGTCATGGTTGGAATTTTTCTGAATGATCATTGTAGCGTCCTGCCAGAAGTCAAGAACACCGTCCCACGAAGAAAAGAACATAACAGAGGAGATAAATTCCATTCATCCCGTCTGAAAGTCTGATATTAGGTAGAGTTACATTGATCCAAGTTGGATGTAATCAAGGATTTATTTTATTCCAATAATACTTACTGAATGAATGAATCATTTTCATGCGATAAAACTATATGCACATGTGCAGAATATATTTCTTTCTTTTTGTTAATAATTCTACAATTATGAATTCAATAATTATTCAGTATTTTTTTATTTTTATTCACAGTACCTATTCCTATCCTTCCAAATGTTGTTTGTTAGAACGTTCATCGGTTTCAGTTTAATATCTCATGTGATGGCTACAATAGCTACAATATCTCTGGAAGGTAAGTGATTTGAGAAGACATTTTTTCATGTACAAATCTTTACCTGTTTGTCTATACTTCTGAGATGAGATAGCATTTACATTGTTCGGACTGCTGTCATCATCTTTATTGTTATATTCACGATGTTTCGGCTGTTGTGCACTCCAGCCTTCTTCAGGTGCTTTGAATTTCGAAGGTACTGAACTCACAATGCTTTGTTGGCCCAGTGGATAAAAGAGTTGGTTAGATTCAGGGACTTGACCCAAACAGTTGTGAGTTCAATACCTGATTACAGCAGTATTGAACAAATAACTTATAGAGTTGAGTTAAAATGAAGATAACATAACATCCGGATGGCACATAAAACGAGAATGATATACTCAAGTTATCTAAATAAAGGGTTCGGTTAAAAACTCCAAGCACTTGGAGAAGGCCGGCGTGTACAACAGCCGAAACTTTGTGAATATGGCAATAAAGACGAGGACAACAATCTAAATAATGCAAATCCTTATCTCTGTAATATTGCTGACGGTACTAACAATTGCTGGTCTTAATTTTTTATCGAATCTTTAATTCTTAAAATCTCAGTTCTAGGATTTTTGGTTTGGGTTTGAGTACCCAAACTATTCTAGGTATCGCTCTGACCTTAATATTTTGCAGATCTCAGGTTACGTCTTTGTTTCGCAGTGTTTCCCTTTATTTAGCCTTCACCATGTAGTACGCTAGCACAACCATTCCGATGATCTGATAAGCTTTTTTCTTTGTCTATGATTAAATGATTTGGTGTTCTTGCGTAGATGGTGTGGTTTGTCAGTTATTATTATTGTAAATGTTGAATTTTCATATCGCGGTTTTTATTGGAGATCATATGAAATGAATAATCCTCAATGTCCCAAAATTTTCCTGTAGTATTCTTACTAATTTACGAATGCCAGCTATTTTCCAGTTTTGTTTTGTCTTATTTTTCAGTTTCAATGTGTAGATTGCTAGAATAAAGTAATTCACTACTTGACAGATTTTCCTTTCTTTGTTCATGACGACAAAATCTGGCCTGGATTATCCGATACATTTAAACATGGTTTAAACTCACAGTTACTATGTGGTGAATTATGTATATAATGTAGATAATGATAACTCCGTATCCCAGAAATTCAGACAGAAATTATTTATATATTTTAGTTTGTCAAAAGACTCACAGAGCTCATCCGGAAACAGAAACCAAATTTCAAATGTTGGATGGTAAGTATTGGATCGAAGTTGATTGTGGCCATCTTATATGGAGTCAAACGTTATGCCGTTGTGTCTACAAGAAGGGATCCGATCGGGCGGCATGTAGTGATTTTGTGACTGGAGACAAGGTCGGACTTTATAAACGATGGAACGGTTTTGTATGGGAACTGCACGATTGCAATCATTTAAGGAATAAAAATTTCCTTGTCTGGAACCAGGAAAAATGCCGCTGCGACTGGGATCTTGATAAGTCGACGGTTACCACAGTAAAAGAAGGTAAGCACCTAAAATATAATTGATAATAGTGGCTGGATAGTTAAAAATTTATGATTTTTAGGATCCATATGAATTTTTAGAATATATATATATATATATATATATAGTTACTGTGGAGAAATTTCTTACTTAACTGAGCAGAGTCATGTTGACTTCGAAATTTTGTTAATATATATGTATAATGAGGTCTGTCTGCAAAACACTGATACATTTTGAATATCATATTTCGTGAAACAGTTTCTGGGCTTGGTAACTATATTTTTAAACAGGAATATTACCACGGTTTACTTTGTTGGCAGTAAAATGTTAGGAAGTGTGTTTGAATCTTGTGTAACTACCGTCTTCACAATTATACCTGACATTTTTTGTTCAAACACTGTATCACCCATGTACATCAACCTTACATATAATCAATGGGAATTTGCCCGAACCCATCCCGATATTTCTGAATTTTTAAAAGCTAAAGTTACTGTGGAAAGAGGATATTTCAGATGGTGTAAAAGATTTAAGATTAAGGAGAAAGGCACTTGATGGCGATCTCAAAGACGAAATTGCAGATTATTTTGCAAAAAGGAACGGGGCGCCAGAATAAGTGTTCTTTGAGATTCTCAGGAGTGTTCTTTGAAGTAGACTAATACTGCGAAAAGGTTTCACTTCTGTGTTAGTGCTTTTAACTCTCTGATCATGGTACACGTTTAAATTTCTCTTAAAGATCCCTGACTCCATTTCTGATTTGAAGAATTTATAGTGGATGTAAAACTGAAATTGATAGATGTACACGATTATATATATATATATATATATATATATATATATAGAGAGAGAGAGAGAGAGAGAGAGAGAAAGAGAGAGGGAGAGATTGAAATAGCGTGAAATGTCAAAAAACACTTGTGGTGGAGGATTACTGAATAAGTGTGCAATATAAAAGTAAAAGGAAATAAAAGGAAGTGATGGAGGGTAGATAGCAATTGATCCTCAACTTGAAGAGGTTAAAAGGGGTTTATTCTACAGAGTAGCCGCTGTCAGGAAAAATTCCCTATATACAAATGAAATATAGAGGAATATTCTACTTACAAATAAAATACGAAGGAATTAGTGGATGATTCTACTTCGTGTACTTAGCATAGTATATATATATATATATATATATATATATATATATATCGTTCTTGTTTTTCTCATCAAAGATTCCAGTTTGCATCACTGAATTAACTGAATCATTTTTTGTTAGCGAGCGATTTGTGGTGAAGTTATCATGTGCTTTGAGTCTCTCTCACTATGCACACACACGGATATATATATATATATATATATATATATATATATATATATATATATATATATATATATAGTTAGTTAGTTACTTTCTCTAGTTTTTAATGGAACATTAGGCCCTTTTTAACGGGGCATACGATGACGTTCTAACAGTAGGAGTTTCAGTGGAAATTTGGATTCAAAATCAGTTTCCAGCCGCATCCCTATATATATTGCGATCCAGTTGAATTCAAACTTTTCTTCTTCAGTCCTGCTATTTTACTCATAACTAGGAAGAAGCGATGGTTTCATACATTTTCCAAAAGTATTAGCACGTAAGTGAATGTAATGAACTGGACTGGAATTCGAACTCGGCTTTCTGATTCCTCAATCCGGTAACCATAACTTCAGCCTTCTTCTAACTCTCTTTATATGTATTAACACACACACACACACATATTTTTTACGTTACAATTGTTGATGTTATGACATTTTAGCGTTACAGTTTTTATTTGTTTATGTTACAATTATATTGTAAAAAAGTTTAAAATATTTTTCACTGTTAACTTGTTAGATTTTATATTAAAATTAATTTATTTTTATACTTCAAGTAATTATTGTTTCTATTTTCTTCTTTATAATAAAATAATGAACATGTGTATCTTAAAGATTTTTTATAAACATATAAAACCCCCTAATAATAAATATTATGGTGTGAATATATGACTAGATAAAAAAAAAAACAAAAAACATTTATTTTTTTAAATAATAGACAAGTTCAGTTTTGTTTTTTCACGATTATTTTTTCCAGCACCAACCAAATGTATTCTCATGCTAAATCTAACATTTGACGAAGGGTTTAAGGATGAAGCTCACAAATCATTTTTAGAAAGGCGTGACACTAATAGAAGTTACCTGGTACCTGATCCTAATGTCGTTGGCAGACAGGCAGCTTGTTTCGAAGACTCCCCATTATTAGCCCCGTACTTCAGCCAAAATACCCTGTCAGATACATTCCACATTTCGTTTAACTTCAGAGTCTGTGAGAACAGGTTGACGGACTCTCGGCTGCAAACAATTTTCCACAACAGTTGTTTTATTGAAGGGGAAGGTATTAGTGCAGCTACAATTGCGATGAGCTTCCAGGCAGGTACTGGAATGTTTCTGATTGACATAGACACTGAAGACAGCGTCATCCCAGTCACGGATTCTTGCACCACCAAAATAGTAAGTGTGACATTTTACAGCCTCTGTTATTATGATTAACCTATTAACGCCCACGTAAAATCCAGTAGTAACTATAAAAGCTAGATAAAATTTCGCCATTAATTTTATTAAAAAACAAACAAAAATGGTATTAATTTTAAGTTTATAAAAAAAAATCCGATGTTCATAATGAATTCATAACGTGTTCCTAATAGATTTATACAATTTGAATTAATAATACGAATTGCATTCTTCTAATACCCACTGTCTAAGAAATATATGCTGAAAAGTTTTGGTCCGAATAAGATATCCTTTCTCTGGTGTTTGTTTTGATTTTGGGAATTATGCAAGCTCGATAACATTTCAGTACCCCCTATTATTCGAATTATGTGATCGTTGGTGTATTTTTGGTTCTTATTTTGCAGGATATTTTACAAAATTCTATTTTACAGTGACCTAAATTATAAAAAAAATTAACTCTTTCTAAATATTTAATTGTTGCTATGTTTTTATAAACTCTAACGTAACTTATTTAAATTTTCAAATCTGTGATTAACGTTTGTTTCGAGGAGCATAAACATATTTGTTAACATGTTGTAACACGATTTTTGTCCTTGTTATTTCTTATTTGCTTACTCTTGACAGTATGAAAAATGGCTAATATTTTCTTCAAATTTTGCTTTTGTGACCAGGATAATGATATTTCTAAAATTGTCCTACTCTCATTGGGAAAACTGGCAAATGTGAACATTCATGTTCACACAAAGTAGGAACAAAACGACATATGATTCAAAAGTATGATTTATTTATTTGAGGATTACACACGAGAGGTCACAAAAAATTTCGAAGAGTATTTGTTCGCAATTTACGCTTATACAGTAAATTACTTTTACGAATCAGCTTCAAATCATCGTTATACGATGCTTGGCAGCGGCGTTGAATGTTCAGTATATTCTAGTAGAAGCGTTCACCTTGCTTCTCTGAGTACGATCCCATGTTCTCCTTGAATTTATTAACATGTACGTCAAGAATATGGACTTTGAGAGACACCTTACCGCTCATTTTGCCGTAGTCTTTGACCAGGGTCTCTCAAAACTCAACATAGTTTTCGACTTTGTGATTTCCCAGGAACCACGAACAACTGTTAAAAAGCTGTTTTATGTTACTTTCTCTGTCCTAGCGAGCTTCTTGGAGAATTCATTACACGCTATGATCTTCTTTATTTCTGGTCCGATGAAAATGCAACCTCCCACACCAGCGCCCACAAATCTCAGGTTTGCGTATATGTGTGTTGCGTGCGCTAACTGGCCGTAAGTTAGCCTCACCTGAGGCTGCAGCCGGTCGCTTGACGTTCCGTGTCCGTGTGATCGAAGGTGTTAATAATCTGTCGAAATCCCTTACTCCCCCTGCCACGCTGAGAAAAGGCGAGCTGAGGACTTGGGAAACGGTCGTCTTCGTGCTGTAATCGGCGACAACTGCAAGTGAAGAGGCGGGATGGGTGCACAATTCAAGAATAGGAGAAAACAGACAAGAACCAAAAAAAAAAAAAAAATTAAATAAATAAAGAGACAACAGTAAAAGCTAGTCTTTGTGGACTAATGATTATATTTGTAACTCTTTGTACAGCAAAAGAGAAAAAAGAAATTAATAAAAATACAAATTTTCCTCAGAGTCCACAAATACTGCTGCTACTATGTCTAGTCGTCGTTAGAGGTAAGACAGTCACTGACTCTTTATGCTACTCTTTCCCTTTCTCTCTGCTTAGCGGCGGTGTACGTGTCTTTTAGCGTGAGAAAGAATTTCTCGTCTTAACTGTCTGGGCCGAATAGCTCTTCACCATGTCATTGACCGTGTTAACTTTTTTTTTCTAAATCCGTTCTGCTTTTTTGTTAAAAATGCTTCGATATGGCGCGGAGTTGGCTGGCAATCGGGGTGTTTTTCCCCAAAAGTCTAATGTGAATTTCGTGTATCTGGCTTTAATCACCCGTTTACGATTTCGCGCTGATATCTGCCGACCTGAAGCCTTGGAGACAAAGTTTTTTGTACATTTTGTACACTCACATGCCAGCGTTAATTATAATTCCTCTCATCACGTTGGTGGTCTTTTTCATTCAACCTCGATCATTCAACCTCGGTCGGTCCCTATCGCTTCCCTGAGAGAGAGAGAGAGAGAGAGAGAGAGAGAGAGAGAGAGAGAGAGAGGTGAACTTCCACCTGGCTTGTCTTCGATTGCTGTCATATAGATCAATGTCATTTCTTGAGTACCTTGTGTCTCGCCTCTCTCTCTACTAGCCACCCCAACGCCTATGCCTCTCTTTTTCTTTTTCTTAGCTCTTCCCAAGAAAAAGAAAAATGTACACACACCGATATATTCTTCAACTATCTATTCCCGAGTTCGAATCCATTGTCCGTCGATACTATTTTAACGTGGATCCATAAAGAACACTTACAGTGTTACAAAGACACCGACTTCGATTATCATCACAGACAGCTTAGGAAAGAGGTCCTGAAGGTACTTGCAAGATGAAGACTCCTTATCTAGAGATGTGACAAATTGTTTCATAACACCCAATTTTTACTGCAGTGGAGTAAAAATACTTTTCGGGGGTTCAGCGATGGCTCCCATTTGACGTTGTTTCACTACATACTGAACTCGGTCCGCTGTAGCCAGTTCCGCCGGTGAAAATGTGCTGTGGAGTCTCTTCTGTCGTAAAGGAAAAGATAACATGAAAAACTTAGTAAAACCGCCTTGTAGACCCATCAGTAACGCCACTATTTTGTAGTCTCCGATAACTTCCCAACCGTACTCTTCCCAAAAGTACACTATCATATTTACAGACAGCTAGCAGAACATTGCTCTATTCCTCTTTGAGTTGCATCAAGTGAGCCAGAAGAAAAAATGGACACATGTTTCCGTTAAGAAGCAGCACAGATGATTAGTGTGATTGTTAGTCTGGCGGTTTAGTTATAAGAACTGAACTGATGAACCCTCATATGCTGAAGACGACTTGAAAGTTCGTCATATAAATTATTCTGTAAAGAATTAAATAACAAATAATAAAAAACAATCATTACTAATACTTTTCCAATAATCATTTCTAACATTGGTAAAGCGGAAGTAAGGCAATCTAATAGCTACATCGATAATATTTCAACAAAGTAATATAAAAAAATACTGGTTGTCAGGTTTTTATAAGCATTTATTCCGTTGCAACTGTCACTGAAATGCAGTATTTTTGCTATATCAAGGAAATTATTAAGCTTTTATTCACTATATTTGGTTTTATATTCATGTTTAAAATAATATTATTCTATGTAGTAGTAATAATAATAATGATAATATAAATGACCTGTCTTTTACTTTCGGTTATATTATTCAGAAAGAATGAATGATTTATTGAGTTTAATTAACCACACTAAGCATGGAAAAGTTATCATTATTATGATTGCTGCTATTTTTGTTTTGCTCTTACACATTGGTTATTGTAGGATCCAAAGATGTGGAATAAAGCGGAGATGTGGTACCAAGATGGAGTTCTCTCCCTTGCAATCAATGATAAATATTTTGCTCTTACACATTGGTTATTGTAGGATCCAAAGATGTGGAATAAAGCGGAGATGTGGTACCAAGATGGAGTTCTCTCCCTTGCAATCAATGATAAATATTTTGCTCTTACACATTGGTTATTGTAGGATCCAAAGATGTGGAATAAAGCGGAGATGTGGTACCAAGATGGAGTTCTCTCCCTTGCAATCAATGATAAATCTTGCTTAAATTCGAAATATTTTAGAGGTTTGTTTTTACTTACACGTTTTTCATTTTTCATTTTTTATATTTGCTTGTCTGCATCTGAAAGAATGAAAGGTGTTAGGGAAAAGCGAGTTAAAGACAAAAAAAAAAAAATAATGGAAACTATTTTTGCAAGAAGCGTTAGTCGATGCCAACTCGGAGTAAAAGCAGTTATATTTTTTCTTATATGTTTCCACATTAAGAATCGCCGAATCAGTATTTAACGAAAAATCCCAAATCCAGTCACTTTATTCACAATATCTTTTAAAAGTACTTGGCCGCTGAAAATTATTTTGAACAAGAACGGCGTGGAAACATAGAGGACAAATGGCAAAAAATAGAAGACTCGCCAGATTCTACTAGGAACGGTTCCAATGATAACGTGTATAAGGCGGATGAATACTCCATACAAGTATAGCCTTACCAGACTCCAAAGGAGCTATTAAAGAAAGAAAATAAAAAAACTCATAAATGCGTAATTACTGTTTTAAATAATAATAATAAAAAAATATAATAAATCAATTATAAATGTTCATTATAAAATAGGTTCCAAAAATAATTTCTTTTGACTTTATTTTGGTTGTATTTATTTGCTCACAGGTAGAGTGAAGCGTTTCAAGTGCCCACTTGTCCTTCCAGGGGAAGATTTCTGTGGTTGTCTCGACGAAGTAAGTTTCAAAAACTATTAACTCTGCTTTTAACACACACGCACACAATCCAAACAATTTTTGTTAAATTCAATTGACAAAATCTATTTCTAAAATATTTTTTTATTGTATTTTGCTATTAGGATCAATATTGCTGATAAAATATCCGACGTCCACGTTTGTTCAAGTACTTTCAACCGACTCAGTCATTTTCAAGAAATGAGTGTTGTCAGTTGTAGTATAGAAGATTTTTGTTGGATGCATGCTGGCATTTTGGGAATGCTAGGATTGAAATTAATCTAATGTGTTGTCATACGGTGCTTGAAAACCGGGAAAAATGTACCAAATACGTATTATTATCATCATTATTATGGACCCCACTTTACGGAGTTAAGAAGTTTGATTTTTAACTGTAGATTACAACTGAAGAGGTTTGTAGAATGAATCGAGAATATAAAGAGATTTAAACTTTCGAACATGTTGGATATACATATAAATTTAATTTGCTTTGTGTTTCCTTCTCCGCCTCAACAAATGAAAATTCAAGTAAAAAGAATACACTGAGTATGGGCAAATAAATGTATAATTTATTTAAATATATACTAGTAACTTCTATCTGTTGCTTTTGCTGAGACAAGAGTGGAAGAGAACAGCGGAATTAGAAGTGAAATAGACATTACTGATAGCTATCATTAATGTTTCTCTCTTAGCTTGTCGATGTTGACATGAACGCTGGTTTGTGTCGCGTCTCTCTTAGCTTGTCGATATTGACGTTGAAGTTAGTCTCTGTTAGATTTGTTTGAATTAGAGAATATATAGCCGTCAATCGGATTCAAATTAACGTCTGTGTTTTGGAGCGGGAGTAAATCTGATTAATCAATAAATTATTCGTTTTATTTTGGTTAAAGCGGATGTATACGTGGAGCCTATGTACTTAAAATGTATATATGCAGTTTGCTTTGGGTCGTCAAGTGGCAGACATTTGATTTGTGTAGAAAATGTAAAAGGTACGACACTTGTTATTATTTGAACAGATTTTTTTATTGTATTTAGAAAATGTAACATTTATTCCGCAAACAATATATATATATAAGATGTACAATCAAAAGATTATTTGATGTAAATTTTTTTTTAATATTATTTTCAGAACCTTCAAAATTTTGATAAAATCTTGTTTTTCAGGCGTCAACATGAGACTATAAATTAGTACGGGTAATTTGAGCGAAGAAAAATACAGATTAATAAATTATTGTAAAAATCAGATAATTGTTATATTTTAATGAAAGTTTCAGGACTTATTCACTAATGAATGAAGTTATTTTTGAAACGCCTATCTTTTATAAAGCTTGCGTAACATTTTTTTTACATCTGTTACCTGCAAATCGTTTAATTTTATGAAATTTCGAGAAATTCTTTTTGTAGCGCGAATGTTTATATTTGTTATAAGTTCTCCGAGAATTTAAATTATCAAATTGTTTTTCGTCAAACATGACTCCAACTTACAGAAAATATGAGTAAAACCTACAATGAACACTAGAGTCAAGCGGAAGCTACCGTTTAACCCGTTATGCCTTATCGTTTTGCCCACGAAGAGCAGTCGGTCAGGCGAGGCCTAATTTCTTGCTTTTAAGTGACATTTTCTACCTGTCATAGATCTCTCGAAGTTTTTTTCCTTATCTACACAGTTTCGTATTTAATGGTAAACAAAAATAATTTTTACCGTCTTGCCTACGAAGAATAATTTTATTTAGGTACCTCCACAAAATCGCTGAAAAAACAGCATAGTCAGAAGGGAAAGGTCCCAAACTAAATAAAACAAAGTTCTATGGGCAAAAAGTTTATATTACCATTAAGAGAATAGAACAAAGCGTTTTTTTTTAAATATTTTTAAAATTTTTTAATTATTTCTAACACGTTCAAAATTGTTGTGACAATGTTGTAGAAAGTCTTTTTTTATTACGTAAGCGCGATATCCAAATTGCCGCTATTTTATTAAGTAAACAAACGTAATTGTTACGCAATGCACTTTTTTTGGCCGTGAAAGACACATTCATTTGGAAATTCTTGCATAAATCAAATAATGGTTGGATTTTGATGAAAACTTCAGAACTTATTCCTAATTAACCGAAATCAATGTTGAAATAATTATTTTGTAGAAAATATTGGTAAAAATATATTTTTTTTACATATGTTACCCCCCACCAATTAATTTTCACAAATGCTTAAAAATTCGAATTTTGTCCAAAATAAGCCTAATATAATTAAATTCAAGAGTCATTGGGGAATGCTAATCAACAGTTTTTTTTCTCCAATAGAGCCCCTTTTCTAAAAAATTGGTTTGAATTGCGAAAAATGCAATAATTATGCTAATTTCTATGTGGATAAACTCCTGATTGCTTTTATGAACAATATAAATTAAGCGTATCATAGTCTGACAAGAAAAAAAAATCAATGAATAATGAATTTTTACAAGAATTATTTTAATTTTTTAAAATTTTTTTAATTATATTTAAAAATTATTTATAAAAAGTTTAAAATTATTGTTAAATTTCTTCCTCAACCTGTCTGGCTAGGTTATGTAATTAATGCATGAAGACTACAATTACTAATCGAAAATGTAAAAGCTTAATACAAATGATTGAGCCACTGGATTTTTAAAATAATTAAAACATTTTAATTGTGTGCATTTTTACGGTTGGCCGTACGTGATATTTATCATTACAAGGTTACGTGATTAAAGGGTTGTCTTCCCTTACATAAAAAATTACATTCGTATAATTTTGTCGCCTCCGGCCTCCCTACTTTAGCTTTGCTTATAACTTCCGGTTGTCATTATGTCACTCGGCACTTGAGATAGCCGGCGTATATCGGATTACCTTAGCTAATAAAATGCTATAGCAAATATTTCAGAGAGTAAGCAAGTACTTTTGTTTGAAAACAGATAAAGGTAAGTTTTAACTTAAAAAATTGACTTCAATAACGTGTCAGTGACGTATATTTTATTTTTAAGATTTTTAAAACAGGAATGTGGCTACTGTTTAAAAATCTGTCAACAGTCAATAAAATGGCGGTACTTTTAAATTTTTTTTTTTATCTGAAATATTTTAGATTCCAATCAATATAATTTCGCTTTAAAATACGCCAGTGTATTTTGTTTAATGGAATTACTAAATTTAATCTCTTGACTTCCAATTAAAACTTATTTTAAACCTAAAATATAACTTATTTATTTTAAAAATTTCAGGTATCGAAAATTTATACGGAAAAGTGGAGGTACCTAGTATATATATATATATATATATATATATATATATAAAGTAGGATCAAATATTGATTAGAGTATAAAAAAGAAAACGTTTATAAATTTAACATGTTTCACGTTTATTTAAGCTTCATCCAAAAATGAAATATGGAGGAAAAAGTCTTTGAGATGTTTGTTTTTCATTGGTTAAGCCAACCTCACGTGTATTTGTCCTGTCAACCAGCGTTTGTGTGCATAATTGATGTCTGTGTATGTATTATAATTCTAGTTTGGTTATGCGAGATCCGGATGATAATGTGTATTCGTATTCGTTTGTGTGTGTTTGAGCGTTTAGTAGGTATGTTCGGTGGTTGTCCGTCTGTTGTTTTGGGGAAGTTTTGTGTGGGAGTGTAAGAATTTAAGTTACATCAGTTGAGGTTGTATATATATATATAATTGCTAGAAAATTAAAGCATTCATCTTATCATCAGATACGAAATCATCTGAAAGTTTTTTGTTTATTTTCAGGTTCTCATCACAAGGGGATGTCGAATCTAATGTGAAAAGAAAAATATGTGTACGGAAAAAAAGAAAAGAAAAAAGAAGACAGCTCATTTACAAGATGAAATGAAAGTGAATTATGTTGGGAATTTTTTCCTGTAGTGGTGTCTGATTCAAGCATGAGGCAAATAAATCACCATTCTGCATTCTACAAGACATTACATTGTTTAAGCTATTTTAAAAACGACAGTGTTCGTATAAACCAAATATTCACAGCAATATATCTGTATAATCGATTTTTACAAGAAAAAATACATTCATGAATTGTAATTAATACACACACACACACACACACACACACACACACACACACACACACACACACACACACACACACGTCATTCTTTGGATGACTCTGTAAATGGTGTTTTTGAAATTTCTATCTAAATTATATTTTTTATTTTAACGGGAGTCAAAATAAAATAATAGTCTAGATGATTACAGCGTTGATTCATGAATTTGGTGCTATAGTAATTGTGAGTTCAATCTCAGAGCCAGCTAGTACAGACTCAAACTCAATGGAAACAAAGAGAACAATAACAATGAACGAGACATTGTATCACTATGCATGAGCAGAGGAATAAGAACAATCTAGCCCCGTAGATTAAATAAAGGTTTTAATTCGAAATTAAAACCTGAAGAAGATTGGAGGTAATAGCGGTCGAAACCTTGCCATAATGACAACAAAGATGCAGGATTTAGTCCGAAGGTAAATAATGATAATTCCTCATGACAGAAATTAAAACAGAAATTTATAATTTGCTGCTTCACCCGGAAGTAATTGCTAGTTAACTAGTCAAGCAGATTATTTCTACAAAATTGTGAATTCGATTCTTGAGAATTGGCCACATACTTGTGTTCTAGTACCAGGTTAAGAAACTTTAGTAAATAAAAGCTCCTAGAAATTATAATGTAAACATTTAAAACCAACGGCATTGCTGTTTGTAATGTTTGATTTCTAAACAAATGATGCCTGCAATTTTGAGAACAATTTGGTTAACTCATTTTGAAAGACCAAGCATTTTTAGAGTAAGATATTCTTCTTCAGGTTTTCAATCAGCATTTACCTCTCAGTATAGAGAGACCACACCCAATAAATATCAGGCTCACCACTCGAAGAGATAATTTACAAACCGTCTGTCTCTTTATGTATATATATATATATATAACGCTTTTTTACGTTTTTAGTTCATAAAACGTTTACTTTCGTTGGGTCTCTGTGTCGAGCCAGAACGTTTTTCTCGCCAGAATCCATCTTGCACATTTATAAATTTACCATTCATTCATGTATTGAATACTGTTGCTATATATGGTCGGGTGCTTCTGCTATTCATCTCGAGGTTCTGCAATGTAATCGGGCCTGACTTAGCATCTCGACTTCAGTCATTTTCTCACCGATGTGACGTGGCTTCTCTTTACAGATATTTTCATGGCAACTGCCCTGACGAGTTTTTTTTCCTAATACCCCATCCATATGAATTTAAGCATGGATCTAGGCCCCATTCTTTGACCGTTGAAATAGTTAAATGCAACCGTCACTTCTATACCAACAGTTTCATTTCACGCACTTCCCGGCCGTAGAACTCCCTTCCGTTTATTTGCTACCCTGATAGAAACAATCTCCAAAAAATTAAATGCAACGTCAATTACCATCTTCTATCTTCTTTCGTTCATCTTCCGTTCATCTTTTATCCTTTCAATACCACTATATCTAGTTTTTTCTCTCACTATTACCTCTGTGCACTAGTGGCTGTCCCGTCTTGCTTAGGGAAAAATAATTAAAAAAAAGTACTGGTAGGTATATAAAACAGTATATATATAATACTGGGAAAACTCAATAAAATATTAATTAAGTCTTCCTTGTCGGCCGTATTTAATGAATGATGCTTGAATGAAAGATTGCTGCTCAAATAAAAAGGCTAAAATAATGAACGCATTATTAATAAAAAAGAAAAATCCAACACTTAATAATATCAACTATGAACACGGCAACACATGACTCTACATACATGCATAAACACTACACATATTCAGTCACACGTAAAATAAAATTCATTCTCGATAATGACTAAAAGTGTAGCCGAAAGCTTTTGGAAAAACAAAACATTTGGACAATCTTTATATAAATTACGTTTGGGAAAGAAAAGAAAATCAGATCACATGAAAAATTACATAAAAACTTAATCATAATATATATGTATATATATATATATATATATATATATATATATATATATATAAAACAATTCAAATTTTCCAAGATCGTATAGAAAATTAATTTTTTTAAATATGTAATATATATATTGGCTCTGTAAAAAAAAAAACAATTACATTGAGCCCTCTGGCTGGATCACTTTTAAAATTTAACTTTTAATAATTAATATCAATAGGATCTTCCTTGGGATTTTACCATCAAGCCGATTTCTTTTTGATTAATATATATATATATATATATATATATATGTGTGTGTGTGTGTGTGTGTGTGTGTGTGTGTGTGTGTGTGTGTGTGTGTGTGTGTGTTTGTAGTGCTTATCAAAGCGCGATGGTAAGCGGGATCATTTCAATGACTAGTCTGTTAGTTTATGGCTTTGATTCTTACTAGCTGTCTAACTGAACTTAGTAATTAAGCATATACGAAGGAGATACACCCCCTAAAACAAATAAAAAACAAAATAACCACTTCAAAAAACGAACTTTGAATATGGCACGCAAACAGGACCTAATTCTACTGCTGCTAGGCGTCACGATTTGGCACTATTCTGAACCCGTCTTCTACATGGTGTGGCTCTGGATTGACGTTTTCTTTTCTTTTTTTTATATTAATTTCACCCCGAGCAAGGCAGGACCGTCACAGGGAGTTATAGTGTGAGAGAAAAAACAAAAACAAAAGCAAAAAAACAAGGTACAGTGGGTGTTGATGTAAGAATAAGTGATTGATGGGATTCAGGGAAATAAAAGATGGCAATTAACGTTGCATTTAAACTTTTGGAGATTGTAGCTATCATGGAAACAAGTAAACGGAAGTAAGTTCTACAGGCGGGAAGTTCAAGAAAAGAAACTCTTGGGGTAGAAGTGACGTTTGATACCATTCAAGTAGCACGTGTAAATTCATGTGGTTGGGGCACCAGGGAAAGAAACTTGTTAGAACAGTTACCATGAAAATATTTGCAGAAAAGACAGCGGGAAGTCACATCACGTCGGTAGGAAAGTAACTGAAGGTGGGCTGCCAAGTCAGAATCGAGTACATTGCAGATCCTCCTTTTGATTTTGTCGAGAGCCTCGATGTGAATAGCAGACGCACTCGACGAGATATGGCAACATTATTCAATGCACGGACTTATGGTAGATTTATTTATAAATGTGCAAGACGGATTATGTACTGGCTTGACACAGTGACCCAACCTAATCTTCTTAGTAGTAGATGTAGTCGTTCCACTTCGATTGCGGCGAGTAAAATTTTATACTTTGACTTTGTATCAGCTTGATGCTGGATTTATTATCAGTCATATTGTCTCTTATTCTCATCAAAGTTTAAATATGAATGTCATTTTCTTCAGAAATGTAGTCAGTGACATCAGAAGTTAATGAGCTGCCATGTATATACACGGCGTGTTCGTTTGCGTATAAAAAAAATATTGTTTGAGACAAAACAAACTGAAATTGCTGCAGTGTCAGCTCCGTGACATTCGCAGGTTAATCTGGGAGCATTTCAACACTAGGGTCAGGGTAAAATTCCGATGGTCAACATTTTCCACGTTTCCAGTGTTGACATTGTAACTGAGCAAACATATTTGAATGACAATCATGGAAGTTTGTCTTCCTCATATCACTTTCCTGACTAATTTGAACAGGTGAGCCTATGTCGATATAGAAAAGTGATATACGTGACAGTCTAATGTACATACTTATAACATTTAATTTTTAGATTGGACTGAACAAATACTTTTTTCTAACAAGTGTTCATGTACAAGGTCAGTCCGGGAAGTATCCACCTATTTTGAATCTATTAAAAACCGCTTGTGTGCCGAAAGAAAAAAACAATCATACTCTTCAGTAGACTTACTCATTTGGCAATATAACGTTATTAAATGAGATTTTGCATTGTGCAACAGTAGCATACACAGTAAATATATCCTTTAAATTCGATTGAGACTGTAATAATTGATTTCGTCAAGCCATGTAATGGAAAGTAATACGCACGAGGAATCATCTCAGAAGAATTAATCTATGGTGATACTTGACTAAACTGGGTGCATACTAAGAGATACTAACGCTTTGTATTATGCTTCACCGAAGTAAGTAAAAAAATCTAGTAACCACAAGGTTAGAAGACGGCGTCAAATGCAGCAAGTGTATAATCGGACGTTAAAGGTTTTTGGTAGGTGCACCAACAAAAACATGGAAATGAACCAAACTGAACTTGGGATTTACTAGATAACCTGATAACATTATATATATATATATATATATATATATATATATATTATAAATAATACTTCAGAACATGTACAAACTACAAGCTAGTACAAAATTGTACATTTTGTCTCGACATTGAAAGAACAATGTCTCATCAGATAGTTAATGATGATGCTAATAAAAGTTTTTATGAATAATTTTTTTTTTTTAAAAAAAACACTTCCTTTTATTTTTAGAAAACTTTTTGTACGAGGTATAAAGACATTAAAAAACATTGCATTTCAATACTCTTTTTCTGTTTCTAAGGAAAATTTTTATTTTTCTTAACTTTTTAAAAAAAATCTTTTACGAGACCTAAAATTACCGTGGAATGGAAGATTTCACACTTTTCAGAGAATTTAATTTTGTATTTTTCTGGTTGTGTGATCATTTGTAAGTTTGACATTCACAACTTGCCATCTTACATAGTGTCACCTAGAGTGAATGAAGTGGCAGATAGAGAACAAATGGTTTCATAACGTCACTAAGTGAACTGGAAAATCATTCAAAGAGATTGAAACATTAGCACGCAACCGTGATATATGGAGGAAGCTGGTCAGGTGCTCAGCTGATCAATGGTTTTACAATCGCACCTGGTCATAGGATTGACAATGATAATGATGATGATAATATTCGCAAAGAAGGATGAACGTAAAAGTTTGGGTTAAGGAAAAACAACGAGGACGTGTTGAAAAGTTCTTAGCAAGAACAACTTAAAATTTCACTAAATGACCAAACAGAATTTGGAAGGGATAGGCGTTTTTGGCAAGGCTGATAGTTTTTCAGTATCCTTCCGCATGACTATTTGAAAGCATCAACTTTTTTTTATAGTTTGTGAAAAAACGAATTTTTTTATTGACAGAATTAAGGATATAGAGATATATCGTACTAAGCCATTACATTTCTACATTACAACTGTAATGTAGAAATGTCACAATTACAATTTAAAGGCAATCATTGAAAATTTTTATTTCTAATAATATCTAATGCAAATTAAGGTATTCTAAAATCAGTTCACTCTATATTTTTCGAGCACACATTGCACATTTATAAGTTTCCTATTCGTCTATGCATTGATTATTGCTGTCTCACCTGGTCCGGTTCTGATGCCACATAGCAATAAATTCTTGATAAAATCCAAATAATAATCTGAAACATTATCGGCTCTGACATAGCATCTCGGCTTCAATAACTTTCCTACTACAGCTTCCTTGGATATTTTCTTTAAATATTTTCATAGTATTTAATCTGGTGAGCTTTCCGCTTTGGTACCCAGACTTCACGAATTCAAGCGCGGTACTAAACTGGCCGCTAAGTTCTCTGTTAACAATTTCTTCTCTCGTAATTCTCGATTGTGGAACTCTCTTCTAGCTTCTTTATTTTCTATCGAATACGATCTTCACAAGTGTGAATGCAATGTCAATCGTAATTTTCTGTCTCCTGTCTTTTTTATTGTTGTATCTGTTTCTTTTACTTTCAGTAACCTTTTGCATTTTAGTGGCTTTTACCGTTTTACTTGGGGGCGAAATGATTTAAAAACATCGGTTAAAATACAAATCTCACGATACTCATTTCGAATTTGCAAGGAGTTACAGAGAATGAAAGAGAATGAGAAGACTTTGGTTTGGAGAAATGAGGAAATGATAATAATAAAAAAAAAGGATTCAGGAAGCCAGAATATGGTGATTGATGTTGCATTTAAGTTTTTGAAAATTGTAGGTCGCGGGAAGCAAGAAATCGGAAAGTATTTCTAGAGATGAGAAGTGCAAAAAATAATTATTGGAATAGAACTGATGGTTGCATCTAATTAGTTCACTAAAAAAAGGATGAGACCTAATTGCCAGTCTAGTAGCCATTCTAGGATCACGCTTAAATTCATGTAGTTAAGGAACCCGGGGAAAAGCTCATCAGAACAGTTTCTATGAAAATATTTGTAGAAAAGACAGACCGAAATTACGTCACGTCGGTGAGAAAGTGACTGAAGTCGAGATGACTGATCAGGATCAATTACATTACAGACCCTTATTTGAATTTTGTCAAGAATCTCGAGATATACAACAGAAGCCCCTGAACAGATATGGCATCAGTAGTTAATGCACGAACAAATTGTAGATTTATTAATGTTCAAGATGGATTCTGACGACACAGTGAACCAACTTTCCTGGCAGTAGTCGTAGCAATCAGTTCGATAGAGTCGCTCCACTTCATGTCAGTCGGAAACATAAAAACGCAGAGTGTTGCTCTTCTGTGGTTTAGAGTCAGCCATGTTGATAGCAGGCAGAAAAGGTTCGCTGGGGTGTTTAAATGAAAGTTTTTTTTTGAGTTGTTAAAATTTACAAACTATTTCTTGCTTCAGTTAGCTTCTGAGTGGAGGTCTTTTTCTAGAACGATTGCCAGGGGTTTTTTTTTGTCGGGACTATCGGACTAAGACAGGAGTAAATAAGACAGTGTCAACTGCATAAATAATTAATTGGAAACTGATGACATCGGTGAAGTAATTGAAGATCAGAAACAGCGTAGATTTAAGGATAGAGCCCTAAGGGAACTCCAGGTTAGTATGAAATGATCTGGAAGCAAGCCTGTTGAAAACGTCTTCATTACACAATTTGTTAGGAACGAAAAGATTAATCCAAATATTCGTCATGTGACATCATAGCCAGTGTTTTGCAGAGAACGCCAGCCCCCAAACACTTTTGAACACCTTTTGAGATATCTAGCCACATCCTGAGCTTCGCCATTCTTATCCAGAGCTTTATAGACAAATTCAGTGATGACTGTAAATACGTCGGCGATAGACGTGGTGAAATGAAAGCCATATTGTCTGTTCATATAATTAATTATAATCATAATGTTACCTAAAGACTCCTAATAATTTTTAAAAAATTTGAATGATAATTTTCACACACACACACACACACACACACACACACACACACACACACACACACACACAATTATGTGTGAAAACTAACATTCAGATTTTAAAAAAAACTCACTTGTGTTCTGCTTTTTATAGTAAACTATTCTTTTGAATTTCATTTACATTTGAAATGAATTATATATGTTTTGCAATATATTAATTTTTATTTTGAATTGTCGATTTATGGGATCGCAGGAAATTCTCACTACCAATATGATTAGAATTGTCAACTTTAGTCTCCGAACAGGGCATGTTAAATTCATTATGACAACAACAGATTTTTTAAAAATTGTATTGCCAAATGAGGCAATAACTATAAAAACAAAATGAGAAAATGAGAATATAATTGTAAAAAGTCTTCAGGAGATAAAAATGTGTAATATTTATTTCCATAATAGATAAATACAGACTTTTCAATTTATTTTTCATGCAAACATAAAACGTGTTAATTTAAAATGCAGTGCTGATGCAAATAAACAGCAGACTCGCTGTGCTGAAGTCAGTCATTGTATTTTGAGGTCCTCAATTCTTTCCGGATTAGCTGGACAATGTCGCCAGAGAAGTATCTAAATGGATAATGGTAATAGTTTTTGTTAAAGTTCAAATGTCATATAAAATCCACTAAAAATATAAAAGGTTAAAAATGCTAAAACATAAAAATAGAAAGATTAAAAATGATAAAAAAATGAAGATCATATTAAATAAAGTTATGATCAATGTCTACGTGGGGATATTAATTCTTGTGAAAAGACTTGTTAGAAACAACCGCATGTAACTATTTCATGTTCAAGCATGGAATTATTATTTTTATCTATAAATATTTAAGCATATGAATGCTTATTTATTGAATATATATATTTATATGTATTTATATTTTATTTAAATAATGTTTGAATATATATATATATATATATATATATATATATATATATATATATGTGTGTGTGTGTGTGTGTGTGTGTGTGTGTGTGTGTGTGTGTGTGTGTGTGTATCGTCATTGAGATCAACATCGAATGACAACAGTGTGTTTCAAGCAGGAGCAGTGCTCACTTTTTCTCCATAAATATACCATACTTTAGAATATATATTTTTACCATGTATATATATATATATATATATATATATGAGCAAACTGAAACACATAAAACACGTTAGTCAACAATAACTTTCCCAAATATATCATTGATATACAACTAAAATTATTCTTACAAAAAATACATGACACTAATATTAAAAATAACACACAAAAAACATTAACATATTTTATTGCAACCAAAAGCGCACAATAATTGTAAACAGAACAAATTTGCTATACAAAAAATGATTAAACACATTATTTCTGCAGTAATTCCCAAAAAAACATGTAAAATTTATAATATATTATAGGAAATGGAAGATTGCAAATCTTGAAGTTTCTAATCAGAATAATCCATCAAATCTAAACTAGCAATGACGTATGAATTTCAATGCCCTGTACAAGATTGTGTTTCTTGTCATAAATCAATTACATATATTGAGCATACTACCACTTCTCCGAGTAGACGCCTTACACGCCACGTATCTAATAAGAAAAGTGCAATAAAAATTTATTAACCCATAATTTACAAAAACCCTTAAGAAAGATTTTGGTTGAAATTGCAAAAATACTATTTAAATCAAAATATCAATGGTACCTGGCTAAAAGAGAGGCACTATATATCAAACAATTTCTCTTACCATAAACCTTACATTATTTAACAGTGAAAATAAAATTTTGAACGTTTGTTTTTAAAAAAATAGACAGACACACACGCGATGGCCAGCCGTGCACGTCACGTAATAGCTTTAAAGAACTCTCCTTTTCAAAAACACAAAAATTACGTTACAGTCAAACATGAGGACAAAATAACAACACCGCAAAAAATAACATCCTAGGAAATTGCCAGTGAAGTGGCTGAAAGCGCTTGAAAAGTCGAAAATTATGAAAAATTTTTATGCTCCTTATCTTCAGCAAAAAGAGACATATAAGAATACTGAAAAAATTAAATAAAAATTAAAATCTTCCTTGTCAGTCATTTTTAACGACACAGGGTTAAATGTAAAATTACTAGTCAAATATATATATATATATATATATATATATATATATATATATATATATATATATATATAAATTCAATGAAATTCAATGAAATTCAAACTCAGACACGATATATATTTCACAGTGAAGCCATTGGAGATAGCTAGTTAGATCAGGCGATTAATAGAAAGCAATTTCCTTTTGGAGGCGTTAAAATAAAAAATAAACAAACAATTCCTTGCCCCACTTAACAACAGAATATCCGTCAATCTTTTTAGATCGGCTGCCAATTTGACTGTATCGAACCGATCAGATTTACTATTATGACATGAGTAAATAGATACCGAGTTGAGAAATGATGCCATCATACGAATGTCCTTGATGAAAATTAGGGACAACGTCGTTCCAAGGATCGAATCCCGGAGGATGTTTGTATTAATGCAAAAAATATTTTTAATTCTAGCGCAAATACTGTAGAGCGATTATTAGCAATTTTATCTCTCAAGTGACGTTGCATGAGTTAGATTCTCACTAGGTGTCTTATTATTTCTGTTCTCTTCTTGATTAGCCTAAATTTGATAAATTCAGCGTCTTTTCTGGTGGAAGATCCTTTACTTTGATGCAGTGGGTATTAAATCGTTCTTTTATGACTGTCCTGTGAGGGTGTTCCAAAATTCTGGTAATATCATAAGGTTTGCTTTCTTTAAGAGATATAAATGTCTTAGCTGCTACATATCCACTGTTTTTCTAGCAATTAGATTTATTGCTTTTAAAAAGAATCAAGTGATACGCTTAATACTTCTAACAGCATACGAACTCCATTTTTTTTCGACCCGTGTCTTCGGTTCATATTTGGCTATAGAAAACTGGTATTCATACGAGCAGAATTTCAAATAATATAGATTCATAAAAGTAGGTACTCCCAAAAAATCGCTGAAAAAACAGCATAGTATGAAGGAAATGGCCTCAAATTAAATAAAAACAAAGTTTTCTCGGCAAAGGGTTTATGTTATCATTAAGAGGTTGGATTAAAGTATTTTTTAATTATTTAAAGATTATTTAATTGTTTCTAACAGGTTCATTCTGTGGTAGAAATATTTTTTCTTTCGTCAGTGCGAGGCTTAAATTGACGCCAGAATTTATTACGTCAAAACGTAATATTACGCAAGGCATTTTTTGACTGTGAAAGACACATTAATTTAAAAATTCTTGCAAAATCAAATAATGGTCGGATTTTGTTGAAAAATTTAAGGACTTATTCATAATTGACTGAAATCAGTTTTGAAATAACTATTTCTAGAAAATATTGGTAAAAATATATTTTTTTTACATATGTTACCCCCACCAATTAATTTCTAGAAATGTCGAAAAATGCGACTAGTTCTGCCCATATAGCTATTTTTGATTAAATTCAGAAGTCATTAAAGAATGCTAATCAACTGTCGTTTTTTCTTCAAAACCTACTAATCTTTAGAAAATCTGCTCCGAATTGCGAAAACAAAAATGCAATAAAACTATGCCATTTTTTATTTGGATAAACTTTTAATAGCTTTTGTAAACACAAATTAAAATGATATCATAGTCTGAATAGAAACAAAGTTTTCCATTAATAACGAATTTTATAAGAATTGTTTTTATTTTTATTATTTTTTATTAAGTAATTTCTAAAGTTTCAAAAATTTCTTCCTCATCGGTCCGCGCGATTTTGTGAAATTAATGTGTGAAGAATATATTTACTAATCGAAAAATCTAAAAGTTTACTATAAATAATGCTGCTAATTGTTTTTAAAATAATTAAAACATTTTAATTTTCTGCATGTTGATTACCCGTATTTTGTTTGTTCGGGTGGCTTATCATTAAAAAGTCACGTGATTCAAGGGTTGTCCTCCATTACATGAAAAGAATCCGTATATAAACCTTTTTATACCAAATTCGTCTTCCATACTTTTTGGAATTCCACAGGCGGGAAGTACGAGAAAAGAAACTGTTATTTGTTTGTATATATATATATATATATATATATATATATATACAAATAAATATGATTACAAGAACCGATATAATATGTCTGTTTAATATTTTATTATATTTTGAAAATTTTAAACTTAATGTTTTCCAAAGAATGCCAGGATTTAGACAAAAGAATTCTACTTGTTATTCAGGCACCACATTGTTTCCTGAAAATGACTGAGATGACCGAAAGTACTTGAACAAAGTAACGACTCAACATGAACTTTGGAAAGTTTATCCACGATCTTGATCAAAATACGCAATACCTTATTTCCAAATTGAAAAATACAATAAAGAAAACAAACTTACCATGGTTATTTTTAATCAAACTTGTTTGGAAGAATACTTGCTGCATAAATATACCTTATATATATCCTAGTAGTGTTGAAAAACGTATATTGTATGAGTTTCGAAATAGTTAATGAATAATGTTTACCAAATTCTAACCACTTGAATTATAGACAGTACAAAAATCATAATTTAGTGACATAACGCAAGTATGTACTTTTACTTACTGAATCAATATTATTATTTACTTAATATAATATAATATAATAATTAATAATATAATAATTAATAATTAATATAATAATTTACTTAATATAATATTATTACAAAAATCATAATTTAGTGACATAACGCAAGTATGTACTTTTACTTACTGAATCAATATATCCATGAAAACTTTTCGCAATATCAGTAGGATCACCGCCGATGGACAATGGACATTGCGATAGGTCGACTAATGCTAAAAATATGGAGACAGTATGTTAGTAAAATACTGGAAACAAAATTGTCACTTTTAATGGATAAATATAACTATTGGTGTGTATCTTGATATATCGTATGTGCGTGTGTAAAATTCTGAGGAAATAATTCTATTTAAAAATTTAACTATAATCGTTTAAATAAAGAAAACGTAAACGTATTGGGACTTATTTGAATAATCTTACTTTTAAGCAGCCTCACCTTTCTTACTTTTCATATCTTCATATTTTTTCTTTTTTCTTGCTCACAGTAATAACCATTTCCTTATAAGGAAACATTCGGTACTCCTTTATCGAACAGCCAGTGCTACTTTCGGTCGAAATGTATAAAATCTTTCTCGTAAGAAAAGTAGATTTCTCAAGTCTAGTAACTGTTATCGCTCTTTGAAGTATTGATTGCAGCTTCCTTCGTAACCTTTTGTTTGAAGTAATATGGAACATCATAATTTTGATTTACTAGAGCGGTACCGGACACAGAACATTTTGCCAGCATCTTTAGCGATATATCATATGTACAAGTTTCACTTGAGATCTGAATTACGATACCCTAATCAATTCTCAAAGCACGGGGCTTCCCTGCGAGGGCACCTATTCATCATGATAGGCGAAAATTCAAGATCCTGTTGGTGCTGAAGAAACATCACCCGTTCGGTTTTCGAGGCGTTAAATATGACGAGCCAGTTACAACTTCCCGCTACTGAGCTGTTAGTGCTTTGTCATAGGAGAGATCAGCTGCCAGGCTCTGATTATCTTGAGTTTGTATATATCGTTGTATTATCAGCATAGATATTCACAAAAGATTGGAGTATACTCTTAAGTAGATTATTTATGAAGAGTAGACAGAGAATTGGAGGAAACATTGAGCGACGCTTGCGTTGATCACTTGGATATCAGAAGACTTGCCGTTGTGATTACCTGCAGGGCTCCATCCATTGAGAAGAACTTGATAATTGAGAAGTCACTTTCAGTAATTTAATTGGTAGAGAACCTGTGCAGTAACCCTCTATGATGCACCTTGTCAAATGCTTTTGAAATATATAATGCAATCGGCCTTGTGATGTATTTGTTGTTTAGTGCCACGGTGATTCTGTGAGTAATGGCAATTAGGATATCAGCAGTGGACTGAGCCGATCAAAATCTGTACTACTTGTCACTTAGAATTTGTCCCTATTGAAGGGGTGAGCAACCTTCTTGTTAATTATAGTTTTAAAAAGTTTGCTATGACAGAAGGCTGATGGGTCTATGCTGAGATAGGGATGAGCAATTACCCGCATTCATGAAAACAGGGCACACATTTGACACTTTCCACAGACTTGGGAAGTATTTCTCGTTCAGGCAGCGGTTAAATAGTTTTGCTAAGATCAAGTATAGCCCAGGGTTAATATTCTTAAGGATAACTATTAGGATTTTATTTTCTTAAGTTCAAAACTTTTGATAACTTTTGAAACTTTCCGGGGTAAAAATCGTGGCGAAAATCTTTGCCTTATCTGATGAGGATGAGATGATCCCTGGGTCATTTGTGATAATAGACACTGACTCTTTGAGAATTTGGTTGGAAAATTTTCAGAACTCTCAGGCACGGAGGCACGGTTGAGTAATGGATAGTGGCTCGGGTTGAGGAATCGAAGAGCCGTGTTCGAATTCCAGTCGAATTCATCATATGCTAATACCATTGGAAAAAGGTATGAATCTATCTCTTCTATGGGTTTTGTAGCAACCAGTCTACCACAGTAAGAAATGGCAACCTACTTTACAACGCATTCGGCTGGGAACTGTTTGTGGATTCAAAACATACTATGAAACTTTTAGAGAAGAAGCCGGCTCAACCCTCCACAAATACAAGTAAGAACTCTCGGGATTCAAGTTGTTTGCATTCGACCTTGTGCAGGACTGTCTGTACATATCTATATTTTATAGAAGTCTCTTGTTATGATTCCAGACATACTAATGGATAAGATTTTCCCTTCGGGCAACAAAAACTACGTTTCCCTGTGATACTGCATCTCTTATTCTAAATGTGTCTGTTTAGACGTACATTTCTCTTTTCTCTCTCTAACGGTGAATTTACCCTTCTTTAGAATGAGTGCCTGACTATATAAGCTCATGACCAGAATTCCTTACTTGCCGACCGAGTGTCACCTAACCCCCGAAAGTTTAAATTTATCTATTAATAAATTTTGTTTCTTTTTCCTTTCTTATGGGGTATACTTTGAAACTATAACGAAGTTGGTACTCATAAAACTACCAGTTTTTATCAGATAAAGTCATTTACAGTCCACTTGATTATGTGGGTATATTAACCAATCAAGCAGGGACCTATTGTGACACACACACACACACACACACACACACACACACACACACACACACACACACACACACACGGTAGACAGAATACCTGGATATGCCGTTGAATTTAAAATCAGTTGATCATTATCGATTATATGAACAACTCCTGTTACAAAAGATACTTCCAAGCTATGCCATAGATGCGATGCCTGTAAAGAAGAAGAAGGAAGAAAATGAAATATTATGGTGAAAGTTAGAGCATATTATTGATAAAAATACTTATAATCATAGTGTTTCGAAGATGATGCAAGTAGACATTGAAATATTTACAAAATTAAAAATACTGTTATGCGTTGCCCCAAAAATTGTTTATTTGCAAGCATTTTTTACAGAGTTACTTTGAACTTTTTTAATATTTTAAAATTGTTTGATTAACAGAATTTTTATATCATTATTATTTTGTTTCTGTTAGTTTGTTCACTTCGTATTTTTATTAGAAAAAAGTAGAACTCTAACTAATCAAAATTCTATTTTTATTTCAACTAAGAAATCCCACTTGAAATCCTTGGCAACAAATCTACGTCTGTCTGGATACTTTTCTTTTTCCGTATCCACTTAGTCGGCAATTGTCTGTTAAACTCTAAATTGAAAATATCTTTGGATAAAAGAGTTGATAAGATATTTCAAGGAGATGTCGAAAAATTCTTGGCTCGACTCATTTTTTTTTCAAAATCTGACCAACTGACCAAACCAAGGATCAGAATTTCTTTTTTGATTCTTGTTTGGTACTTGAATTTTTCAGCATCCCAATATATATATATATATATGTTGGGACGCTGAAAAAATATATGTATGTGTATGTCTGAGTGAGTGAGTGAGTAAGTGAGTGGTGGTTGTATGTGTGTGTGCGCGCGTGTGTGTGTGTTTTGTGTGGAGAACGGAATAGAGTATGGACATTAACGCAACTATTTCTCTCAGTCCTATGACTGGGAGATGCTTTCATTCTTTGGGTGTGGTTTCATTTCACGGACAAAAGAAAGATATTTTCCCACGTGCCCTCCACCACACGTTGCTTCACCAAGGGCGGGTCCCACCTGGTTTGTGTATGTCACAAAGCCAGATTTATTTTTTCTTTTCTTTATTCCTGTAACCCTAACTGCTCTCCGTCTCACCCGTGTGCGTATGCAATGCACACTTTACATTAGATGGGAAAAATTTAAAAAAACTGTTTGAAAAATTGTTGCAGATGAGCACTTATCTTCGTGTCTTTTAAAACATACTTAATGTTAAAAAGTAAAAAAAAAAGTATTAAATGATCTAAAATAAAAGAATGAATAATTAAGAAAATAAGTAGATTGGTTATGTGCTGAGCTAAGTCTGAGCTGAAAAATGCAGCAGTTAAATTCAGCTTAGGTGTCTTGTAAGTAGAAAATAAATTGCAGAAACCTCTTCATTCGTGAAAAGAGTTTCCATTAAATTGTTTTGTTTCTTTTACAGTGATGTTCACTATGCACAAGACTCGGGAGTCACTCGAAGTAGAGAATTAAAGAGTAATAGCTTGTGAGGATATATAGCAAAGATAACGGTTAGTCCTAGACTTGGTTATGATTATAGTGATCAGGAAAACATCTTGGAAGTCGGTTCCACAGAGCTGTGGTTCGCGCAAAGAAGAAGCTGCTTGAGTGGAACTTAGCAGTGGAATACGGAAGGAATGAGAGGATTTCGCTACAATGATGGATCCTAGTTTCGAAGGTTAGAATTAAGGAATGTAGTTGACCTGAGCATTTTCCATGAAAGTAGTAACAGAGCAATGAGAGACTTGTGACATTTTGTCTGTGAGGAAGTGGTTGGGGGGTGGAAAATAATTTGTCACCCACAAGGATGCGGAGACGCCTTTGGACTCTTGAGACTGGAAAGTGAGAACCGTGCATCTCCTGCCCAAATATGATATCAGTACTCCATTTTAGACCTGATCTGGCTCTTGTAAATGTAAAGGATATCACTGGAGCGGTAGAGGAAACAAACCGTATTTCCTGCTTCTTTGGTGATTGATCGCATGTATGGGTTTCACGAGGTCCTGGTTGAGTCTAAGGTGCAATAGTTGCTCAAAGCACGGAGCCTTTCTGATGGAATATCCATTTATCTTGACTGGTTGTAGTTTAGAGTCCGATGGGATGTCACTATTTTTTTTTTTGAGGCATTGAATTTAACTCGCCAGTTTTCCCCTCACTGAGATGGTAGAACACTATCAGAAGAGAAATCAGTTCTCAATGTCTGGTCATTTAGAGTTTTGGAAGTGCACCCATCATCAGCATAAATATTCACAAATGATAGGAAAATACTGTAAGGCATATCTTTTATGTAAAATGAAAAGAGGGTTGGTCCGAAAAGCGAACCTTGCTAGAGCCTCGAAGAACTGACCGTTAACAACTACCTTCAGATACTTACCCATTAGGAAGATTCTTTGGTACAAAGAATGCTATTCACTGGTTTACATTGGTAGAGGAGGAATTGCCACTCAGTTATTATGATTGAAAAAAGATCACATGTAATGAAAAGTTCATTTCTCATATGTAAAGCACCATCCATCCATCCATTCATCCATCCATCCATCCATCCATCCATCCCTCTATCTATCTATCTATCTATCTATCTATCTATCTATCTTGAGAGTACATTAAATATCACTAAAATTGTGAAACTTTAAACTTTATATTTACAACGCTTTTCGTAATAATCCCTTTATTTTGAATTGTGGGATTAATGGTTGTGAAATATTATATCCCAATCTCATTTTTAGAAAAAAAATTATGACTCAAGGGAACGTTTTCTGTCTTTCTCACACACAGAGACATACATATGAGCACACGCAAACACATATTCATATATATATATATATATATATGTGTGTGTGTGTGTGTGTGTGTGTGTGTGTAAAAACTTTTGTAAGCACCTGAAACATGTCTACTAATTTATCGAGAATATGACTCGAATTTGATAGCAGTCTTCGATTGAAAACAAAACCTTATAACAAAGCAGTAAATAGCAGTTGTAATTTAGGTTCCTGTTAATTTTACAAGTGAAAGCAAATTGATTCGATGAATACGGCACATGAACGACCCTCTGAGAATTTGAACAACTATTCAAACTGCTGAGTGAAGGCTTATTTTAACATAACCATTTAAAGAAGTAACTAGAAAAGTCTTGGTACGAACGCTTCAGGGAGTAAATAAACAGTGCCCTTGGATAGAATGGTTTTCTTTAAAAATTGGACATGAAACAAAACGTTATATGCAACTACTTATGAATATTTATATGAATAAATTCAACTAACCGTGTTTAACTTTGCACTTTCGACATGATCATTTACGACAAAGGAGACTTCTTGCTGTGTGGAGATGATCCTCAATGCTATCGTTGCTTCAGTTAAATTTTGACCAATCACGCATGCATTGGTTATCAAATTGACTTCATGGGAAGAATTTAGCTTATTTTTATCCTGTTTGAAATCTATTCTCAATTGGAACATATCACTGTAAGAATTGCCGGCAAAGAAATGAATGGTGAGTCGACCAGGATCAAATTTTCCGCTGTTAACTCCTGACCGATCATCTCTAGTGCTTGCTTTGATCATAACGAAAGGATCAACTTGAATGAAAGTATTTTTTGCGTAGTCTCTCACTACATGGCCATCAAACGTTATATTCAGAGTGAGATCACACATCTTTTGACTTGTTTCTGAAAATTAAAATTCTTTCTTTTAGATTCAAGTACTTATAATTCATTTCTTGAAAAAAAAAAAAGCAACTATTAAAATAATATAAAATATTGTAAGAAATATTTTCTGAATATTTTCACTGTTTATTGACATTAACATTTAGAATGTTGTTATTATTTTAAGTAATGTTAGATAAAAATAAGCACTATTATAGTTTTACATGATCTATAATTTTATGAATTGCTTTTATAATTTGACAACGGCAATTTACTTTTAACAATCGATCATTTATATTAACAGTAATAATGATATTTCAGGGATACATAACAGTAATAATGAAGTTTGTAGTAGATATAATGAGGAAAAAAGGGTTAGAAAATTTGATGCAGGACATATATAAAATAAGAGGGGCAGACCGAAACAGTGAGTAACCCTTCTAAACAAGCGTGCGTAGATGGATGACAGAAGAGGGAATGGGATGTACAGTAAAACAACAAATATTACTAGGAGCTTTAAAGGATAGGAGATTGTGGAGAGTCACGATCGCTTACATTCTGATACAAAGAAGAAGAAGAAAAGTAAAATTAACCGTTTCCATACAGGAAGCATTAGGCATACATTGACAGAATGGTTAGTGTTACTGTCAGTTGAAATTTATAAAATCTTTATCTTAAAACGGTTTTCAGGGTATCAGACATTCAAAGTCCACTAAATGATATAGCTCCTTTTTAACACTGATAGGAGTTTCCTTCCAAAACGTTTGGTTTTGATAGCGTAGAATGTTAACACCTTCAGTATATTATTATTTTCTCTTTAGTTATGTGCTACACATTTTTGCTACTGTTGTAAGTGTTCAAGTCATATTAGTTTTGCTAGATGGTAACGTTGTTTGTTTGTAATTTTGTAGCGCCAGTCAATAGGGTTTGATGAAGGACCGTCTTCTTTGAGATTCAAACAATTTATTCGTTTGAAGCCATTTCTAGTCATTGATCTAAAAAAAACAATTATATGCATATGACAGTTTAGCCAATTTTGAATGAGTGTGTGGCGATGTATGGAATTCATTTTTTAAAATCGTTTTACCCCCAAGCAAGGCAGTACTGCCACTGGTGCGCAAGGGGATATATAAAAAGAGAGCAGAAATTTACATAGCGAATAGAAAGAGGAACTAGTTACAGGGGTTGTCAGAGAATGGGTAAGAGAAGGATGGGAATACCGGTGTGAAGAGAGTTACGTGAGAGTAGAGTGAAACGGGAGAACAGCAAAGTACAGGGGGGTGTCGGGGAAAGGATAAGAAAGGATGGGAGTCAAGGAGATAAGAGATGGAAATTGACGTTGCATTTAAACTTTTGAAAATTGTAGCTATCAGGGAAGCAAGTATACGGAAGGGAATTCTACAAACGAGAAGTGCGAAAAGAAGACCTGTTATAGTAAAAAAGGCAGTTACATTTAATTATTTTGACGATAAAAGTCTGGTTGCTCGAGTAAATTCGTGTAGAGGGGGAATATGAATGATGGCTCTCCATTTGGTTCTTTATAGCTCTTAGTAAGGTTTATCTTTTCGCTCTCTCTCCCAATCCTTATCCTGTCAACCGTTTACACAAGCAGGCCAGGTAGATTATTCGTTGCTTTCTTCTGTTATTTTTGCCTTTAATATATCATATGCTCCAACACATCTTTCTCATTATGTAACCAAGCTTTTAGCTGTTTAGAAACAGCTAAAAGCTTGGTTATGAGTTTTTGGTTCAATTTTTTTTAAAACCTCCTTGTTACTTACAGGATCAGTTCATGAAATTTTTAGTATCCTTCTGTAGAATCACATTTCTGTTGCCTCAAGTATCTTCTTTATCTGTGAGGAGACTGTCCAACATTTACTGCTATATAGGAGAGTCGATATTAATTAACAGTTCAGCACACTCTTCTTTGTTTCTAAGAAAACTTCCTTGTTTGTTAATACTTTACTTAGCTTTTAAAAGGCAACTTTCGTTATTCCAAGCGCCTTCGAATTTCGGTGTCATATCTTTGTCCTTGGTTAAAAGACTTTCCAGGTATTTAAATTTTTGTACTTGCTTGATTTTGGTGTTTCCAATTCGTAGTTAGAAGCTTGGACTGTTTCTCTTGCTGGCAATTATATATTCTGTCTTCTTACAATTGGTTTTATTCTTTTCTTTTGCTACATTCTGTAGAAGTTCCTGCAGTTTCTTTTCTGTGTTTACTATCAGCACTAAGATTTCCAGAGCTGAATAATGTAAAATGATCTAGCATAGAGCAATAGCCAGAAACAAACAAAGCTATTGCTCTGTAGAAACCCATTCTCTAGTGTGGAAGTGAATTGGATCAGCACTTGATACCATAATATTGTGTTCCAGTAACAAATTAAATCAAATGAAGTAAATATATATCCTATATAGTAATTATCTTATATGAGGATGGACCGAAAATATTAAAGTCTGAAGTGGAATCTGCAGTAGCCAAACTGAATAGAAACAAAGCAGCGGGACCAGATGGCATAGTCCTAGAGCTGCTTATAGCCCTGGAAAAATTTGATATAGAAAAAATTACTGAAATAATAAATGAAATATATAATAGTGGGGTTATACCAGATGATCTCAGCAAGTCTATCTTCATAGCAATACTTAAGAAGTCAGGATCAGACGAGTGAGAACTCCACAGAACCATCAGTTTAATGAGCCATATAACAAAACTGATAGTCCAAATCCTGATGAATAGAGCGAGAAGCAGAATCAGGCCAGAGATAGGACGATAACAGTGTGGTTTCATTAAAAACACGGGAACAAGGAATGCCATATTTATGATTAGGATGCTCTCCGAAAGGGCAATACAAATGAAGAAGGACTTATACCTGTGCTTTATTGATTATGCGAAGGCGTTTGACAAAACACGCCACAAAGAATTGATGGAGATGCTCGGCGGCCTGGGCATATTTGGGAAAGACTTGAGGGTAATAAAGAATCTTTACTGGCAGCAAACCGCTTGCATACGGACAGGTAATGAATTGAGTAGATATACAAAGATAGAAAGGGGTGTAAGACAAGGATGTGTCTTTTCCCCGGATCTGTTCAACTTGTACAGCGAGAATATTTTGAGGACCCTAGAAGTTATGCCTGGATTCGTAATCGGAGGCCACAATTTAAACAACCTAAGGTACGCTGATGATACAGTGCTGATAGCAGACACAGAAAGGAAACTACAAGACCTCTTACAGAAGGTAGCAGAAGAAAGTAACAAGAAAGGACTAGAAATAAACTGCACGAAAACCGAATGCATGGTCATCAGTAAAAAAGGCAGCCCAAAATGCCAAATACAGGTCGGGGATACCAGAATCAAGCAGTTACAAAAATTTAAATACCTGAGAAGCGTTATAACAGAAGACGGAAAGTGCGACACAGAGATCCGAAGGCGAATTGGCATGGCGAAGGAAGCATTCCAGAAGTTGAGTATGGTATTAAGAAACAGGACAATTTCGCTAGAAACTAGGAAGAGAGTACTGGATCGCTACTTGATGTCCGTCCTTCAATATGGCAGTGAATGCTGGACAATACCATCAAAGATGAAGGAAAAACTTGAAGCAACTGAAATGTGGTTCTTCAGAAGAATGCTGTGAATCTCATGGATCGAGCATGTGAGCAATGATGAGGTCTTGGAAATGATGAAAACAAAAAGGAAATTAATACTGAGCATCAGGAAGAGACAGCTGAAGTTCCTGGGACATGTAATGAGGAAGGAGGGCCTGGAGAACCTGATACTAACAGGCCAGATAGAGAGAAAAAGAGACAGGGGAAAGCAACGGATAACATATTTGAAGGACCTAATCAGGTGGATGACAGAACGAGGATTGCACGGTGTAACAGGAGAAGGTGTGCTCAGAGCCACCAGGGATAGGGAAACGTGGAAAGCCATGATCGCCTACGTCATGAAAGAACAGGGCACATGTTATTCGGCGATCGGTTCATAATTTACTTTAAGTGGGTAAAAAAATCAAACTTTCCTGTGTAATGGATATCGGCTCGGAGTGAGAAATCGGAGAGCCGAGTTCGAATTCCAGTTGGATTCGTTGCATTCTACTTACGTGTAGATAAACTTGGGAATAAATCCAACTATTCTCTCTCCAGTTTTGGGTTAAATAGCAGGACAGATTGGGTTCTATATCCTTGCTTGGCAACAAGTCTACCACAGAAAGAAATGGCAACTGACTGCGGGAAAATCATCTGCCTAGTCAGTCATGGATCGCAAGAGACGTGATCACTCAAGCGTGTATCACGTATGACAGTTAACTGACTGATAATTTCTACATTTTTGTCACGGACTTATGTTTGGCTATTAGATGCAATTAAAACATACACTTCAATTTATTAGACATGGCAAAATATCAGTTTTTCCCTCTATTTTTAAAACGTAAAATTGACCTGGTAACTTTTGTTTCAAACTGTAGATTTTTAAAAATAATTTAGTAAACATAATTTTATGTAAATATTTTTTGCGTATTAGGTTGATGTTAAAACCACCAGTATTTATTTGACAAAATATTCTATTCATTTAAATTCATAGAATCAATATTTGGCTTTTTGTGGCTTCACACTTTCAGCTAAATTCTGTATTCTACCATAAAAAATAAAAACGAATTTGATAAATTTATAGAATAAATTATTTAATCTTCAAAATATTTTGTTTGCTTTTATGATTTTACTTCACCTTTCAGATAAATTACGTACTCCGTCATAAAAATACAAAAAAACAAACAAACAAACAAACAAAAAACAAAAAAACTTTGAGTTTTGATTTGATAAAACTGCGACCAAATCACGAACGTTGTATAGAGCAAAGCAAAATATAAAAAATATAAGCAACAACTCTGTATTTGGAAGAACTTCTTATCCTAGTTCTATTATCTTTTATTGCGTTGATTTAAAACATGTGTACGTGCGCTGGTACGAAGCAAAACCCCCGGACAAATGCTTTGCTTAGAAAAAAAAGGGTATTTTCTCTCCCGCTGCTTTTCTGCTTCACTTCTAATTTTTAAAGTAAATTTATTTGCAGTTTGTGCTGCATCTTCCTTCAAAAGTTCATCCAATTCACCAGTTTTCTCGTTCTATTGCGTTATTTCCTAGAGATCTTAAATTTTCTATTTTAATCTTTCCCCTATAGACGCAGATTTACTGCTATAAAATTCAGGGATCCTTTATCAAGCTTTCGTTACATATCCTTCCAGGTCAAACATGGATAAAAACTGTTGATTGTGCGTTTTATATTAAATTATGTTTTTTAACAAAATAAAACAGAATTATAATATCTTTTTGCTATCAATTCTTAACAATTCCTGCACAAGAAATACAAACATTGAAAATTTTCGAACATTGTGTAAATATGACAATGGGAATGTTTGTTTCTGTCTGAATTTGTCTGATGTAGTAAACGTCTCCAAATATTTGATATCCCAACACTGGGTCATAAAACCTAATTTGATGAAGATCTATACTATAAAATTAAGACTTTAATTTCACTTTATGTTGGGTTATTGTATAATCAAAGAAGTAATTGATTTTATAGCTGCGTGTTTATAAAACAGGGCTAGATTTAAAGAAAGGGATTTAATAATATGTGAAAAATATTTAAGTAAGTCTAAAAATATTTACAGTATGGAAATTCTTGCGTTGTTTAGCACGTTAATCTTTTAGACATTCCGGGTGATTGGTATTTTACAAATTGGCAAGTAAATACCCAATCATAAATTTTATAAAGTTAAATTATATATATATATATATATATATATATATATATATATATATATACCATATGTAAACCATAAAGGCACACAAAATCACTAGGACATTACAAATAAAATATGAATAAAGTTGTGAGAAAAATGTTTCGAGAAATTGTTGAGCGTTAAACGTTATATATTAAGATAAAAAGTCTTGTGTTCATGAAGGTTTTGGGAAAATGTATATATTCCCAACATTTTCGAGAGTTAAAAATCTCAAACATTGAAAAAGTGTGTTTTTTAACAATTTTGTTTTAAGGCAGAATGATTTATTGCAGTCTTTGTAGAAAAGCATACTTCTCCCCAATTGGCTTCGCTACCCATTTGAGGATTATAAACAGGTTTGAAAGACCCTTCTAAAACCTTCGTTCCTGAAATCAAACCATAGTTAGTTATCCGAATTTTCTGCAATTTCTCTCAAGAACTATAATGCAGCTATTGTATTTAGTTGTTATTTTCCATTCAATGATTTTTCTTTGTGATCTGTCCCTTCAGGACTTGGACGATCATGGCTCACCACAATTCCCTTTCCTTTGTAGCTCTTAGTAGATTATATCTTTTTCTCGAATCTTCTAAACCCTGTTATGTATTCAGTTTACGCAATCTTATTTCATGGGTCTCTCTTTTCCTCTGTCTCTCTCACCTTCAACATGTCCCGTGGGTATCGAATTTTCTAAGCTCCCTTTCTTGATTATGAGCCCCAGAAATTTCACCTGACAAAGCGTACATTGTTTCTATTTTAAAATAGGATATTGTTTATGTTGAACTCTATTGAATTTTTCTGTGAGACATTTTTCGAAGGTACAATCACAATCACAAATCAGGGAGCCGAGTTCGAATTCCAGCTGAAGTCATTGCATTCACTTACGCGCAAATACCCTTGGGAAAGGTATTAATCCGTCTCTTCCTTCCAGTTATGGGTTAAATAACAGGACAGATTGGGTTCTATAGCTTTGGTCGGCAACCAGTCTACCGCAGAAAACAATGGCAACCTACTGCGGGATAATCTTCTGCCCAGTCAGTCATGTCTCTTTCGAGACATGATCGCCTAAGCGAGTATCACGTATGGCTCTTAACTGACAGACAATCACACGATCACGAGTCAATCATTAGACGCAGAGGAGCACCACATGTACTGCAGCTGCATTAAAAGTTGCATGTCTTAGGCAAGTCAGTTTTCCTTCTCCTACACCGGTTGCCACATAAGGCTATAGAAACCAGACTGTCCTGCTATATACCCTTAGCTATTGGAGAAGAGATGGATTCATATCTTTCCCAAAAGTATTAGCACGCAAATGAATGTATCGAACTCGACTGGAACTTGAACTCGGTTCTCCGATTCCTCAATCCAAGCCGCAATCATTATTCAACCGTGTCTTCATTGTGAAGCATTTACAAGATGTGAACGTAAAAACAGCTAGATGTTCATACATATTGGCGGTTATTACGAATAAATCAATATAAAACTTTCAGATCTGTTTAAAATAGCTGACGTTACATCAATACAAAATAGAATACACAAACCTTACCAAAAATAAATAAAACTAACCGTCTAATAAAGCAATACACCAATAAATAAATACTAACCCTCTAATTCTGTAATTATTTTCGGATTCCAGTCGCACTGACATTTCTCTTGATTCCAGATCAGCCCAAAATGGCATTTTTGAGTCACCCAGGTACCATAGACATAGACTTGGAAACTGTTGTTATTCTTCGCATCAGCTTGGTAACCAGAGCATCCAAGTATTGTTTCAGTTGTCATTTCTTCGCCTATCGATGTTATAGGAAGTTCCAATAAAATACCTTTCCGAGAACGTTTATGGAAATCCAGATCTGCAAATTATTTTTTTTAACTTGAAAACAAGACATAAGTGTGTTGACTGAGATTTATTTATTGATCTATGTCAATTTTGGAGCTAGATCAACTTTTTTTTAAAAACAAGTTGTTTATTGTATTTGTTTTAAACATTATTTTTATTGGATACTCGTATTTGAGGTGATACCCTGTTTTTCTTTATATAATTAAACAGCATATTTATTTATATCTATCGGCCTGAATAATCGAGAAATCTTGTTAGGAAAATATGCGTCCCCTAGAAGAAACCGTCAATTAATCTGACGTCTCTTAGATCGACCACAATGGACTTACAGCCAGACAAAGCTCGAAATAATGCCTTTAAACACACACTTTTCCTGATTTTTCGAAGAATTCATATCTGCTCTGTTTTCGTGTCCTAATGTAAACAAATGTAAGCAAAGACAAATTATTTATGGAATTTTATACAAAATCCGTTACGAAAGGGATTACCTTCGACATATTTTAATTGTTTTAAACATTATTTTTAATGGATATTAGTATATGAGCATTTTTAATGGATACTCGTATTAAAAATAATGTTTAAAACAAATAAATTAAAAATAAGTCGTAGATAATCTATTTCGTAACTGGTTTCGTAAAATTTCGTAAATAAATTGTTTATAATTGACGGAACCAACTCATTAAACACAACATTGAGGCAGTGAATTCAAACTTAATGACGTTTTGGTTATTTCTTTTAAATACTAAATGATCATTTAGGTCGAAAAGTCTGTGGTTCGATCTTACGTAGCCGTTTATTAAAAGATATAATGTTTCAAGATAAAACGAGAAGACATTTTTTCAGAACAGGGCAGAGTACTTCCGAGTTAGTGGCCAGTCTCTCTTATTTTGAAAGTTTTAGGTAGCTTTTTGGATAGACAGTTTATTCAAAACAATAACGAAATAGAAAATATATATAAAAAGTAACCAGAAATCATATTTATATATGTAAAATTATAATTATATCAAATGAAAATAAACTATATAAATATGTAAATTATAAAATATGTAAAATTTAGTAATAGATTTACAAATAGGATGAAGCTAATTCTGAAAATATTTATGTAAGTAAATACATTTGGCTAAAGAGTCATGCGTGATTTAGATATTTTGATATTAATTCACATTGTCAACTGTTTTTTATGGACGGAGGTGTTTTTTTTTTGTCTAATTGAAAATTAATTTATCTCATCATCTAATAGATCCCCGGAGTACGATGTTGATTCCTTCATGGAATTACTCTGAGCAATGGAATTACTTTGTGATAGCCATGATGTACGAGAGTAAGGACATAAAATTAAAAAAAAATTACTTATAGAAGCAAATAGAATAATTGGTGCTAAGTGACTGTACATTGAATAAAATGAGTACATGCTGCATTCTTTGAGGAATAAAATTACTTCGCGGTACTTATCATTAATGAGAGTATATATATATATATATATATATATATATATATATATATAGTCATCAGCAGACAGATCTGTTTCGCTGTATCACAGCTCCTCAATACGGTTAGACTCCGATTGATTCTAACTCAGGATTGAAACCCAACCGAAGTGGCGTTACGCGGCGATTCTACCTCTGGGCCATGGGGGCACGGTAGAAGAAGGCAGACTTTTTAGCATGTATATTATCACTATACACGCCCAATAGCCAGAGTACTCTAATTCATTAGTGAATGAGCGATGCGTACATGCCAGGGTAGCTACTGTTTTTCAAAGTCTACCATTCTTCCAGAGTGCTCAATCATGGTGTGAGAGCGTAAATAGATATGCTCCGGATATATATATATATATATATATATATATATATATATATCCGGAACATATCACCTTCGACTCCCGTCCCGACCGTGTGTTTGATAGCAAATCTTATCAACATTTGCTCTTCCTACCTACATTTATATACGTTACAAATTAAACTAGGCATAACTAATTATTAAAAAATGAAAAATTATTACGAATTTTGACATCATTCTGAGTTCTTTTTATTTTTCTTGTTCAAATGCGTGAATTTGTTTTGCTAATGTTAGTTCTTGAAAAAACAAACATTATATAAAATTCACTATTTTTATAGATAATGTTAAATGTGTTAAAATTAGTCAGTATTTTAACAAGAAAAATCTCAAGCTGATATTAAAAATTACTGCAAAACCATGCTGATTTATTTCAGACGGAATGATCTATTATGACATGTCTCTAATTTGCATTTAGATACATTGCATTTATTTTCAAATTTTCTACTTGAATTTTTCACCTATATTGCGTATGATCCATTATCGTAAATAACGAGGTTGCAGCCAAATTTTATTTCATATGAATACTACCTTATGAACATTGAGATGTAGAGTCGGGTGCCCTGTATCATAGATTCCAGGGAGGATCGGATCATAAATTCGAATTATACATTCGGTGAGAACCCACGAAAACCTTACACCGACTCTCTCTCTCTATCTTTATCTCTCTTTATATATATATATATATATATATATATATATATATATGCACACACACACACACACACACACAAATATATATATATATATATATATATATATATATATATATAAGTAAATAAACAAATGTTACTGAGAGGCCCTAAATAGAAAGTAAAAATATACCAAATTGTACAGGGATAATTTGTCAAAAGATAACGACAGAAAGAAATGCCACTGTTAAGTGAAGCTTAAAATCAAGAATCTAATCGCTTAATTCAAATTTGTGATGAATTGACTTTCACGCAACATTTTAACATTTCAGCTGATACAAAACAGAATTAAATATCAACAGGAGAGTATTAAACTAATCGAGCAATAACTTACCTTTATTTCGATCGGATGAATCTCTTACCGTTCCAGTATTTCTTGTTTGATGCGAACAGTGAATACAGGACGTAAGCAGAATAATAAAAGCCAGCACAGATGTTAATCTAATTTTTGCCATGTCTGTATAGATCTGTAAACAGAAAATATCTCTTCTCTATTTAAAAAGACATGAGCTGCGATGTTTAAAAATTATATGTTGTGTTATTTATAATATAGGACCTATTTGGTAACATTTTAAACGACACTGAAAATAAATTTAGGAATATTTTGAAGTTTTGTCATAAAAGTCGGCCATAAAAGAAGATGAAATTGCTAATAGATTTAATATTAAATATCAGTATACCCGTACCATAATAAAGGACGCAATATTTAATTATTCAATTAAATGTGTTAAATTAAATTAAATTAAAATATATGAACTTTATGCTTCTCTGTATTTTCTTATTTATGTCCGATACATCATAAATATTTTTTATAACAGACAAAATGTTAGTATATATTTGATGATAAATTTATATTTTTATTCCTTTCTTATTTATTTATTGATTTCTATTATCATCGTTTAAATAATAATAATAATAATAATAATAATATTAATAATAATAATAATAATAATATTAATAATAATAATAATAATAATAATAATAATAATTCTTAAATTAGTACATTTGATGACGAACTGTTTACTCCAACATCCAGTATAATATACAGGGGTGGACAAATTAATAAAAACACCTATATCCATTGAGCCATAGTCCTCAAGGACACATGGCCCAGTGGAAACAGACGTTAGTTAGTTCCAGTGACTTGACCCAAAGAGTTGTGAATTCAATATCACGATACAGCAGTGAACAAATAACTTAGAAATTTACATTAAAGGCTACCAGAAATGCATTGCACATGGAATGTGAATGATATACCCCATTAATCGTAATAAAGGGTCCGGTTCGAAATTCTGAAATTTTGAAGGAGGCCAGATCGTACAACGATCAAAACGTCGTAAACATAGTAATATAGATGAGAACAATAGTCCGAAGAATGTAAATAGTAACTTATGATTCATTTTATAAAAACAAACGAGGAGTCGGTATCCTTTTCCACCATCATTGAAAGAATTGGAGACTGTTTTAGCTTAAGGATGGGTAAAAAATTCCTCTGGAAGCAATTCAAGCTTTGTATCTGTCGATCCTATGTAGAATTCAAGTTGTAATTACCGCTAAAATAAATTTGCTTGAAGTTTCAAAGTGTTTCCTTTTTTTTTGTTTACCCCCCCCTTTCTCTCTCTCTCTATATATATGTATGTGTGTGTATGTGTGTGTGTGTGTGTGTGTGTGTGTGTGCGTGTGTGTGTGTGTGTGTGTGCGCACGCGCGTGTTTATGCATGTGTAGATATATACTTCGGGCAGATTTCTCACCCCGAGAGGGTATTCCAGCTAAGAGAAGGAAAACTTTAATTTAAAATCCCTGCTGCCTTGCGGCAATACCCAATCATGGAAAAACCTTCAGTAGTAAACCCTGAGGAGCTGGAGTCCCTAGACAGTCCAATATTATGTTCAACTTCGTTCTGGCAACTTCTGTGACGAAGCCGGTGCCAAGCTGTATTGGATTCTACCTTACACTTGGACAACATCGTGACATGAGGAGGAAACACGTGCTGCATGGACAACAGTCGATCTCCCATTAAACCTTGCTCTTGCCTGCACACTGGAGAGGACACTGCAGCGTTGCCTAAGCGCGATTGAAAACACGGGAAGTAACAGTCTATAGATGGAATTCGAATGTACTTTTCTATGGGTAACTAGCCACCGACAAGAAACACTAAAGCGACCTCAATTTCGCTTCAGTTTCTGCAAGATGGACATGAGGGCGATTGACATAGAGCTTAAAAGGTGGGAAAATGTCACCAACGACCTCTCACGTTGAAGACGCAATTTACATCGAGGAGTGGAGCGAGAAAAGAAGAAACAGGGGCTTGTTGCCGGGAAGAATCGTGCTGGAAGGAAAGCAAACAACACAGCAACATCGGAAGAAAGGCTCTTCACATGCATTGGCTGTCACTCCCGTGCAGACCTGTACAGCCATAACAGATACCGAGCCGCCATCAGTAGCTGAGGCATAAATCTTTGGGCGCAGATCCATGGATTCTCTCGAAACCAAATGATACCATACACATCATGAATATTAAACTAAAAAAAGTAACTGATTTTCCCTTTGTCCCATATTAAAAAGTAAAACAGTTATAGCAAGCGAAATTAATTCTTAATACACAAATATATCTAAAAATATCTTACTTTAAAAACTTAACTATTCATAGACCCCAAATGGCCGAAGATTAAAAATAATGTCAATGATTCAGCAGCCATTTTACAAATATTTATTTTTTAGGATGTTTCTTTCTTTGTCAGTGCACTTAATACAGTAGTGAATATTAATCCCAAATATCATTAATATATAATAATCATATTATAAAGTGGAAATTTCAGATAAATAAAGTTGATGACTGCATCACAGAACGGAATAATTGATTCACTAATTTATTCTCTGAGTTTTATACACAACACAATCGTCAGGTGCTGAGTTTTATTAATTACTCATAGAGTATTCGTTAGGTGTGTGAAAAAGTTCCTAGCACTCTCTTTTTCGAAAATTAAAAACAAACAAACAAAAAAAAACACTAGAAACTTCTTCTCCTACCTTACATATAACAATTTCTAGTTCTTATCCGTAGGCTACTCTCCAATGTTGATTGAGAGCAATAAAAAGCAACTAAAAAAAAAGCTGAAAAATACGCGTCAAAATTAATATTGATAATAATGATATACAATGTCTGATAAAAATATATCGGTTCGGGGGCTATAAAAAGAAAACTAAAATACATATCAATTTGGCATTTAATTTCTATCAAAGTAGTCGCCTTCTGAAACCATACACTTAATCCAGCGTCATTTCCATTGATAGAAGGATTCTTGGAACACCTTTTTTTGGTTGATAACAAGCAGCTGTCTCGTCGCATCTCTTGGATTTACTTGATGTCTTGAAATCTTGTTCCTTTCAAGTGGAATTTGATTTTTGAAAAGAGGAAAAAGTAAAAAAAAAAAAAAAAAAAAAAAGGAGAGATACAGGTAATATGTTGGTTGTCGAACCTAGATAATGTTGCCTTTGTCCAAAAACTGCTTCACAATCCATGATCACTGATGGTATCTCTGTGGTGTGGTGAGACGATCACACTCTACACGCTTTCCTTCCAAGACACATAATCTAGTGAATAAAAGCGTTGGTTGAGTAACCAAAAAAGTGATTTGATACCTTTTTTCAATACTTGGTCACAGCAGAGAAAACAAAAACTTGGAGAGTTGAGTTACTAAATGGAATTATCTGACTCCTCCAAAAAAAAAAAAGAAAAAGAAAAAGAAAAAAGGCACGTTGAATTAGAACAATTTACCTACGCGGACTAAATAATGGGTTCGTATATCACTTGAAGAAGGTCAGAGCGTATAACGACCAAAACGTCATAAAGATAAGGACGATGTAAATAGTGCAAATAATTACAATACCTCATATTGACAGAAATTAGAATTCTATGAGAATTCTATTAGTGTAGAAGTTACGGTTACATCTAGCAATTTTAGCAGTGAAATGATGAGACCTAGCTGACAATCTAGTATTACGATTAAATTCATAAATCTATCGAATGCCATTAAATCTTTCAATAAAAAAGAAAAAAGTCGAAACATTTTTGTCATCATAGATATAGATATGACAAACTGCAAAAATCATTGTCTTACCTCAGGAAGTCGTGATTCTTTTTCGTTTGAATAGACGAATCCAACAATCAAATATTTCGTAAAGCCGAATACCGTTCACACACATTAGTCTATTTTACTCTAATGGCTCCCCTCATTCCTACAACACGGACACGGAAAAATTAAGTAAGAACAGAATGTCCACGTACTGGCATGTGTCACGCTCAACTGTGTGATTTTCTAGCATGTGAACATACGTCTATTTGGAATAGTTGTATGCGAACTTTTATTTACATTTGTCAGTTTGCTTTTCTGTGTACATACAATTTCAGTGTTTAATGCGGTTCTGTGTTTATTTTGGTATATGTATCAGCAAATGCGAAAGTTTGACTGGTGTACACACATAACAGTGAAACTGGGTATATATGTTTGTGAATTTCCCTAGAGCATACATATCTATAATTGTTTTTCATGTATGTCCATGCTTTTTGCTTTGGTTTGTATAAATATGTGCAAAGCTCTGAGTATAAGTACATGTAAATATTTGCACACGTTTGGGCCTTTGCTTTACGAGTATTTGGCTGTGACATGTTACAATATTTGAAAATAATTTTTGGCTATACTTTTTTAAACACACATCTATCTATCTATCTATCTATCTATCTATCTATCTATCTATCTATCTATCTATCTATGTGCAGAAATAAGAACGTGATTGGATGAGGAGATGAATAAATGTGAGTGCGTTTTTATGCATATAGTTTTTGTATATATGTCCTCAAATTGGGGAGCCGAGTTCGAATTCCAGTTGAATTTCTTGCTTTTACGCGAAAATACACTTTGGAAAAGTATTAATCTGTCTCTTCCCTCCAGTTATGGGTTAAATAACAGGACAGATTGGGTTCTATAGCCTTGGCTGGCAACCAGTCTACCGCAGAAAGCAATGGTAACCTACAGCGGGATAATCTTCTGCAAAGTTAGTCATGTCTCTTTCGAGACATGATCGCCCAAAGTGTGTATCACGTATGGCACTTAACTATACTATCGTTCATATATATATGTTTGTGTGTGTGTGTGTGTGTGTGTGTGTGTGCAAATATGTAGGTATGTGTATTACATATGACTATAAATGATATATTCAGTTGGTATGCATTTGAGCATATATACTACATATTTTAAATAGCGGCATTAATACCTACCGGTCTATAGAATGAAAGTCATATTAAAGCACACGGTCCCCTGACAGGAATCGAACCTGTATTTTCTTTTAATTGGAGAAATTCTATAAAGGTTCAATAGTTTTCATGAGGCACATTTCTTTAATAAGATCTTCGATCTCTGGATTTCTAGACATCACATTCAGTGTTAAAAAATTTCTGATCAAACAAATGTATACACTAAATATAACTTTTACAGTAACAATAAATAACGTCGGATTAAAAAATTCCAATAACTGCTTCTATATAGCGTCTCGGCCACGAAATTACTGTACGTCGGATCTAACGACTGTTTCTACTGCCAAAAGGGTATTTGGTTCGAACCCTGCCAAAAAGCGCGTATTTTTCTTCAATTTTTTTTTTTAATATTCAGGCCGGTAGGGGAAAATAAATAAATATAATGTTTAATAAATAAGCAGATCGCCTACTCAAATTTGGTATCCTCTAAAAATAACGTTTAAGTAATAAAATCTGTCGGATTGATAAATAAAATTCCATTACTTCTTTTTTTATCGCTCTTTTCTTTTGTTACATCTAGTGTGCAACTTTAACATCTTGATTATATCATTATTTCTCGGACGGATAAAGAAGTTATTCCTCACAAAATACTGATCAGATTCTAGGAAGTTATGCTGGTAAATTTTTTTCAACATCCCTCACCCTCATATATATATATATATATATATATATATATATATATATATATATATATATATATATATGCGTGTGTGTGTAAAGATTTTAGATATATTTGTAAAATGACAATATGAGTAAAGATAAAAAGAAATCTTAATTTAGCCGACTCGTTTCGTCTTCTGTAGCAAATGTTATAAAATAAAATTATTTCCTTGATAAAGTAACATAGAAGACAAAACGCTTCGGCTAAAATAAGTTTTCCTCTTTTCTTTATTCACACACACACACACACACACACACACACACACACACACACATATATATATATATATATATATATAACAGACAATGAATGTTCATTATGTTTAATCATGAGCCGTTCTAAACATCGTATTTTGGCTTTATTTTCACCTGAAATTAAAGCCAAAATACGATGTTTAGAACGCCTCATGATTAAACATAATAGGTATTCATTGTTTGTTATATTTAACAGTACATATTTAGAAAATTATCTGCTGCATCGATACACTATATATATATATATATAGGTAGTTACCTTTTCTTTTAAGAATCTTTCATTGAATACTGTCGACAAGGAAGTTTTAATCACTCTATTACTGAGTTTTTCTAGCATTCTAACGTTTTTACGCACACACACGTACGCGCGCACGCGCACACAAACACTATATATATAGGTAGTTACCTTTTCTTTTAAGAATCTTTCATTGAATACTGTCGACAAGGAAGTTTTAATCACTCTATTACTGAGTTTTTCTAGCATTCTAACGTTTTTACGCACACACACGTACGCGCGCACGCGCACACAAACACTTATTATATATATTATAAAAAAGTGAAAGAACACATAGATTAAAACTCACTGTTCAATCATTTACTTTTATAAATAGTGCTCGATACAGAGTAGAGCTTGATATTGTAATTTTGTTATTGCAATGGTTTATAAAAGCATTATATCACTACACAAAAACTTTCATGTTTCAAAACAATAATGTTCTTCTTCAGGGGATATGTTAAAATAAATGTTGAAAATGATTTATTTTGGAAAATAATATGAATCCATGGTTATTTAGGACATTAGAGAGTGGTAGTTTGAGAATATGTTTTTACTTGTGTCAATATTATTCAATCAAATAACCAAATGGTTATCACAATGTTAAAGTTGAAGTTACTCAATTTAACTAAGAAACATTTTCCTAATAATAACCATTTAAGTAAATTTTTTTAAATAAAAATGCACTTAAATTAAGTTGTAGTTGTAATCTAAAAAAATCGTTAACAATCATAATAATAAAATCTTAAATCAGCACGTAAACCAAATTAACTATCTAAGTAATAAAGATAACAATAATGCAAACTAATGTAATTGTTAAAATCTTAACAATTGCCCACTGAAAATAGGTGCCTAACAAATTCTCTTGTGTACCAATGTAATATAACATAAATGTAAATCCAACTATTAAAAAATTACATTGGATCTACTAAGAACACCTTTAAAAAAGCGTTAGCATATGCACTTAAGTTCCTTCAAAAACAACACGCATCGAAACCAAATATTCCTTTCTTTATATTTCTGGAAGTTAATGGATAGAAACAAAACCCCCCAAAGCAAAATGAAAAATTCTGAAAAAGAAAACAACAAAAAAAACAAAACAAAAGAAAGAATCTGTAAGTCGTTCTACGATATTTGCCCTCTGTGCCTGAGTGAAAAGCATCAGATTTTAAGGTTCCCTAAAAATAAAGAACGACTGAACCGTAGAGATGAATTGACCGTTTTATGTAAACATCGAAAATATTTTTCTCTAAATTTTAATTAATTATAATATTTCATTCATAAATTATGCTCCAATATAACTTAAAAATTAAAAAATTATTTTGCTAAAATAAATGATTCACATAATACTTAATTGTTTTTCTTAACTACAGTATACCAAAGTATACCGTAATTATTTCATCTTAATTCTAACCTAAGCATTCCAGCCCCTTTACTCTAAGGTAGTACAAAATCTAATTTTAAATAAAACCTAAAATCCAACCTGCTGTTAAAATTATTGTCTAGCCATTCAAATATATGGTCCCACTATGTATCGTATCCAGATAAAATTAAAGTGACATGTCTAAATACCAAGCCATATTGCATCCTTTCGCGACCCAGATCATCAATCTTCGTAGTTACTTAATTCTCAGATTTGATTTAACATTATTGACACACCGAAAACCATATTCACCAACTACCACTCCCTAATTACCTAAATAATCATGAATTCATCTTATATTTTTAAAATAGATCGTTTTCACCATTTATTTTAACATATCACCCGAAGAAGAACAGTATTGTTCTGAAACATGAAATTTTTTGTGTAGTGATATAATGCTTTTATAAACCATTCATTGTAATTACAAAATTACAATATATATATATATATATATATATATATATATATATATATATATATATATATATATATATAACCTCTCCTACAATAGTTGACAGTTCTTTTGTGTATTTTATAAATAAAGGCTGAATTCAGTCCGTCACAAAGTCAGAATCTTAAATTGTTCTTCACTGTTTTTCGTATTATAATTCAGCTGCATACTAATTTTTTGTTGATTTTTTTCTTTTGTTGATCAGTCCATTAGCTATCAAACCTTTTCAAAAACATTGCTAACTCTATGTTTACGAATTGCATGTAAAAGCAATAGTTTAAGGGAAGAGTATCTAAGCATTCATGCTGACACAGTAATTAATAGTACTGAGAATGGTAACAAAACAATTTTGAATTTTGATTGAATAAAAAGCATGAATCTACATTTCCCTATGCTCTGTTTCTTCATATACTTTAAAATGCATATATGTATCCTGTAATGATGCTTGATCGAGAAAAGAATAGGCAAATGAATGCTTCATCAAACAAATCTTCCAATTTTCTGCTCAGAGAGTCACAATAAGAAACTGTTGCTTCCATAGTTAACCATGATAAGGGCTAATAAGCTACTGAAATAGTGTTTATTTTACACAAAAAGATATTTTGCGACATTATGTCATTACCATTTCATATGTTAAATCGGTTAAGAGATTGAATATAAGTTGTAATCCGCGCTCATCTTGACATTTGGATAACAACAAATAAAAGCAAAAAGAAATAACTCGGATTCATATATTAGACTTAACAAATAACGAATTTTATTCTGGCTGATACATCACATTTATAACAATCTATCATCAGAGTCTTAATACATATATCGGAATCCAGAGATCATTTTACATTACAAAAAGGGGTGATAAGCTCTATTAGTATGTTGAAGCATGTCTACTGAATCGAAATCACAAATCATTTAAATGATCTTGGAGAATCATGATTTCGCTAGAAAGAAAAATCTATATTTTTTATTATTTGTGAAAAAGTAATCTAATTTTGAATATTTGCTGAATTAAAATCAATTTCCATAACTTAGAAAATGAAATAACTTAAATATTTAGTTTAAACTTTTCTATTCCCATTGTCTTTATTATTAAATCACATTTAAAATGTATTAAAAATAACTGCTACAGTACAAAGGAATTATGTGATGGGCAAACGAACACAATTTCTTATAATTAATATAATATTTAAAAATAAATAATATTTCTACATTAAACCGTGGAAAAATTAATGGAAATCATATTTTTATATAAATATAAAAATTATATATATATATTGTACTTGTTATAGAATTTTAAATTAATGATTAATGACAAAGTGGAAAAATATGTGTAACGCGTTTTGTCCTTTTAGATTTTATCAGACTAAATCAATGCTTTTGTAGATGAAATCGCATATGTTTTAGAAGGAGAGGAGTAATATAAGAATGTAAACGTTGGTTATAATTATTCACAGATAAAAATGCTGAAAATCTTGGTTGCGCTTAAATTTAACAATAAATAATTATTTTAAAATGTGTCTGATTATGTTGTCTAACCATTTTCACTAAGTTTTTCTATGCTTTTGTTCCAGTTTTTATTACTTTTATTATTAAGTCTCAGAATTTTTCCACTTTTTCATTAATTTAACATTGTTCTGATATAAACCTTTAGATATGTTCTCTCATAATTTTATCTGAATATCAAATTAAAAAAAAACGTGGGAAATGAACAATTCAGAATATGAATATAAAAATTCTCAAAACATTCTCAACGCCCAACCTGCATACCTAAATACGACTGAATGTACATATAAAAATGTATATTTTTAATGAATTATATTTTTAACTGAAAATATTCTATTTATGTACACTTTTGTGTATAGATTTCTGTTGAGACAAGAAAAATGACAATAACAACAACGAACATTCAAAGGCAAAAACAAAATTCGTTTACTGAATTAATAAGAATTTTACAACACAAAACAAAAGATATTTCATCTGATCGGACATTGGTTTTTTGATTACTGAATACTTTAGTCAGCGAATCATTACGACATTCATTAAAAATTCAAAAGTGATTTTTTGTCCTAAAATGCAGTGAAAGGCTTTAACATATTTAATTTCAGACAAGTTCATATTCATAAACGTTTACAACACAAATTTACATGGTCACATTTTAAAAAATTAAAAACAAAACTGATTGCTCTTTCAAATATTACTCAAATGTCTTTCATAAATATAGTGATATTTTTTCGACATGAAAATCTGCATTCTTTAGACTTATGTTAAAAAATCTATGAATGACTTCTGATATTTAAGACATCACAAGAAACAAAAATGTGTGACTAAACTTGGATAATGGTTGGTGTCTGTTTATTTTTGTTTAGCTCTGTGTACTTTAGAGTGCGTTAATTAAATATTAATTTATAAGTATATTTTATACTAATTTATTGCAAAAAAAAAAAGAAAGAAAATAATAATGGCCGATTTAAAACCATTTTGTAATTATATTGTTTATATTGTTTATGTATCTTTACATATGAACATTTTTGTGCGTGTGTGGGTGTATGTCAATATGCATTCGCCATAAATAAACATAGATTGAAGTCTTAAATCGTATAGTAATGTAATTATACTCTTTCTAATCTCATATATTCATTTGCCCTCGCAAAAGCTTTGGTTTTTGCCTCTAAGCTTATCGATCTTATCGATTTTATTTTATTTTTACTATACTTTCTTTTAGGTGCATTTGTGTGTTTTCAGCAAGGAGTAAATGTTTGCAACTGAATTCTGCATTCAAGACTTAACCTTTTAATTTGGATCGCTATATAGGCTACTAGTTAGAAAAGTGGCCGATGTGTCGATTGGAGTCTGTTCAGGTATTTCTACAGGGTGTGTCAAAATACCTCCCAGAAATACCGCTCGCATAATTGTAAGACATGGTGTGTTTATCTAGCTAAAGTCTTAGCATTATGTGGGAGATATTTCTGAGAAGCAGATGTGGGAGGTATTTTTGGAAGTATATGTGGGAGGTATTTCTGGAAGGTATATGTGGGAGGTATTTCTGTCGCGTAGTGTAAGAACGTTTTTAGAAAATGTTTTTCTTTTTATATTTATAAATTATTTTTGGAATTATACAATAGGCATTGCAACCAGAAATAATAATTAAAACATTTTTTCATATTATTATAGGTTAAGCACTTCAAATCACAAATAAAAAATATTTAAATTTTATAATAGTTCATAGAGGACGATCCAGTTTGCTAAATAAATGAATTGAAAATTGATCTCCCTACAGAAGCCAAAATAAATAGGCTCATACGACGTAATTTCTAAGAATGTAGAAATTATTTAAAAAATTGATATAAGTAATCTGAGGTACTTAATCGATAAAATAAGTTGAATTTGTAATCTGGATTTGTAAATTTGTAATCTGGATTTCTTTTTTCATATACTACTCTGTATAAAAAGGACACCAGATTAAGACTTCACCAATTTTTTAGTGCATCTACAATTTGGGGTCATGCTTGTTTGCTAAATATTTTGGTCTTCGCTTTATAAAGAAGACATCATTGTCACATCGTATTTAATGTGGTGTTGTACAGCCTTGCATATAAACTTCCCTCTAGTTTTTAAAGGTAAAATTAACGATAAAATATAAATGCAAAATGCTTCAAACGAAAAAAATTAAGTTAACAGGAAATTCCAATAGTTCAATTTATTCACTTATATCAGATTCTTCAGGTTCAGAAAATTTGTGACTTCACTCTCAGAAAAGTTCTTTGCTATCGTAGCTTGCCGCATATTTGCTTCCAGTATCGTAAAAAATTTACTCTTTGCTTATTACGCGCAAATACAATTTCAGGCGCTAAACTTGGAGAAAAAAATGCGCGTTATACGTTAATAAATAAGAGAAGTTCCTTATTTGGGGATAAACTCTTTGAAGGACGTCTCTCAAATGAGGTACAGAATATTTTGATTGGTAATAATCGATTTTAAGTGAGAATATAGAGTTTTAACTACCAAGTTTTATACCAAAATAATTTCTGAAAGCTGATATAATTATAGATTAGGAAAATATCTAAATTGAAATATGGCGACAGTCTGTTTCATAATTTATTATATATATATATATATATATATATATATAGAGAGAGAGAGAGAGAGAGAGAGTAATGCTTTGAGATACGAGTTTACTTCCTTACAAGACTGAGCTTGTAACTCAAATGCTCATATCTCAAATCAATTTTTTTCTCACTGAAATTAATAGAAATATATATTTTTTATACTTTTTGATTTTATACTTCATAAATGTAGTAACACATGTATGTGTTTTTGAACATCGTTTGTATTCATCCAGTCAAATTGAGCGTATTTCAAAGTTGTTTCGTTTGGTTGTTGATTTTCATGAGCAAAAGATAATAATTGCTGTTTTTTTATTCATAGTCCACTTCCACTTGATCAAGAAAACATTTAACAAACATGCTATTTAGCACATGACAGAGTTAACGAGCAGCTGGTTCACTGAGAGTGCAGCAGCTTGACGCAACGGTTCAAATACTTTATGCCTAATATCTTGTAGGAACGAAAAATGTATGCATAAGTTATTACAAAATGTTATTTTAAATGAGTATAAACCAGGTATGGGTAACATTTTTCGAGTAGTGGGCTGCATGATCTATGGCTTATCACAAGGCGTGTTGCGCTACTAAAAAGATTCAAGATAATTTTTCGTAGTAGGTACCCCAGTTATTTTCATTACAGAAGACAATATACGTAAGCATATAACTTAGAAATTAAGGAAAAGTTTGCTTTTCTTAAAAATTATTTTTATAATTAAAAAAATTGATGCCTTTGTATAATCTTATCCCTGATGACAATGTGCTTAACACATAATGCTATGTCTGATTTATTTCTAATTTATTCATTTGAAAAGAAAAACATTTCTTCTTTAGAGAAAAAATTCTTATGAACGTTTCCTGTTTCAAAAGCAAAAGATGTTTACGCGTATGATTGTTTTTTGTGAAAATCTCCTATTGTTTAAAATGCTAACAACGTTAGTTTCCCTGAAAGTTTAAAAAATTCAAAGAAAAATAGTACTTAATTACTGTTTATGTATGTTGTTATGTATAAGAGAGCATGTGATTAAACAAGTAAGAACGTAACGAAACAAAATTTTAAGAAACGTTATTTTTCCTATGAAATTAAGAGTACCACTCAGGAAGAACAAACAGGCCGCAGTCTGTCCATGACTGGTCTAAACGTTTGACTAAATTCAATGGATTGATAATTTTGTTTACAGTGATTGGATTCTTTAAACGATGGTTCAATATGAAAATATCAATAACAAGAGATAGAATTTCGAGACATTATAACATGTACGTCCTTCATTTAATACAAGTCAGTGTGTGAATGCCACTTGTTACAACAATATCTGCTAAAAGTAATATAAAGGTAAACAATAGTTGTCTTGCAATGAAAAAATCACGACGGAAAAATGCCGTTGTTGGTAAAAGTAATTTTTTTTTGCGAATACAATAAAAAGAATGCGGTCTAATATAATATGGACATTCGATATGAGTTGTTCTATTAACATGAGCAGCATTTTTTGACACTATTTTATTTTAAGGATCTTCAAAAGATTATGAAATTACTGAAAAGTTCGAGGAATTTAAACGGAGTGATAAATCTGTTCATCTGTCAGATTACTTAGCGTTTCCCGCTTCTCGCCGAAGAATTTAAAAATGTATTGAAATTTATATCCTAGGAACTTTTTCCTAGGATATAAATTTCAATACATTTTTAAATTAGACAAATCAAAAACAGGAACAGCAACAACAAAGTCAGTCTCATTTTCAGTCAGTTTTTCTTTTCGTTTCATGGAGGAAAGCAGTTTCACGTTTTATGCATTCCGAACTCTTCGGTAATATATATATATATATATATATATATATATATTCGGAAAATCTATCTCGAAGTAAAAAAAAAAAGTGATGCGCGAAGGAAAGGAGAAGCTGAAATTTTAAACTTTTAAGTTTTAATATTTAAAAAAATATGTTTGTTTATCTTTTACAAAACAACGCACACAACACATTAGTTGGCTCATCGTAATGAGTCTGATCATAGATTGAAAAAAATACTACTTTAATTAAAAGAGAAAACAATTTATTCATACGAAAGCGTACACATAATGTTTTAATTACTAAAAAAATGTAATAAAAATAAAAACAAAAAGAGAAAGAAATTAAATAAATTCAGCGGGACTATATGACCCCCCCCCCCCACCAAATCAGAGAGATTATATGCCACAAACATATTAAAAAAAAAAAAATTAATATTTCAGCGTCTTCTCTCCTTCATGTACACACATCACCATAAACATGAATTTAGTCTGATGATTTCCGAAAGGACGAAACGCGTCAACCGAAGAAAAAAAGTACACTTTATTGTAGATTTTTCCAGAAATTATTCTATAAATTTTTTATATATCAAAATAATTTTAGGAAAGATCTACAATAAAGTGAATTTTTTTCTTCGAGTGACGCGTTTCGTGCCGATAGCATATGGATAGAATCTCTGACTGATAAAAACCGGTCGAGTTTCAATCACGACTTGAAGCAAAGCAATCGGTTATCTAGCCGCACCGATGAGCTGCGAAACAGGCTTGTAGGAATCAGACAGAATGATTGAATAAGAAAAAAAGTTCGGAACTTTTCGCTATATACTTAGGCTGATCAGAAAATTTGAGAATGGAATGGTTCAGAGTTTAAACTTAATTTAAAACACTAATCATTTCACTCAGAAATTTCAGATGAATAAATAGCGAATTATGTCAAATTTATAAAGATTTCCTACTTCTTCCATTATATCTGTTTATCTATTTATAAATGTTACCTGAATTAAAAAATGTCAGGATTATAAGAAATGCAAGACAAATACTCTCTCGCAGTCTTAAGGCAAAAAAATGAGTTGCACAATTTGAAAAATCTTTTATTGACAATTTTCTAATTTGTGTTTTTAAAACAAATTTTAATTGGTTTTCGTTTCTAACATTAAGAACAATTGAAGTGTGTTGGAAAAGCCTAAAATTACTCAGTAAGAAAAGAATTATTAAAACAAAAATATTAAAATGTTTTTAACACTTTATTTGATAATCTCAATACTAAGAGGTGCATCTCATTTCATTTTATAGATTTATGTACAGAGAACAATGAAATCAATTATGTTCGTAGTTATGTTGCTTTGTGGGAAAAGCTAGATGGACATTTGTTTTTTCTTTTCATTAATTTTTAGATAGCTTATAAGTTTAATATATAATACAAAAAGAATTTTCGTTTTTTACAGAACAAAGATTATTTTATGTAGACACCTAAAAACTATCAACGACTCCACTGTACTACTAGTACTGTACTACTAGTACATGAACTTTTACTATTATTATTATAAATACTATTCAGGTGTACTTTTTTTCGATGCTATAATAGCGAATACAATTATTGACATTTTGGCCATTTAAAGACATTATTTTAATTAGGTATCAAAGTTGCTGAAAGTGTTCATAAAATTCGGAAGCAGAAGAAATAATATTCGAGTGAATTTTCTAAAAATATCATAACTTGCCCCTTGAAATAAAGCCCATGGATGACCATGTCAATTAAGATACATTAAATTGCAAGAAAGATGAAAACGCGAAAACATTCAGAAGAGCGAAGACCATTCACAGATACCCTATGTAGAGCGCTTCATAAGCATAAAATACAGTTTATTCTACAGTAGATTGTAGAAGTGCAGTTTATGAATCTTATCGCAATAAAGATAAGATATATATATATATATATATATATATATATATATATATGATTGATACCCCAAAATACAGGGAAGTTGAACAGTGAACATACACCAGGAAACGTCAGCAAACAAGTGGTACTTTTAAAGGTTTAAGAAATTTATTTCATAGTAATTTCACCAACTTTTGGATAGCATCTCATTTATATATATATATATATATATATATATATATATATATATATATATATACTTATTTAATTACTTAGTTTTTGGTCATAATTAAATTAGACTAGTACACAGTTGTATTAAAAAGTGTTCAATACAATTATATTGTAGAACTTTTGAATATTTTTAATTTGTAAATGAGTTATTACGCAACCTTTCTGTGTCTTTAGATGATTTATAATAACTGAATTTACCGTTTTTTTTTAATTCACGTAACAGGGATTTTATTTGAAAGCGCAATTCCCAAAATTAGGAGAAGTTAGAATATTTAAAAGAACAGAAATTATGACCAAGTGTAACCATACCAACAGATATTTATTAGGATCATACAATCATGAATGAAAATGTTCTAACTTCTAATTTTGCAAATTTCGCGTTCATAAAAAATTCATGTTATGTGAACTTACGGTAAAATCGGTTTTTATAAATAGCCCGAAGACACCGTAAGGAAAAAACCTGGGTTGCGTAATAACTCGTTTACAACGGAATTTGTTAAGGAACATACACCAAGCAAAGGTTAAGGAACATACACCAAGCAAAGGAATTATTTCGCGAGGAAATGTCAGTAGATTTAAGAAATGTATTTCATAGTCATTCCCCGAATTGGTAGCATCTCATATATATATATATATATATATATATATATATATATATATATCAACGATGAACAGTACACCACAGCACTGTTGCAAACAAATTGTTTATACACAAAGACAATGATAAAGATAATAGCGTTCTTAACAAATCTCATTAATTTCTTTTTTTAGCCGATAGCATGATCACCTCTATATTGTTCATTCTCGTATTTTCATTTTGCCTTTGACCAAAATCTACATTAAAAAAATAACAGAAATGCATTTTTTCTTGTAGTGCTATCATTCCATGTTGCCAGGTTTTATTTCACCATTTGATTGTCTGTTGATGTTTGCTCACCGTCGATATTTTTGGGATTCAAAAAAGCCACGAACAATTATGACACTTATCAACCTTAAAGATAGTTTTCACAGCTTTCTATTTTTAGACTCAGTCTTGAAGATAGGCAGAGTCTTGTGTGTCATTATGCATCAGCATTTGTTTTCGTCCATGTTTTTAAATCGCTGATTGTATAAATGTATATTGTGTGCGAAACATTCTGATAGCTGGATATCACATTCGCATATGATAGATCCACATATTTTCGGACCTGAAAGAAGACACAAAATAAAGAAATAATAAATTTTAAATACATTGTTAATATGTATCTAGGCTCAAACTTAAATTTTAATAATTAGCAGTTAACATCTATTTAAATAAGTTAATTTGTTTAAAGAATGTAACAGCTTAAAGTACAAATATGAAAGATGCAGAAAAAAAAAAAAGAAATAAGGAAAGGAGGCAAATAAACATAAGGATAAAGAGTGATAATACAGTCTATTTCTTTACTGACGTGTGTAAGGTTATCCCTTAAAGATGTCTGAAATATGATAGGGATAGTTTGACTGATATTTTCGCTATAGTAGAATATCTAAATGATATAAGCATAATCATATGAGTTCGTACATTTTTTAAAGGAATTACTTACGTTATCACGGTACAATGTGAATAACTTAAAATTGGATGTATCTTTGGGGCACATAAGATATGTAATACTCTATGATCATAAAAAATAATTAAAGTTGCTATTTATGGTCTTTATAGGATAGATAATTTTTAAAAGATACAAAGGTAGCGACATTTTAAGGGATGCACAACGTGCAGGTTAAGTTTAAGAATGTCTAAACACCATAGAAATACTGCTTTTACAGTTCTAGAATTTGCTTAGAACTGAATTCAAACCATTCTTCCGTCATAATCTAGAAAAGTATCTAGATTTTAAAAATGTGTTTGACATGATTTGACAGAAGCTTACCATAGAGCAAGAAGAATACATTTTTCTGTACTCTCGTGAAAAACTTTTGCTATTTTGCTTTGCTGGCTTCTAATTTAAAATGCTAAGAGTAAATGTAACGATTATATAAGACAGCTAAATGTGGTTATACAGAAGGATGCTGAGGATTTCATGAACCGATTATGAGAAACAATGAGAAAATGGGAACAAGAAAAAAACGTAATAAACTGTAACGGTTATAGAAGACAGCGAAATATGGTTCTACAGAAGGATGCTGAAGATGCCATAAACCACTTATGTAAACAACGACGAGAAAATGGAAACAAAAATGAAACTTAATACTTAACCCCAGAAAGAGAGAGTTGAGATTTCTAGGGAACATAATGCAGAAAGAGGGTTTGGAAAATCTAATACCTACAGGACAGATTGAAGGTAAAAGGGACATATGAAAACAACGCATAACATACTTAGTGAGTTCAGGGAAATGGATGCCGGAATAGGTTTTAGGAGAAATAACAAAAAGTCAAAATTTAAGAGCTACAGTGGTCAGGAAATTATGGAGAGCCATGATCGCCTTCATCTTTTAGGTGACACGGTACATAAAGAAGAAGACTATCAGCAGTTAGAACATTTAAACAATGCTTTGAAAAGAGGGCCAGTTTAGACCAGTCACAAAGCTGTGGTGTTCTGTCATGATAATGAACAACCCTATATATTAAAGATTACATTTGAAAAAGTCCCAAACCGTCCTTATTCTGCTGATCTTGTTCCATTGAGTTCCAATTCTTTCAACATTTAGAGATGAACTATTTTTTTTAAAACGAACGGCCCTTTCTACGCTATTTTGCTTCTAACCAAAACACATATAGTAAAAAAAAAAAAAACAAACTACAAAATTTCCTATAGAAGGTAGAAAAGAAAAGTGAGAAGAAAGGACCAAGTATTAGTTGTAGGAACACATTATGTATGGTTTCCAGCAAAAGGAACAGCCCAGAATGCGAACTGTGAATTTCAGAGATATCAAAATCAAGCAAGTACGAAAACGTAAATATCTGGGATCAGACGATGAAAAATATGACACCGAAATCCGAAGGCTCATTAGAAATAACAAAATGTGCCTTCCTAACGTTAAACAAAATATTGAGAAACAGGACAATTTAGTTAGAAACGAAGAAAAGAGTACTAAGATGTTATGTAATATGGCAATGAATATTAAACAATCTTCTCCGAAACGAAGCAGAGACTCGAGGCAACAGAGATAAGGTTCTACAGGAGAATGCTGATAATAGCAAGGACTGACATTGTGAATAACGAGGAGGATTCAAGAAAAATGGTAACAAAAAGTACATTCACTCATAAAACTAGAAATAGACAGTTGAAATTACTAGAATATATAATGAGGAATGAGGGCTTCGAGAATTTGACACTCACGGGAATACTAAAGTCGAAAGCAGAACAAACATTGGAATGGATAGCGAATAGAAAAACCTTACTCAGAGCTTCAAAGGATTGGAAACTGTAAAGAGCTATGCTCACCTACGTTATGAAGGGATATGGCCTATAAAAGAAGGTCCGATTTATGAATTATTTTAAATTATTCATTAGGACCAAACAAGTGTTTATAAACAAATTCTAATTAAGTTAATCATATTTTTTTTTTTTTTACTTCAAATTTAGACATTATGGAATGCACTTTTTAAATCTTGTATTAAATTCAACGGATGTGCGTTGTGGCATTGTAGATATCGGTTCGGAACGTGAAATCGGAGATTCAAATTCCAGTCGAATTCGTTGCATTCACTTATGCGCAAGCAAATAAACTTTCGAGACATGATTGCCTAAGCGTGTATCACGCACGGCACTTCACTGACTGAGTAAATTCTCTATTAAATATTTCATTAAATGAAAGATTAAACATAGGTACCGTTACGCAACTGCCGAAAAAACAGCATAGCATGATGTTAAAAGGGCTCAATCTCAATAAAAACAAAGTTTTATCATCAAAATGTTTATATTATTATTAAGAGGAAAGCTCAAATTTTGTTGCCATTATTTTAAAATTTTTTTAATCCTTTCCAACACGTTCGAAATTTCAGTTTAAATTTTTTTTGTTTTCCATCAGCGATTCACGCCATGTTTACGTAATGTTACTACTAAGGAAAACGTATTATTACACAAGTCGTTTTTTGGCGTTGAAAGACACATTAATTTAAAAATTCTTGCAAAACTAATTGTATGATTTTAATGGAACTTTTAGGACTTATTCACAAATGAATTAAATTATTTATGCAATTATTATTTTTAGAAAATCTTGGTAAAATATATATTTCTTTTACATCTGTTACCCTCCACTTCAATTAATTGCATACAATCACTCAATAAGTCCCGGGCCTGACATGATGGCGTCACTAATAAAAAGTCCATATAATTTTTGTAAAGTACTAACCTTCAAATGGTACGTGACAAAATTTGAGGCCAGTTGGATTATTAGTTTAAAATTGCAGTTATTTCAGTGAAGCTATTGTTGGAAAATTTTCAAAACAATGGAAAAATCTGAATTACGTCTGTTGATAAAACATTGCTTTCTGATGAGAAAAACGCTGTTCAAGCAAAGCAATGGCTTGATAAGTGTTATTAGGACTCTACTCCGTCGGAAACAACGGTTAAGAAGTCGTATGATGACTTTAAATGCGGTCCTACAGACACAAATGATGCTCAACGTTCAGGTCGCTCCAAATCGGCAGTTGTCCCGGAAAACACCAAAAAAATCCACAAACTCGTTTTGGCCAATCGTAAATTAAAGTTGCATGAGATAGCAGAGGAGTTGAACAGAAGACAGGGTGTTCACCATTTTGCATGAATATTTGTCAATCAATGAGAAAGACGTGTTCAAAGTGGGTGTTGCACTTGCTCACAGGCGATCAAAAGCAACAACGCATCGACGATTCAGAGCGTTGTTTGCAACTGCTTCAACGAAACAAGAAGGAGTTTTTGCGTAAATATGTGACAATGGATGAAACATGAATCTGCCACTTCATTCCGGATTCAAATCGGTAGTCAGCTGAGCGGACAGCAGCAAATGAAGGCCGTCCAAAGCGACCAAAAATGCAAACATCAGCAGGTAAGGTTTTGGCCTCCGTATTTTGAGATGCGCTAGGTGTTTTGTTCATCGATTAGCTTGAGTAAGGAAGAACAATTAATAGTAAATATTATATTAATATTAATTAACCATTAATAGTAAATATTATATAGCATCATTAGTGCGTTTGAAGAAAAAAATCGCTAAAAAACGGCCACAAATGAAGAAAAAAGGTATATTTCTCCAAGACAGCACACCTTGTCACAAGTTGATTGCAATGATGGCAAAACTACACGAATTGCACTTCAAATTGCTTCTGCATCCACCCTATTCTTCAGATCTGGCCCCCAGAGTCTCCTGGCTGTTTGTGCAGACCTCAAAAGAATGTTTTGGGGAAAGAGATTTGGCTCTAATGAAGAAATGATATAAGAAACTGAGGCGTATTTTGAGGTCAAAGCAAATCATTCTACAAAAAAAAAAAAAAAAAAAAAAAAAAAAGCCATCAAATTGTTCGAGAAGCGTTAGAATCAGTGTATCACCCTAGAAGGAGACTTGACGAATAAAGTTGAATTTTGCCTCGAAGTTGTTGTTTTATTAGTTAGGCCCGGGATTTGTTGAATAATGTGTTATACCAAATTCTTTTTATTAGTTAAACGCAGGACTCATTGTGTGATCGTAATCGTGTAATTTTTTTCATTTAAAAATCATTTTCCCGAAAATATGCTCCGAATAGTAACATGAATAACTACGCATTTTTAAATTTAAATAAACTTTTGATTGATTTTATAATAATTTAATTTAAGGATATCATATTCTGAAAGAGAAAAAAAAATCAGATGAATAATGAATTTTTATAAGAATCGTTTCATTTTTTTTCTAATTAAAGTTTCAAACATCTATTTAAATTTATTCCAGTTACCCAGTGTCTTAGAAATACAGACTTTATTTACAAATCGAAAATTGAAAAGCTAAATATAAATAATTTAGAATTAAGATTTTAAGAATAATTTCTAATTTTTTTATTTACGTTAAAACTGCACATTTTCTTTTACTATGGGAATTTATAGGAGACTTATCATGAAAAGAACGCATGTTTCAAGGGCTGTTCCCCTTACGAAATGTTAAATTAGGTTATGTCATTTTTTTGGTTACCATACGTCCAGATGTGTGAACTGATTTACGACAGGGGTTATTATCGCCTACTTGAAAGGTTAAAGTGTTAGACCTTTCTGATTAAGAAATACTTTAATTCTAAATGTCATACCATAAACAAGTAATATTTGTTTCAAATGAGATTAATTTAACTTCAAATTTTCTAATTTTTTAAAGATAACACGTGAGAGATGTATATTTTATTTTTGCAAGATTTTTAAAATCGAGAATTAACTTTTGTTTACAAATTTATTGATCGCTCAAAAAAATGGCCGAAAAATTGAAAATTAAAAAAAAAATTCAAAATTTTAAATTCCAATCAATATCATTTCTGTTTAAAATACACCCGAGTATTTTGCTTACTGGAAATAGTTAATTTAATTATTTACCTTTCAATTAGCCAAAATTAAATTGTTAAAACTTTAATTTAAAACTTAGGTATCGAAAATGAGTAGAGGTACCTAATTAAATCATATCCTTGTTAAAATAAGTTTTTCAATGAATCACGATTTCTTGACAAACATGTTTTTTTGTTTTGTACACTATTTACATTGTTCTAACTGTTGTCCTCATCTTTATTGTCATATTTACGACGTTTTGACCGTTGTACGATCCGTTCTTCTTCGGGTGATATTAGGAAAAATTTCGAACCGAACCCTAAAGTAAAGATGAGGACAACAGTCCGAACAATATAAATAACGTAAATATAGTAAGAATACCTCATCTCAAAATATAGACAGATAGTTTTTGTGATATAAAATTAAATTGCATGTAAAGAGCAGAATTTTAACAAACATATTTTTATCTTATAACATGAAAGTATTATAATTTTATCTGAATACACGTATAAGAAATGAATGGTTTATAAAAGAAGCAAATAAAAGTAAATTACTGTGATTTCAATGATATAGAGCTTGATTATTTGTTGAAATCTAGCAGTATATATATTTTTAATAGTGAGAAAAGACAAGAAAAACTTGATTCTAAGAATAAAAATGAATGAATTTAATTAATATTCATTGATACTTACTTGATGTACACATGCAGTAGTCGGAGTTGCACGAGTAGTCATAGGGCACAAAAGGGTAAAGAAACCAGTGGCAGTGGAAAGAACCGTAACAAAGATCATGATCGTAACAACATCTGAAACACAAAGCAAAGTACATTTAGTAATTAAAAAATAAATGGCATGTCATTTGAAGACGTAAACAAACATGGCTCTCCACAGATTTCATTTTAATTGTCTGTGAATAGCTAAAGGACGAAACGCTTCACAAGAAAACTTTTTCCACTTTGCCATGCTTACTATTATCTCATATATATATATATATATATATATATATATATATATATATATATATATATATATATATATATATATATATCACCTTCGTAGATTGGATTGTTGTGCCGAGGATTATTAAAAAAATTCTTAGACAGAAATGTTATTTTCTGATATTTACCATTCACATTTTATTTTCACATAGCTGAAATACCTGTCTACAGTGTATAAAGTTTAACCCTCTAGGGCCATTCGTATCATATTTGATACAGTATGAAAACAAGCCTTGAAAGAAATATTTTCCTGAAAAATTTTTAAAGAGAAATATTTTATAAATTTCAAATGAAAGCAGTACTGACTGCTCAGTCAATGAATACCAAATGTTTCCTTATAGGGAAATGCCAAATGTTTCCTTAGAGGGAAATACTGTATCAAATATGATACGAATGGCCCTAGAGGGTTAAGTCAACTGATAATAATGACAATAAAACGATTCTTTTTAGTATAACTGTTTAGAAAGAATAGAAAGAGCAGATTTCTAAAATTTAATCAAAAACACATGTTAACAGACAGAAGCACATTCAACACATTACCGGATAGAAATAATTTCAAAATTGATTATTTTAATTGTGTACAACTTGTCTACACTCAACATGAGCACCATTTATTGTACAGAAAACATCTAAACGGTGTTCTACTTTTTGCCACATTCGACTCAATTGATCTGTGGATATTGACTTCACAGCTTCAACAATTCGATAATCAAATCTTTAAGAGTAGACGCACAGGTGAAACAAATATTCTTTCTTTTATCTACTACCACAGATAAAAATTTTTACTTCGCAAATTGCAGTATACAAAACGATTTTTCTTGTGATGTGGCCATTTTAAGAGTTGACACAAATTATGAAAACTAAATTCATACAAAAGCTAGAAAAACAAACAAACAAACAAACCAAAACAAAAAACAAAAACAACAACAAAACACAAAAAGAAACATTTAAAGAAGATTGGAAAAAACTCTCATTTATTTTCATAACTTTGTAACTTTCCTATCTAGTAATGTGTTGGGTATGTTTCTGTCTCTTTGCATTTGTTTTTGTATATTTTCGAAACCGGGTCTTTTTTTTAATAACCCTATATATATATATATATATATATATATATATATATATATATATATATATATATAAAGAGAGATGCAGACAGACAGACAGACAGACAGACAGACAGGGAAAGAAAGAGTGTCTTATCAAAGCTTTTAGAATAATATAGTGATATAGTCTAAGTAATATTTTATTGATCTGTTTTTAGAACATAGATTGATTTGAAGAAAACGTAGTAATTATATCCAAAATAATGCGTTCTTACAAGGACGCCAAACAATGTTTGCAAAGTTGCGAGTGTCAAGCTCTGTTAAGACGTCTATGCCCAAAGTAAAATATTCACGTCATGCCTAGTTTGAGTCCATTACCTGAACGTGAATGTGTCACACACACACACACACACACACACACACACACACACACACACACACACACACACACACACATATGTATATAAGCGTATAAAAATAAAAGTGACAGAGCGGATCAGTTTTATTACGTATAAAAAATAGTTTCCTTTTTCTTATTATTTACATTCCAAGTCTGTAGAAATCATCAAGGAGAATCACTGCATAACACTAACGCGATTAGGGCAGACCATAAATACATAAAGAAAGCATTATATAACCTCTAGTACTCCATAAACAACTGGAATTAGCAATGTAGTGGTGTATATTCAAGAATCCTGAACTACTTGCATTAACAACAACGCAGACAGTCTAAAAAAACGCTGTGAATTATATTTCGCTTATCTGATTTTGTACATTCCAATTATCATGGCTAATGTTCTGACGTAAAGCAAAAAACAAAAACAGACAATCAAATAATACTTAAATGGATCATTAATTTGTTATACTAGAAAGACACATGAAAATTTCACGGTTTTCCTATTTTAAGTTTCTGATGAATCATAATTCTTCAGCTAATGTTTGAATAAGCTCATGGGGAGTTCTATGACAATAAAATATTCGCAGAAATTACCCTATTACATCGGTAAATATTTGAGCTTAACAAATATTGCAATAAAACTCATAAGTATAAATACTGGTCGTTTTCTTTTTAAGAAATCAGGTGTACAAATCAACAGATTTGGTATTGGCAACTTTTTTCATTTCACTAAAAAATAACTTTTATCGCCTCTTCTATCTTCCCTCTTTCTTTTTTCTCTCTTTAATTTTCTCACTGAAACTAAGTAGTGTCTTTCCCCTCTTTCTAGGTGATCAAAACGGAACAGTCCATTATTTATCAGCTATTGGCAGGGCGTAACGGTTGTACGAACTAAGGAAGAAAAATACAAAACACAATTATAACATATTTTTTTGGACTTCGGTGACAGAATATCGTAAATAAATTTTGAAGCTTGAGTTGCTAGTTATGTCACATTGCTTGAAATCAACAGAGAACATCTCCAGTTAGACAAAAGATAGAAAAGAGTAACTGTTAACAGTAAATATTTACATTTAGGAAGATGTTTTAAAAATATAATTAAAACTGATATATGTCAAACTATCGATTTCTTTCTACGTTAATGGACGCTAAAATGTGATCTGTGCACAAAAAAAGAAAGAAAAAGACCCCCCCCCCCCCAAAAAAAAACAAGCCTTTTGAAAGTGATTATGCTGGGAGATTCTTTTTTGTGTGCCGTGGCCCTTCAGGACGTGGCCGACCATGGCTACTCGCAATTTCTTACGCTTTATAGTTCTAAGCAATGTTTGTACCGTTAGTATCCTTAGTCGTTGTACTGCTATTCATTCACGCAAACTCGTTAAGAAGGTTACTCAATGTCTCCCGCCGCCACCCCTGACTCCAGTATGTCCTGCTAGTCTCACATTCTAAAATCTCTTTTTCTTAATTATATGTTCTATAGATTTTAACTCTCTCTTTCTGACTCTAGGTTTCCATTTTTCATAAAACTTATTACTCATATGGTCCATTAATGGTATTCTCAGCATTCTTCTGTAGAACCACATTTCTGTTGCCTCAAGTTGCCTCTTCACCTGTGAGGAAATTTTCCCGTTTTCACTACCATAAAGATTGAACAATATTACATTTGAGTTCAGTACTCATCGCTTTAAATGAAATTTTCCTGTACGTAAAACCTATCTAAAGATTTTGTGCATTTTGGGGAAATCAAACAACACACACACACACACACACACACACACACACACACACACACACACACACACACACAGAGTTCGAAGAGAAAGAAAAGCCATTTTTAGTTTCTGATTAGAGAAAGATTCTGTCAAGCGTACAGAGACAGACAAATGAGAAAATAGAGAGATAAAAGGATGATTTGTTTAGCATATACCTGCAAAAAGTGAAGATAGATATAACTTTTTAGCTTATACCCAGAAAAAAATTGTAGATAGAAATGCGAGTGGACAAGAGAATGAGAGAGAGAGAGAGAGAGAGAGAGAATTCTTTTTAGCCTATACCCAAAAAGTGAGAATAGAACACACACACACACATATATATATATATATGTATATATATATATATATATATATATATAGAGAGAGAGAGAGAGAGAGAGAGAGAGTTAGTTTTGGTTTATGCTAAAAAGTGCAGATATATATCAAGAGAGAGAATGAAAGAGAGAGAGAGAAAGAGAGAGAGTGAGAGAGCGAGAGAAAGTGTTTTAGTTTATGCTAAAAAGTGCAGATAGATATCGAGAGAGAGAGAGAGAGAGAAAGAGAGAGAGTGAGAGAGCGAGAGAAAGAATTTTAGTTTATGCTAAAAAGTGCAGATAGATATCGAGAGAGAGAGAGAGAGAGAGAGAGAGAGAGAGAGAGAGAGAGAAAGAGAATGAGAAATCGAGATAATGGGTGAAGGAGAAAGAAGTAGAAAAATAATTAAGGTAATGTATTTTGCCTTTTCTTTTTCTCTCAATGCATCATGCAAGTCATTACATTATGTAGCTTAGAATAACGAAGTAAAAAGGAAAAAAAAAACTTGTAAAGCGAAACATCATGTGTTCTTCATTGCTCACTTATGTAACAATGTTCAGATGCAATTTATGACCTGAATGTGAATGCAACATAAATTATTAATGGTTGTGCTATCAGAGGCTGGCCAACTTGGTTAGTTAAAAAAAATCAGCACATAGGAACCCTGTAAAAGAGGAAGAATTTAGAGAATTGTGAAGGACAGAGCATTTTTTGGCATTCTTGCAGATTCTCTAACACGAGTGTCGGATTTCTTGTTCTTTTATTTCCATGCAGCACTTATATTTCTAGGATTTGAACGTTTACTTTACTCGTTTCCAAACAATGTAAAACGAAAACGAAGGTGTATTTACAAAAAGCAAATATCTTAGAATCATATGAAATCATTTATCGGTGCAATTTAAAATATGTGCTTATAAAAGATCATATTTAAATTTAATCAGCTTAGGAGGAATTTGTTTGTTTGTTTGTGTGTGTGTGTGTGTGTGTGTGTATTATGTGAAAACCGTTACATCAATTCTGTTGCATATTCTTCAAAATGTCCAAATGTAGCTTTACTTCCTACCCATATTCTCACTTAGTACCATTAAGCTATTTTCACGGGGTCAGTAAGAACTTGAGTAAATATATGGTGGAACAAGGTTTAAGATAAATAACAAAAAGGCAAAATTTATCAAGAACTACTAAGGACAGGAAGTCGTGGAGAGCCATAATTGCCTACATCCTGATGGGAACACGGTTCATAAAGAATATAATACATCGTAACGCTATTCAAATTAAGATGAAACAAATGTCATATTTCAGTCTGATATCTATCTAAAGTTTATAGATTAAATTTAATTAAACAGACGTTGAAAGATACAATCAGTTGTTGCCAATTTTTCACGGAAAATGGGATTTATTCTGAAATACCAAGTACTGTAAGCTCGGGTGTGTTGGTGATGTAATGGGTAATGGTTCGGAATTGTTAATCGGAAAACCGAGTTTCAATTCCAGTTGGGTTCGTTATATTCACTTACGCGCAAATACCCTTGGGAAAGGTATGAACCCACTTCTACTTCTCTCAGCTAAGGGTTAATTAGTAACACTTGTATCACTAAGCTATTATTAACCCCCTCAAATCATAGTCTAAAATATTTTCTGGCTTTAAATAACCTGAAAAATGGTTGATAAACCCTAGAAAACAAATCAATCTATCAGTTAATTTTGAGAAGGTATAAATATTTTTAAATGTACAGCGATCTAAAAAAATACTATACTTCTGAATAAGTCTAGGTGAGGAAAATGGCGATCGGTATTCACCACCCGAACAATGTAAATCTATCCGCCGTATTTATCTTAAATAGTTGTAGACATTTATCTGTACTCACACTGAAACGAACTGGGATACAAGGTCGAGTTAAAGTGGCAGAACACAAGTAAATGGGTAAGGGACAAAAATTGTTAAAAAAAATCTCATCAGTTTTCTTATTTAGTGACGTCTCAGGTGCAAGGTAATGAACTTAACTCCCTTCTGATATAGAGGTATTGCCATGACCTTCTTTATAGGTCATGGTATTGCCCGGGAAGATGCCGCCTCCTATACATGGAGGCTTGAGCACATTATATTAAATTTTGACCTCTTGGTCAAGTTGGGCAAGGCATATGAATTTTAGATGTAGATGTTTCCAAAAAACCTATGAGATCGTCGGAACGGCATGCCGACTAATTCGTTTTCATCAGATTTTCCAGGGAAAAGAGGAGGGGATACTTGACAGTACTAATCTATTTTCTGAGTCACATACAACAGGTTGTACTAGGCTATATTGTACCAGCAGCGAAAAACGATCTTTGGCTTGACCATATATTTTTACAATGAAATAAATAATTTAATAATACATAAATGTTATGGTGATTTACCCTATGACACATAAAGTCTTCCAAACTATATATAAGCAGCAGTTCTGTTTTGTAGAGGGGAGAGAGTGAGAGCGGAATCTATTCCAGCAGATAACTCTGACAGCAGGACTAACCGTCACGCTAATAATCTCTCATTTGTATATATTTGTACCACTGTCTTTGTAATATATTTGTTTAACTCTCTTCTGTCTTTGTCATTATTTCTGGTTCCAACAAGACCCCAACAATAATATTAAATGAATGCATAATAAATAATAAAAAGTAAATAGAAATAATATTTTTGTATAAAATAAATAAAGAATAATTGTGGAAAAAAGCAACAGAAATCAAATTAAAAAATGAAATAAAATTTTGTTCTATGATTAGAGAAGAGTGTCGAATTGATGTGATTAACTGTTAAAGTTAACCATTTCAACTTTTGTGACATTTCATAGGACAAAAAAGTTACTTCTTTATGCAAGGGTCCCTTTAGGATGCAGCAATCATAGCTCTTCACAAATTTCCTGTTCCATGTAGGTCTTAATAAATCTTGTCTTTTTGCTATTTTTGTAAACTTTGTTTCACCATCCATTTACTTAAGCCCTCTAAGTATGTCACGCGTTGTTTTCCTCTGTCACTCTTGCCTTCAATCGGTTCTGTGAGTATCTGATTTTTCAAGCCCTTTTCCTCATGTGTGCTAAAAATTTCAGCTGTCTCTTCCTGATGTTAAGTTTAAGTTTCCTTTTTGTTTCCATTTTGCTCTAAAACTTTGTCATATATTCAGCCCATGTTATCCTCAGCAATCTTCTATAGAACCACATTTCCGTTGCTTCAAGTCGTTTCTTCATCTTTGAGGAGATTGTCCAACATTCATTGCCGTATAGAATGACAGATATTACATCAGTTCAGTACTCCATTTTTTGTTTCTAACGGAGTTTTCCTGTTTCTTAATACGGATTTCAGTGTTGCATTTTCCATGGCGAGTAATAATCAAACAGATGGTTACTGCAGATTTTGTGCATAAAACCGAAAAAACAAACAAACAAACAAAACAAAAAAAAACCCCCAAAAAACAAAAAACAAAAACAAAATTTCGTATATTTTTGCCGCCTGGAATAGTCACCTTGCTGAATTTTTAAAAATAAATGGCGTATTTTTTATTTATTGAACGAAATAATCATGCCACGGAGAAATTTATTTAAAAAAAAATAATAAGCAGGACGTGCCAAATAAACACCATGTTCCCAGGTCAAGAAAATGAAAACAAATATATCAACTGTATCGACTGTTGCAGCTGGTACACAAGAGTAACTCTTGTACAAATACTTTTCTTTTCTCTTTCTATGTAATTTTATTGTAATTAATGTCAAAATAACGTGAAAAAGAACAAAAATTTCAGTTTTAAGCATTTAAGTAAACCTGAAATCTATTAGAGTATTTTTATAGAGTTATTTATTGGCGAGAAACAATCAAATAGAAATCTTTTTGCTGAAGTACCTGTCTGCACCGTGTAAGAGGCCAAAACAGGTTATAATGAAAATGAAGAGAATCCTTAGTACTTATGGTGAGTTGGTCTAATTAATGAAATAAAATAAAGTAATGAAATTCGGTCTCAATAAGTTTTCATAGCAAATTTCATATTAGAAAATATTTTGCAATCTGTGTTGTTAATTAAAGACTTATTGTCATTATGGTTCCCCTAAAGTTTGACAAAATTTCTCCGCATTACTCGTTTAAATGAATCTGAATGATAATGATATTGGTTTTATAGATTTTAACTTTATATTTTCCTCAGCAGCCACAGTTGAGATCATAGAGTAGATGATCTTTCCTATGATTTCGTTGTATATGCTTTGCCAGTGCTACATAATGTTTTAAATTCACATTTTTACTCTCCTATACTGTGAGCTCATTTAAGTTAATCTTAGAGCTAGATTAACTTAATTAATTAATTAATTAATGGGAAGAGATAGATTCATTTTACCCTAAGCAAGGCAATAAAGCTACTAAGACGCAAGAGGGAGGGGGATGACTAAGTGTGAAAGAATATGAGGAAAAAACACAAAACATTATTAAAAAGAGATATTAGCAAAAGAATAGGATATAAGAATTGACACTGCATTTAAATTTTTGAAGATCAAAGTTAACTGGAAAGCAAGAGGCCAGAAGTGAGTTCGATAAACTAGAAATACAACTGGAGAGTTGCTATCCAGTCCAGACTTTTCGTACTGAGGTTCGATCCTCTAACTTACTAAGTTTTTTTCTGTTTTCTACCCATTTAATTATCTGGTTTGGTTGGATCTGACAAGAGATAAACTCCTGCCAGTATATAGCTGTCCTCGGCATAGGAGCACACCGGCCTCTTCGTCACAACAAGGTACTTAATCATCTAATTACATATAATAGAATCAGCACATTTTAGGAAGCTTTTACATTGCATATTTTGCTTTTTCATTATATGTCCATGAGTAGATGAATTTATTGGCATTGCAGAAGAATGTATTGCGCAAAATAATTGCTTGATTCATGCCATTCCAGTTGACTGTACCGCTTATTATTAGCTATCGATTCCTGCATAGCAAGCAAATGTATCGATCTGTTGATGCTGATCTATCTATGCAAATGAAAAGCTTTTAATCAATCTAGGTTGTTTTTTCGTTGTTGGTGTTGGCACTTCGACGTGACTATGGTTTTGTCTCGCTCTTACACATTGATCTGTAGGCATGTACTGATAGCTCACCTGGATATAGTTATGCTACCACGTCAAGGCATTTAATGATTTTTTTTTCGGAAAAAATACCTACGTTTTAATTATTAACGTTGATAAATAATTAAAGATGCTAAACTGTTTCTGAGAAATTTCCCGAAAACTCCGAATACGTATTTTGAAAAAAGCCCTTCTAAAATTATACTCAGGTGTCAAAATAAGGTGACATGAAAATTCGTAAAGGCATCTGCTCAGTCATTTCTTGGTGAGAATATTGTAATTTTAAACGTTTATCTTGATAAAATGAAAGGAATAGGAAAATGGATAGATTATAGAGAAATCCAATTAGAGGGCTGCTGCCCTATCCAAACTTTTCGTAGTAAGGGTTTTTTTGTTCTTACCTATTGACTCATCTGGCTTGATTGGATCTGACAAGAGATAAAATCCTAGCTGTACCCGTCATAGGAGCACACACGACACTCCGCCATCTCATCTAATTACTTAGAATCAGTATATTTTAGGTAGTTTTCACATTGTATATTTTGATTTTTCATTATATGTCCATGAGTAGGTGAATTCGTTGGCATTGCAGAAGAATGTATTACACAAATCTTTTGTTAGAAGGTTCGATATTAGAAATCTGAACTGAACTTACTCATTTTCGATATACCCACAGAAGTCCTTTTTATGTTTCAAAATAGTATACAAATAAAAAGAAAGAAAACAGAATGTGTGACATTTGTGGAAAAAAGTTAGAAAGGAAAAACACACAGTACAGACGAAGAAAAAAGAATGAAGGAAAAACATGAAAGAATAAAGTTTTTCTACGTTTACTCTCATTCATCTTCTTCAAATTGATCATCATTGATTGATTATTCATGAGGTTGTCACGTTATAATCAAATCCCTTGTCTAGACTGAGTCATGTCCAAGCTTTTCATTGTCGATAATGCTAAGTAGGGTCAAGGTTTCTTTGTCTCCTAGGTGATTCCCAAATTAAATTTATTTCAGACAGACTCACATTTCCGTTAGAGGAAAACAAATTTATTTTGTTATTTATTAACAATGGCACAAGGTCAAATAGAAGTAATCTTCCAAGTGGGAAGGATATGTATGCCTGTTTAGAAAATCTGCATTGTAATATTTTTACCGATAAAACTAAACTCTGTCATTGGTAGGAAATACATAACAATTTTATTCACGAACTAACCCTCAAGTAGCTTTTTGATTCGCTTAGTCAGCGGTTAATAGTTTTAAATTCAGAGCAATTTTATAGTAAACCAATTGCGACTTAATTTCATTGAACACTAGATTCACGTAGATATTAACGTAAGACAAAGCGATTGAATATATATCACTATAAATCTTAATCTTTCTTTTAGCTTTTACTGGATGAAAGTAATAGATTATTATATTTTTATCCATTTTTGTTTTATTGGGCTAAGCTAATTTTAGCATGAATACATATATAAAATGTGTGAATAGTCGAAATCAGATAAAATTAGGATCATGATTGTAGAACTTACATTTCAGTACAAATAATGGAACTTCTTGGTTTACATTTTTTAAGTGAAATATTTAATAAAAATTCTCAACATCAGACAAAAATCAAATGGACTCACAAAAAAGGCAGGTCTTTCTGAAGATTAATAATGTATCAAGAGAAACTAATACATACTAACTTTAATTTGGTCTAGCGCAGAACCCAGTTAATAGAGCATTTAGTGAGGGTCGAATTCACTAGAAGAAACGAAACCAGAACTATAACCATCACCATATTTCATTTTCGAAAGATTCATAAAGGAAGATATTAATTTAGGGATGTATCAAAAGCGTTTTCATTTTTATAAACTTTTACTTCAAGCTTATTTAATGTACACTTCTAAACACTACCTCTGATTCCCTTACATTATTATGATTATTGAGTAAAGAAACATTACGCCAACGAATTTATGCTGAGGTATACATATATAAATATACAAAACTCCAAATACTCATCATGATATCCAGGGTATAAAAGGCACACTCGTTACAGTCAAATATACGTGATATGGTAACAAGTTTTGATAAAAGCATAACCTTAAAGATGTGGCTTAGTGAAAAAAAAACATTCAGCTCGGGTAACCCTGTTTGCTCAGACAGTTTCCTATTGAAGACGTTCCTAAGTATGTAGATATATATGACTTCTAAGATATCACATCTTTTAAATTTAAATAAAAAATAAGCATGTATACAATAACATCTCTAATTAATTATAATCAGAGATCATGTTGGTCAGGCATAGCATAAAGACATTTCTTCTTCTTTCTTCTTCTTCTTGATATTATCATGTCACACATTGACGTAATCAATATAAATTTTGTTCTTTGTCAAGACTTCTCAAGACGCAAGAACTTTTAGGAAAATCATCGCTGAGTAAACGATGACAGTTTTCTGGATGTTTATACACTTGGTTTCAATTCCAATTCTCCCTAAGTGATTTTTCAGTCTTTTTAGATGATGTTCCAAGTAAATTTGGAATTCTGCAGGAATTAGTTCTGCATTCATATCCCATAGCTCCATATCCAGATACTGGTATTTTTCAAATTTTCTGGTCCTTTAAAGTTCACTCTTGTATCATATAAAACAGCAAAGTCAATGCACTTGCTATTTTCCTTATCTCTAACACTAAAGCTGAGACTTTGTGCTTCAATGACATGCTATCTTTGAACTGAAAAATCCGATAATATTTTGTAACTGTCATTTTCTATCCCTGTGTCTGGTTGATGCTCACACGGTTTCTCTTTTACACTGAAGCTAAACTTGGAATAATTCCTAATGAATTCTCCTAACAATTCAATCCTGTCGTTGCTTATACTTCCTCTGTACCAGCCTGGGACATTGAACGAGTATATGATAAACTGTTTCATCAGCTTATCCATACACTAAATTTGTTTTCTTCTTGTGATCATGGTCTTTATTTGCATTCATTTTGATGGTCTGCACATGTGCCGAAAATATGAGTTACTGTTACTCTTTAGAAAAATATTTTACTCAAACCAACTTTCCAAGTCCAGCAATTGTTTGTTTGCTGAGAAAAAGAATGACCATGAAAGTTTCTTTTCGTTTGTCAAGTCACACTTCTCCCATAATGTGCTTCATTGCTACAGTAGCAGGCACAATATTTAGCGCTTCTAAACTCCCCATCCAATCAATGTGCAGTCATCAGGAACAATTCATGAGAAATTATAACATAATTCTCTCGCTCATGAACAGCTAATAACACAACTTCTTCAGAACTCATTAATCTTCAGCTTTTCTCATTTTTTGGAATATACAGCCTATCATCATCACTACTTGGATTCGGTGCGTTATGTATATTCATTAACTTAAGCGTTCTTTGATGCATATCCTCTAACACCCTATTATTCTAATATAAAATTGTTGCAGGATTATTATTATTATTATTATTATTATTATTATTATTATTATTATTATTATTTAGATGTAATTTTTGTTCTCAGATATTGTGTAAATATTGAATTTTTGAGGCATTATTTTAAACCGGGTCGCAAAGTCACTGAAGCTAATCGCAAAACTCATGAAATAGCTAGAAATGAAACGACATCACCAGATTGTCCTTAACTAGTCGAAGAGTATTAAAGATGATAGCTTTTCGCTTGAAATAAAGTTTAGAAGTTAACGACAATCAGTTATCGATTAGGATGCTTTCAAGCATAAAGTAGAAATTTTACAAGTGAACTTAATCTTCAGTACTCGAATATCAATACTGAGAATATGACCATCAGTACTCGAATACAATACTGATAATTTGACCATCAGTACCTTAATATCAATACCGAGACTCTGACCACCAGCAATCGAATATTATTACTGAGAATCAGTAATCGAATATAAATACTGAGAATCTGACTAACCATTAAAGGTTTTAGTAAATATAATAATACAAACGTCTTTTTGTAATTTGCTACAGCCAAATAGTAAATAAGACACAATGTTAGTTTAATGCGCGGACCCACACGCATCTATATATGAATGTTCAGAAATTTCCCTGTACCGTCTGCATCAGAGTGTACCCTGATTCTTCTTACTTCCGTATTCCAAATGTAAATAAATATATTCCCCTCAGACAAATTCAGATGCAACTTTATTGAACAAACTCCAGCGTGAATACTTCCCTGAATCATTTCAAGTCACAAAGGTCAGTCATTATCAACCCTCTTTCTTCTCATAATCTTCACTTCCTATCACCTCCTTTTTCATTCATATCAAATACCACAATCATCATAGCCATTTCAACAGTGAAACTATATATTGAGTGGCCCTCGATCCTGGTATTAATTGAACTTTCGTATATAAATACATCACTGACAAGTGCTGTGGGAAGGTAAACACTATAAAGCGGATCCTCAAGGACAGGTAAAGTTCAAGTTATGCTCTGTTCTTCATAGGAAGACAAGAAAAATATTTTACCCAGCATCACAGGAAAGGTATATTTAGTCGACTTCCCTACCAATGAATGATGTGACACGAGGTCGTTTTAATGAGAGGAGCACCATACGCATGCATATGAGTGAAGTAAAAAAATTGTTTTTTTTTTGTCCAGGCCCGACGACCACTGTCACGTTGGCATCGGCAAGGATAGGAGCCCCCTGAGCTGAGTAATTTCTCCCATCTAAAATAAGGAGAAACGTAACTCCACTTACAACACAAGAGCAATAAATACGCCTCAGTAAATCCTCATTGGCTTATAGTTAATTCCTGTACAAAAGGAAAGGTTATTTCCATCAAATGAAGTTCGTGTTGTGCGATAAGTGCTATCAATATATATTCACCGTATGCTTATTTGAATATTACAGCCTTCAGTGATGTTGCTATTTGGCAACAGTAAAAAAAAAAAAGAAAGTAAAAAGCAGAAACGGAAGTTTTATGGTCAACATTATGATAAAAACATTAAAACATTGTCAGGGTAAGTGAGTGGCATAAAAAGTTTAGCAGAAAGTCGTTGAAAGAAAGTATAAATCAATTAGTCGACAAGTGGTAATAAGAGTCTGCAGGAAATGAAGAGAGGAAGAAAAATGAAAAAGAAAAAGGAAAAATAAAGAGAGTGTTAGTTGAAAGTATTTGAGCTGGTGAGCGTGTGAATACGTTCAAACACAGTTAACGTATATACTCTTCAGTATAGTTAAGTGACATATATGATACACGTTTGGGCAATCATGTCTCGAAAGAGACATAACTGACTGGGTAGAAAATTTACCCGCAGTAGGTTGCCATTGTTTTCTGCGGTAGACTAGTTGTCAGCCAAGGCTAGAGAACAAGATCTGTCCTGCTATTTAATCCATAGCTGGAGGGAAGAAACGGATTAATACCTTTTCCAAGGGCATTTGCGTGTAAGTGAATGCAATGAATACAACTGGAATTCGAACGCTACTCTCCGATTTCGGTATACTCTTATATAAGTCGATATTCTAGAGAAAAATTGTTAGTGAATATAATAATACAAATGTCTTTGTTGTTTATGTAACATTCTGTGATAATAGAGGAATTTTCCTCGCACTGGCGACATTAAATGGCAATGTCTGTGTTATGACAATGGCGTAATCTTCCAAAGTGTTTATAAAGCTGGGGGTTGAAAAAGCCGGATTTGGCGACAGAGAATTGTAAAATATTAATAACTACAAAAATATATCTGATGTTTCATATATGGAGACACCTCGTAAAGATTGAACGAAATATGCTACTATTTGTTTTAAGGAGCCCAAAATGACAACTAAAAGTCGGTGACACTAAAATCAAGCAGGTAGAGAAATTTAAATATCTGGGAAGGACGGAAAGTGCGGAAAGATCCGAAGGCGTATTGTCAATGCCAAGGATGTATTCCAAAAGCTACGCAGATTATTGAGAGACAGGAAAATTTTGTTGGAAACGATGAAAAGAGTACTGGATTGTTATGTGATGTCTGTTCTTCAGTATGACATGGAAATGAGAAGGAAACATACTTAACATCAGAAAAAGACAACTGAAGTTTTTGGGAAATGTAATGAGGAAGAAGGGCTAGGAGAATCTGATACTTACTGGACAGAGAGAAGGAAAGAGAGACAGGGGAAAGCAACGAATCACATACTTGGTGGGATTGAGCAAATGGATAGCAGAGCAGGGTTTGTAAGAGTAACAAGAGAAATGGTGTTTAGAGCTACAAGAGATAGGGAGATGTGGAAGGGACACGGCACGTAGAAGAAGAAGAAGAAGAAGAAGAAGAAGAAGAAGAAGAAGAAGAAGAAGAAGAAACTGGTAGTAATAGACGATATTCTGATACAAAAACTTTTCGTGATGGCAGACTTCAATTAAAAAAAATTATTCTGAATTCTTATCTCATGTCATAAAATGCACACTTAGGCCGTTTTAACATCGCTCTGACGATACACACACACACACACACACACACACACACATATATATATATACGTGCGTAGGGACCATACTAAACTCGCAGCTTAATAATGTGACGTAATAGGGAAATAAGCAGGGAAGCTGTGAAACATGTAAGGGGTTCAGTAGAGATTTACTGCGGAATGATTGTTAAGACAATAAATATGGGACAGGTTATTTTAGTGATAACTTGTTTAGCTTTTTATCGAGAAATCGCGGCGAGGGTATACCAGAAATATGTGATTTTTGGATAGACATCAGTAACTCCACGCATCAACAGGTGATGCAAGAACGGGGCATCCAGCAAATTGACAAAATGGTAACCACCCAACCAAGAACATTGCATCTAATTATATTGCTGGCACCACTCAAGCAATCAGTCAATGTACTCTGCAGTGTACATTTTATACTCTGGGGTTTCGGAGTAATCTGCCAACAAGGATACTGTTATTGATACCAAAGCGTTGGTTACTGTATCTTATCTGAACCTGAGAACATTGCTCTTGAACTGATGAAAACTGGTGGCATATTGCTTGGTGCAATGAGTACCATTTCAACACTAGTTTTCTCAACCATGTTTTGTATTCTTTCGGAGTTTGCAGGTGGCATGAATAAAAATGGAATTTGTCTTTTAGGTTTAACCATGTTTTTCGGTAGTTTATTAAAGCAAAAAAAGCACAAAATTCACACCATTTTCTTCTTCTTCTTCTTCTTCTTCTTCTTCTTCTTCTTCTTCTTCTATGTGCCGTAGGTGATCATGACTTTCCACATCTCCCTTTCCCTTGTCGCTCATAATACCCCTTCTGTTATTCTACTCAATCCCCGCTCCATCATCCATCTGCTCAAGTCCATCATGTATGTCATGCGTTGCTTTCCATTGTCTCTTTTCCCATCTATCCGTCCCGTGAGCATCAGATTCTCAAGCCCTCCTTTCTGATTACATGTCCCAAAAACTTCAGTTGTCTTTTTCTGAGGGTAAGTATCAGTTTCCATTTTGTGTCCATCATCTCCAAAACATCGTCGTTGCTCGCGTGTTCCGTTCATAGTATCCTCAGCATCTTTCTGTAGAACCACATTTCGGTTGCTTCAAGTCTTTGCATCATCTTTGATGAGATTGTCCAGCATCACTGGCATAGTGATGGATGGACATGACGTAACAATCCAATACACTCTTCGTTGTTTCCAGCGAAATTTTCCTGTCTCTTAGTTCTTTACTCAGCTTCTGGAATGCATCCTTAGCTATACCAATACGCCTTCGGATCCTTGTATCGCATTTTTCGTTAGCACACTTCCTAGGTATTTAAGTTTCTGCACCTGTTTGATTTTAGTATCACCAAGTTGTTTTTTTGGACTCCTATTTTACACTGATTGCGATGCATTCAGTTTTCTTGTAGTTTATATGCAGGCCTTTCTTTCCACTTTTTAACTACTTTCTGTAGGGGTCTTGTCGTTTCTTTCCCGTATCTACTATCAACACTGTATCATTTGCGTATCTTATATTGTTCAGACTACGGCTGCCAATAACGAATCCTGGTAGGACTTTTAGAGCACTAAGAATGGTCTCGCTGTATAAGTTGAATAGATCTGGCCAGAAGGCACATCCTTGTCTTACACCCTTTTATATCTTTGTGTATTTGCTGAGCTCGTTTCCTGTCTGTATGCAGGTAGTTTGCTGCAAGTACAGGTTCTTGATTACTCTAATATCTTTCCCAAATATGTCAAGGTTGCCGAGCCTCTCTGTCAGGTTTTTGTGCCGTACTTCGTCGAATGCCTTTGCGTAATCGATGAAACACTTCTGCATTTTTATTTCCCTTTCTGATAATACTCTAAGCATAAATATCGCGTTCCTTTTTCGAGTGTTCTTGATGAAACCGCACTGTTATTGTCCAATTTCCGGTCTGATTCTGCTGCGCGCTGTATTCATTAGAATTCAGATGATAAGTTTCGTTACGCGATTCATTAAGCTAATCGTTCGGTAGAGTTCACCTGGCTTTAGGCAGTGCGATGAAAATCGATCAACTTAAGTCAACTTAGGATTTCGCGCTGTCATAGATTTCATTTAAAATTTCTGAATTTATCTACGCCGAAGTCGTCTAAGGCTGCTAATGTCTCAACTACAATACCGTCTGGTTCAGCTGCTTTGTTTCTATTTAGTTTGATCAGTGCAGCTTCCACTTCGGATTTTAATGTTTCTGGTCCGTCGGTATTTCTGTGTATTGTCGGTTGCTCTCTCTTGCCGTGGAAGAGATCTCTTATATCTTTTCCACGCCGTTGAATAATTTTCCCCTTCATGAGTGTTCTATCCTTGGATTTTATGCATCTCGTTGAGGAGTATGTTTTTGTCATGTTAGTTCCCTTCATTTGTTATGCATATCTCCTGTATTGGTTGTGCTCAGTTAGTTAAGTGACATACATGGTACACGCTTTGGGCGATCATGTCTCGAAAGAGACATGACTGACTGGGCAGAAGATTATCAAGCAATAGGTTGCCATTGCTTTCTGCGATAGACTGGTTGCCGACAAAAGCTACAGAACCCAATCTGTTCTATTATTTAACCCATAACTGGAGGAAAGGGACGGATTAATACCTTTCCCAAGGGTATTTGTGCGCAAGTGAATGCAAGGAATTCAACTGGAATTCGAACTCGGCTCCCCGATTTGTCGTTCCGAGTCGTTCAATCTCTCTATATGTCGTTTCACGTGTCTGCATTTGCCCTTTATTTCCTTGTGTAGTTTCCTGTATTCTGTTTCATGTCTTGGCATTATTTTTTGTCCCCTGTTCATCATGTCAAGAATCTCATCTATGATCTACCCATTTTTCCTTCAACGTCTGTTTTCTTTTGGGACGATGTCGTTGGCCGATGTCAATAATGCTTCTTTTATTGAGTCCCATTTTAAATTTCCGTATCTAATTTGTCCTTCGTATATTTTTGTCACTCTATCCGTGTATTTTTCCTGCAGGTTGAGGTCATTAACAATTGTGTTGTATTGCAGTCTAGGAGCTACACAAGGCTTCTTTATTCTCCGCAGTTTCACCATTAGTTTGCATATGACTGGGAAGGGGTCACTTTCACAGTCCACACATGGATAATTTTTACAATGCACAACAGCATTCCGGAATCTCCTGTTTATTATTATATAATCAATTTAGTTTCTTGTGTCACCTCCTGGGATTTTCCATGTTCATAATCGTCTTAAACTAATTCCATGAAAACTGCATCGATTTCTGTATATTCCATTGGCACTCGAGCTCACCAGATTTAAGCCCCATTGAGCGTGTAGGAGACATATTAGAGATCTCACAAAATTCCTTGTACCCACACCCAACAAATATAACTCAGAAATGTGCCTGAATTAATATAACAACGCAATAACTTCCTTACCTCGTAAATATCACATATCTACCATTATTCACGCGAAGGGAGAAGATATATGTTATCAGGTAAGTGTCTGTAATATTTCATCATTTCGGTTTATATCGTAATACATTATTTACATGTTTTATATTGCTATTTACCTTCACAACATAGGCAGTTTCGTTTTTTATTATCCGTGAATTGCCATTATTACGTGTGGAAGATAGTCGAATGCTTTCCTGTTAGCTTCTCCATGTTTTGCTTCTCATAGACTGGTTTCCATCCAGGGCTAGAGAGCTCAGTCTGTCCTGCTATTTCACCCATAAGTAGGTGTGGATTAAAGAAGAGATATTTTTTCTCCAAAAGGCCTGAGTGTGAAAGTGAGCACAAAGGACTAGGCTGGAATCTGAACTCTGCTATTCGATTGGTAGAAAGATTAAAATTGGAAGAAAAGAAATTCAAAGATTTTTTCGTATATACGCTCTCCTAACGCCGCAAAAAAAAAAAAGTTCATGGAATTGAAAACAGGAAACATTCAAAATTAAGTTTTAAGTTCTTGCAGATGTAGCACTATATTTACATTGATTAATATTGCTATTTTGGATCGGTTTTACGTATCAGTGCTTTTGTGCCACATGCTTTGGTAATAGTCTTTTTAATTATGACACAAACGTTTAACTTACAATATTGTATAATACATAGACTCTGTTTGATTTGTGAATTTATACAAAACATGACGGTACCATGTCATTTCCAAAGAAAATAAAATTCTAAATTATTATTATTATTTATTAAATTCAAAGGCTTACAGCTATATCATGTTGAAACACCGACACCCGTACAATCACCGAATTAAACGTAGAGCCGGGGTCACTACCAATATAGGTAATCGCTTGTGAATATCATCCGCTGCGCTGTAAGCTTGTCTGTGAGGGACGTATAACAGATAATGGCTCGGTAATGTTAATCAGATAGCCGTGTTTCAATTCCAATTGTGTTCGTTATATTCACTTAAACCCAAATACTATTGAAAAGGTATGAATCAATCTTTTTCCCCTCTAACTATGGGTTAATTAATAAGACTTGTATCGCTAAAACATTATTAACTTCCCCCCAAATTCTTAAATATTTCCTTGCTCTAAATAACCTGCAAAAGGTGGAAAGCCGTAGAAAATGTAGCAATCAATCAACAAACAAGATTGTTCGACACATAGACTAAACATTACTGTTGGTTGTGCAAATTTATAAAAAGAATATCACTTCTAAAGAAAATAAAATTTAAACCTTATTATTTTTTTAATTTCAAGTACCTTCATACCGTTAATTTCTCGAGTTAATATAATAATAAGAATATATATATATATATATATATATATATATATGTGTGTGTGTGTGTGTGTGTGTGTGTGTGTGTGTCCATACCATTCAGTTTCAATTGAAGAGACAATCAGTTTCATCACTGATATCAAAAACTGAAATTTAAAAATGAATTTAGATTTATTTTCCTAACTACTAGTATCACGCGCAGGAATGATAATGTCAGTCCTCCTATATATTAGTGAATACTAGAAAATCTCGCAGGTAAAGAAGGGACTTGAAGCAACAGAAATGTTATTTTACAGAAAGATATTGAGAAAATCATGGACTGAACGTGTGAGCGATAACGAAGTTTTAAAGAACATGGAAACACAAAGGACACTTATAATTAACATCAGAAAGCGACAGTTATAATTTCTAGAATAAACAATGAAGAAAGAGGGCCTGGAAAATTTAACACTCACAGGGTATACTGAAGGTAAGAAAGATAGAGGATATCAGTGATTACCCAACTTAACAAGCTTGTTTAAATAGATGATAGAACATGGTTTGCGAGAGATCGCAAAAAGACAAAATTTGTTAAAAACTACAAATAAGAGGAACTTATGGAGAGCCTTATTCGTCAACGCCTTGAAGTGAAACAGTACATAGAAGAAGAAAAGCTTTGTCGCGTGAGTTTTGACTTCATCGCAAAATTCATAGGCGTAAACGTTTTTACTTTCAAAAGGCAGATACTTAAAAATAATTTTGATAAAGTCATTATAATTCTAGTAGTTATATCGGCTTTTGAAATTATTCTTCATCTTGCTTTTGTTACGGATAGTAACCGTTTGTTTAAACTGTTTCTATTCGGATTATTGTCCTTATTTTTGTTGTTGTTATCACATCATTTCGGCCGTTGTTCCCTCTTACGGGGCAATAGCCTAGTCGATTAAAGAGATGATTTGTGAATTTGGTGACATATTGATTGTGAGTTCAATCTCTGGGCCGTGTAGAGCGTACTTAGAATCAGTTGAAATTGGTGGGCAATAATTGACCAGTATCGAAAATAAGAGCTAGACAAAATCCCTAGACATGGTCATTGGAACGAAATCAGTTTATCCCCGAGGATTAAATAAAGGGTTCAGTTCAGAATTCCCTGTAGGTTACCCACATTGATATACACCTGAGGTAAACCCGGAGGGTGCAATTGTTGAAACGATCCTAATAACACCTCATCGCAGAAATTCAGACAAAAAGTTATTTTTTGTTTTGATTGATTTTTTATATTGACTCATCAAATTGAAATATTAGTCTTTTACTCTGAATTCTATTGTTCAACAAGGATTACTGTACTTAATCTTGTGAAAATAGAATAGGAGGAAAACATTAAAAGGTAACTGACTACTGATAGCTGTAGGTGCAGAATAATTACAACATATTCAGTAAGGCTAAGTGACCGCAGAGAATCCTACCCAGCGTGATTAAAGCACGCATTTCCAATACGTAACAGGATTAAAGATAGATTTTGTGACCAACTAAGCACACGCTACAAGGTGCTGAGGGGAATTTGACCAAAGAGTTCATATATACAAGCAACCAGCAAGCTGGCTCATATTTCCTGTCATTGGAGTACCTGTTGCTTTCGAATGGTAGGTACTGCAATCTCCACCGCTGGAAGTGATTAGATAGTTTAAAAAAGGAAACCTTGTTCTTTCTGTCACTTTCAATTCTACGATCGAGAAGTTTCATCATCTCTGGCAACAGAAAGTTGTTTTCTAATTTTACTATCGTTACGACATAAAATTACTGGCCGTTATACAATCAGTCATATATACAAAAAATGCATTATTTATCGTTTCCATTACCTGAGAGTCATAAAATGATTTTTACTCACCTATCTATGGCGTCCAGTGGTTTTGAACCGTGAGAACCGATACCACAAAAGCAGCCATATTGGTTGAAATCTGTACATGAGCGGTTCGTGTATGTGTGTATCATATCGCAAATTGCAAGAAAGGAACGCTTCGATACTCGACTGACCCTCTTCACATTGAAACCAACTGGAAAAGAAAAAGAAAAAAAAGAAAAAAGAAAGAATAATATATAATCTGCCACTTTATCGCAAATCGAAACCGGCAAACAGATTTTATTTACATCAAGAATGTTAACATATATCAAGAAAGGAAACAGAATAACTAAGCAGAATGAACTACGGAATTTTACCGTAAATCTTTTCGAGTAGAATCATAAAACTTAGTTTTTATTGTCTCATTCGAAATACTATTTCAAAGAAGACGGTAGAAACTAGATGCTAAGATGAGTAATTTTTTTCTGATCAAATTCCCTGAACTTTTGGATTGTACCTGGTATTTGATGTTCAGAAAATAACATTGCATTTTGAGAATTGGAATAAAAGTTCGTTGAAAATCTGCCAAATATTAATCGTTTGGTTCAAGAAAATAAACTTTATTGGTAATAGAAAAACACTATGAAACCAATATTTTATAGCAGGATATAGAATTCTGTTTATCTCTCACATAAACACATATGTCTAAGAAAATAGATAGAATAAAGAGAATTCCGGACAAGCGTCTCAATTTATAATACACTTAATATATAAATGTCAATTTGGAAAAGAGTAACTTTTATTCATTTTTTGGATTTCGTGAATTTGATGAAGAGATTAAGATTACTTATTTGAAGTAAAATTATTCTTTGAGATATTGAGAGTTTTTAATCTATCACCGATAAAAATGAAGCTTTTCAATCGCCAAGTTGTTGTTCTGTAATTAAAATATATAGCCACTGTAAATTATTATAACCAATGCTAGATAGATTCAATTATAACCATCTACTGAAGTAATGCTTGAAAAAGTTAATAATTTGTATTTCCCCATCACAGATTTCTAATGAACATCACTATGAAATCAAGTGATAGCAAGACTCCTCAGATCTCCAGCACTCTCCTCAATATCATCACCGACTTTAATTGTGCTGTTGTCTGCATACTTTTAATTCTTACTCGAGTCTCTCAGTCTTTCAGTGATTTTTTTTTCTACAAACGCGTAAAGGTCAATTATTAAGTCTCGAGATTACAGGAACAATTGTTATCATAATATTTAAAAATGTTCATTGCTCTTGAGAAAAGGCTTTGTATTGGTATAAATTCTCATTCTATTACCTTGTAGTTTGCTGATCATAGATACATCTATAGTTGGATATATTATCTTTCATTCTTTGTTTTTGTTTCATTTATTTCTCGATAGGATTATCAAATGTTAAAGTTCTCAAGAAGTTACCGTATTTAATGCAATACTAGATTCCCGTTTGCCACGAAATGGTTAAAAATAAACTCTGGTTTTTATATGCAAAATTGAAGTATTTAGTATGCCAATGTTTACTCAGACGATATTTAACCAAACTACATAATAAATATAAATTGGAGGAAGTCTTGTATATCAGCAAATATAACCATTTTTCCAAAAGGAATTAATCAGTGGCTCAGTGGTACTTTTAGGAAATCAGCTAGTTATACTTATAAGTACATGATTATTATATTTAGTCTGGTACAAGGCTTGAGTATTGAGTGATTTAGTAAAGAGTAAACACATCACACTAGGAACGATTAACGAGATTAGCTTGATAACTTTCGCCCATTAGTGGTCGACATTTTGTATTTTTATAAACATAGGTTGGGACAGAAGTAACAGAATAGTCAATTACAATATACTACAAAATAAAAGGTTAAAAGCAACTAAGCAGTGACTTATAATAAGATATAGATATGATGGGAGGTAAACAAGCGCATTGTTTGCTTTTGATTTTGTCGAATGCATAGTATAGTAAGGTCAGTTGGGCACCGTCTGTGAGTAAAAGTGCACCAATTATCTCCGCCAGAACTTTGTAAACGGCATGCTGTAAAGTTTAGTATTCATACCGGAAGCTCTAATACAAAGATTTCAGAGTGTTTGGGTGTCAATCTTAGGATAGTGCAGAGGATTCAGACAGAGCTGGAAGAGTCCAATAGTGATTACGAAGATATTTGGATTGATTAATAGTGATGGTGACTTCATGCTTCCATTCATCTTCCCACAGGGCCTAAGAGTCAGCACAGAGGCCTACATCAAGTACCTTGAGGAGATAGTGCTGCTCTGGGTTAAAAAGGTGATTACGAAGATTTTTGGAGTTATTAATAGTGATGGCGACTTCATGCTTCTATTCATCTTCCCACAAGGCCTAAGTGTCAACAGAGGCCTACATCAAGTACCATGAGGAGATAGTGCTTCTCTGGGTTAAAGTGGTGATTGTTGGAAGGCACTATGTATGGCAACAGGACTCTGCATCATGCCACACAAACAGGATAAGCCATTCATAGGTGTCAGGTAATCTCTGCAACCACATCATCTAACATCTGGACATCTAACTCTCCAGACCTTCATTGATTATTATGGTTGGGGGGTGGGGCAGTTGAGCGAGAGATCAACAAAAACTCCTTATAACACCAAAGATGAACCGAAAGCAAATAATATGGCAGCATTCATCAACATAAACAAAAAGACGGCCCAGAAGCTTTACAGGAGATTCCACAGTCGTAGTTGAAGCCAATGGTGTTTTTATTGAATACATTTACTCGTTAATACTTCAATATATTTTTGTGTAATTTTGTTAAATATATGTTAAAATGAGATGTCAGTGTTATCTTTATTTTTGCGTTAAATTAAACGACAATTTATCCATCTCTCCTGATATAATATGTAGTAAATATTTAATATAAAACAAACCAATAGTGTTGTATAATAGGATATAGATATAGATAGTGTGGACTCAGAAATCAACACTGCATGGTGACGATCAGTTGCCCTCATCAATGTAAGCTTCAGGCTAAGTTGGTGTCACACTTTCTATATCTATAAAATCTCTATCACCAATGCAAAACAGTCTTCCAATATAAACACACACACACACACACACACACACACACACACACACACACACACATGATTTTTATCTGGTTATCACTTTAGAAATTATGACTTCTACACGTCTTTATAATATTCAATAACAATATCAAGTCAATGTTAATTTAATTTACATGTGTATTTCCAATTTCGTTCTCTAATTTTTGATGCTATACGCTTTTCTTTGGCGATAAACAGTTTTTGTTCTATAATTTTCATTATTCTTATTTTTTTCTTATGCGAATTCAGTATAACGTAGAACGAGTTTTATGAATATGTATTACAAATTTGTTACAAATGAATTTATAAAATGGGATTTTTGTTTATTTACAAACTTTCTTTAATATTGGACATACATATTGATTCTTAAACGCATGTTGATTAAATTCTGAAACGTAAATCGTTTATACAATCTCTTCATTTTGTTAAAATAACTAAAGGTTGGGGCTGACTGGGATTCTCAAATTAGTACTTAGATAACATGTTAAATATCTTGCTTTTCTGTCTGTTGTAAATCCTCTTCTGTAGTTTCAGTCTTCAAGAAATCAAGCCCACCGTCTGATCCTAATTACCTTATTAGCTTCCTACCTGTTTTTAGCAAAGTGTTATAGGTTTTATTATTTCTGAATTGGTTAAGCATTTCACATCGCAGGATCTTCTTTCAGATAAGCAATATAACTTTCGCTTCTTTCGGTCAACTACTGAAGAATTAATGTTTATTGCTGAAAGAATATATCAAGCTTTAGATAAAAATGGGAAAACTTGGCTGTTGCTTTAGATATCTCGAAGGCATTTGGTAGGGTTTATCATGTTGGTATTTTTCACAAGTTGAAAGATTATGGTATTTCTTGACGAATTTTTGATTTGATTCAATCTTTCTTATCAAATCGCGAAATGAAAGTTGTCTTGAACGGTCATTCTTCTAAATCTTTTGTTTTAATGCAGGTTCCCCTAGGATATTATCATTGAATCTAAGTTGTTCCTAATTTTCATCAACGGCATTCCTATCATCTCTCAACTCGGTACCTGTGCCGATGACAGACCATTTTACACGTGTTAACGGTAGTTCAATAAGGTTAAATTGGCTGCTTAGCTTAAAAATGATCTACAGTCTGTTGTTAAATGAAGTAAGGAATGGCTTGTTAATTTTAACACCTTCAAAACAAAGGCACTCTCTTTTAATTGTTTGAGAATGTTTTTGCCTTTCACCAGCATGGTTGATGCTAACCTCCTGGAACTCCTTGTGACTTTTCGGGTTAATGTTTATGCTGACATGGAGCAAAAAATTATAAAGAATCAATTAAGTCAAGTCTGCTGCTAGGAAAGTTGATTCACTGTGTCATGCTAGACAATTTTCTCGACAGAATCTATCTTACACGTGTACAAGTTTACCCTTTGTAAATGCATTAAATATTACTGTTATGTCTGGTCTCATGCTTCTGCTATTAATTTAGAAATGCTTGATAAAATTCGAAGAATCTGCAATGCTATTGGTTCTGACTTAACATTCCGGCTTCAGTTATTTTTTAACCGCCGTAATGTAACTTCCCTGTGCATTTTTTATGACTACTTTTTGCAACGTTTTGATGAGTAACTAAGCTTTATGAATATATTTTTGTAATTGTTCTTTGGTACCTAAACATTATGAATTTTATTAGATTGGCAGTAAGGTTTCATAATCTTACAGTTGAAATAGTTAGATGTGACCCTATGTTCTATGATAACAGTTTATACTCTTATGCTTCTAGCTTGTGGAGCTCTCTTCAATCTTGATTTCCAGTCAACTTTGATCGTAAAAAATTAAGTGCAATGTTAATCGTTATCTTTTTCCTTCTTAATTTCTGTTCTTTTATTGTTCTCTCTCATTAATAATGTTTTCCTTCTCTCATATTCTTTTAAACTGAGTAATGTTTTGCGTCTTAATTGTTTTATAACCTTTCTTGGGGTGAAATGATAAAATGATTAGAATAATATGATATTACATTATATAATACATCTAGCATATCAAAAAGTTATGGAAATATTCAAGGTAATGAATGCATAAGTCTTGTAATAAAATTCTCATTCGGACAAAGCAAGTTTATATTCATAAAACATAAAATGGAGCACATGTAAATGATAGTATTCCTGGTATTCATAAGAGAACTGTAAGTAACTAAAGAAGATTAAAGGAAGCATGTTTGAACGATAGTAAAATTAATAAATAGAAGAAAATAATTTTCATATTTATGGCCTGAAGCAACAGAAAAATATAACTAAACAGTAAAATGTTAAAGACAAACATTGTTGTGTTTGTCACCCAATACAAACGAGATCTAGCTTTGTTGAAAAAGGGATTTATCAGATAGTATATATCTTTTCTAGTAGACCACAAAGCAAATTGGAATAATAATAATAATAATAATAATAATATCGTATTTCCATAATTTTCTGAAATAGTTCTAACAAGCTCAGTTCATATCATTCGAAGAGCTTTGTTCATTTAATTTTTTTTGTTAATAGCTGTCTGTTGTTTAATTATGTGGAAACAACAAAAACACTACACCCTTTCGCTTGCCCTAGGTCAAGATTTATGATTCTGCATGTGATTATAAAACAGGCCGAGAGTAAATTTTGTGAAATAATAATAATAATAAGAGGAATAAAGAATGAAAATAAACAGAGAATGGAAAATATAATCAAGAACAATGTAAGACAGGCTTTAGAAAAATGGTCAAAATGGTAATCATCAAGAAAAGACAAGGTACCTAAATTTTAGCTTTATCATCTGTCAACAATTCATATAACCCTTGCGCAAACGTTATCAATGCTATTGAATTAAGTTCCATATTAGAGCACTAGTGGTATTATATATCTCCTGCCAAAAATCAAGGGAAACAGATGACCCCAAAAATTATATATTAGATAGATATTCAAAAGTGACATTCCAGAAAGGGGAAATTACCGAAACACAAATCTGAATTGATAAAGAAAAGAACAAAACGACAAAAGTACCTGATGCACTATCTCTCCAGGAAACCCCTCAGAACAGTTCTAACAAGCACATCCCATATCTTGTGAAGAGCATTTAAGTTTTTTTGTTAATAGCTGTCTTTTGAATAATTAAGTGAAAAAAACAACAACAAAAAACAAAACAAAAAACAGAAACAGAAACAAAAAAACCCAAGAACATTATATCATTTGCTTACCCTAGGTCATTGGTTATAAACAAATGCAAATTAAGAAGAATATTAAAATATTACAATGATGATATGGACATGATCAAGTAACCAAATCACTCATTGTAAACTGTGGGAGAAGTGAGGTTTTTATCGAAAAAGTATAGCACAAACATTAAGCTGAGAAAGTTATGGTATTAAAAATATGCAAGATTTTTTGAGAGTTTTCAATACTAACAGATACTGGAGCAAAATAACAGGAAATATTGGCGGAAATTTAAAAAAAAAAAGAAAACAGGAAAAGAAGGGTTAATCATTGACCCATTGTATCCTTTTGTTACACAGATTGAACAAAAGGATGAGAAAGTAATCAACTATGACCTGCTGAACTTTGAACTTGCAAGGCTTCGGAAGTTAAAGAAGGTCACGATCATACCATTTCTCATTGGTACGCTTGGTTCAGTGACTTGACAGCATAGAGGAATGGATAAAGAAAATTCGCATTGATTGTCAAGTGGAAATATTGCAGAAAAGAAGCCGCTTGCGATAGTTAAAATAACCTGAAATGTGAAGAACACAAAGTCAAAGGAAAATTGCATAATACCTAACTAAGGCTGTCCGTTGTGGCTCGCTATCCATGCATTAATTACTAGATATTAAGATCTTATATAAGAAAATATTTTGGAGAATAATAATAATAATAATAATAATAATAATAATAATAATAATAACAATAATAATAATGAAACTGAAAAGAAAAAAAAAGCCCCCCCCCCCAAAAAAAAAGCCGTAAAACCGAAAAGAAAAAAAACTTGCCTACTAATTGATATACCTTGTCCAGCGGATTTTAACAATGCAACCAAGGAATTTGAAAAAGTGATAGGTGTTCTTGGAATAATAAAAAACGGAACAAAACAACACAATGAATGAATCTCTGGAAATTCCAGCAAGACGTTCAGATTTACACAACTCACACACTAAGAACAATTTTTCCCATGTAACGCTAGTAATATGAGAGGTAGAAAAACAAATCATGAAATGTAGTCATAACAACACACTACGACCTGCTTTAGGTCTTTCCGCAGACTTGGTAGGTAGTTTGACTATAGAAAAAATCAAATTATGATGAAAAATAAATAATAATAATAATAATAATAATGAAACCGAAAAGAAAACCAAAAAGCCGAAAAACCGAAAAGAAAAAAACTTTCTTATTAATTGATATGCTTTGTCAGGCTTATTGTAACATAGCAACTAGGGAATTTTAAAAAAAACTATCAAAGTATAAAAACCTGGAAATTGGAATAGAAAAATGTGAAAATTAAAAACAAGAATAGTACTAGTGATAGTAGGTGCGCTTTGAATGATAAAATAAAGAAACAAAACAGCACATCAAAAAAATCCTTGGAGATCCCACCTTAAAAGATATATAAAAATGTCTTTATAAGTACTAAAAATAACTTTGTCCATGTGACGCTAATGATTTTATGGGAGATATAAAAACAAATGAAATGTAGACATAACAAAACACCACTACCTGCCTCAGGTCTTTCCTCAACTTGTTATGTAGTATGACCATAGTAGAAATCGGATTATTATGAAAATGACATAATCTAAACTTATATATAAATGAAACTTTGTGTGTGTGTGTATCCGTTACCTATAGACTTCGAAACGGCTGAACCAATTTTCTTAAAAATTTACACAGTTATACTATAAGCATCTGTGAGTGTTCTTAACTAGGTTTCGTGTCGAGGTACCTCCGATAAATATCGAAAATTGATAATCGAAAAAATCGGGTTATAGAAGGAGTGGTCTGATTTTAATCAAATTTGATACACTCATAGACAAAGACATAATAAACAATATTCAGAAGTTTCAAGGTTGCAGTTCTTACAATAGTGCAGAAAATCCATAATATATATATATATATATGAGGCAAGATGTTTGTGTGTGTGTCTGTATGTCCTTTATACAAATTTGTGTGTGTGTCTGTATGTCCTTTATACAAATCCACAATTTTTATCCGTTTCTCACCAAACTTCACACAAATATTCTTTAGGAAGAGTCTGAGCTCCAAGACCATGAATTAGTTTTAAAGCTTTCATTACACCCGAGCAATGCCGAGCTATACTGCTAGTAATAAATAAGTACATCTCATGTAGGATTTAGGATATAACGATTTTGACTGATAATTGCTCATATTACACATATGTAAAACAGTAAACATGAATGAATCCTGATAGACGTTTGCAGTACCTTGGCATAAGAACACCGTGAAGGAAGAGCAAAGAAAATGCAGTTACCAAGACCTGACATAGAAAACCAGAGAAATATGCCATTAATACCTCAAGGAGTACCTTTTTTGGTAGGCGCACTTAGAACTATCTCCAGGAATCTTTCTGCCTCGCAGGACGTCTTGCAGATATCTGACACCGTTAGGTGCATCCAGGTGGCAACGTTGCTTGGAACAGCGCATGTGGTAAGAAGAGGGTTGTGTATAGAAACTATGACCATTATGAACCGTTCGAAACATCTAAGAGTCGAAGAGGGTATCAGATTAAATAATAAAAATAAGAATAAACTAAAAAAATGTAAACGTTGCCAGAAAACTGAAGAAATTGTATAATATGTAAATGATAATGAGAATAATCATTATCGAAACATTATAAAAAGTACTTGGTGTCTTTAAAAATAACTGGAAAATTTAAGATTTGAAATATTGGCTACGGCTTTGCTGAAATCGACACGAATACCGTATACAGTTCTGGAATTATGAGTAAACGTGTTGACATTAATCCTCATCATCTTTCGACCAACCGATGTTTGGTCGGAAATCCATCGGGAATCTTACCCCACGCAACAAGGTGAAACGTTGCTGTACTCAGATCCTTGTGCTGTGAAAGGACTTCTTTCGATTGATTGATACAGACGTGGATCATGTGTTTTTATATACGAGAAACTATCTCAAGGAAGATTGCAAACCAATGCTAAAGATTTCTTCTCAGCCATAAGAAGAATAACCACTTTTCACGTGCTAGTTTGCCGATTCTTACTGCAGTGAACTGGTTGCTAACCAAAGCTATAGAACCTAGTCTGTCCTGCTATTTACTCAAAGTTGGGGTGTGTGTGTGGAAGAGATGGACTCATACCGTTCCTAATGTTTCATGTAAGTGAATGTAATGAATTCGACTGGAATTCGAACACGGCTTTCCAATTCCTCTATCCATCCATCATTACTCCACTGTACTGTCATTAGATTTCCAGCAAAAACCACAATTTCAGTGGCATAGAAATTCAGTGAACAACAACAATAATAATAAAATAAATTCTCGAAGGTGAAAATGATATAGTTCTTTGGGATTTAACCATACATATCAACCCCATAGCGCAAGTTAATAGGCCAGATATAATGATTTTACTTAAAAATGGGAATACGTTCTGATAAAATTATCTCTTGTGAAGAATTGATAAAAGTTCAAAATATAAAGTCCTAGAAATATAAATTGTAGGAACTAGATATTTAAACACAACCGTTATTCTAGTAATAATAAGAGTACAAGGAATGATGGATTTGTTTATTTAACGGCATATCAGCCTCTTATGGGTCGTTTAATGCTGACATTTAATTTTCTTGAAACTTGGAAGTAATAAAAATATAATATACGTTCTTCTGCTTTCCCAAATGAATACATGGAAGATGTGCATATGCATTTTTATGTGGACATGATTACTAGAGGTGATGTTATGTGTTTTAGGTTGTAGTTTTGTTGAAGTTATATTTTGGAATAATGTTTGATTTAAGAAATTGTCGGATATTATATATTTTATTTTTATAATCGTTTCACCCCGAGCAAGGAATTTCACTGCCACTATTGCGCAGGGGGTTACATAGAGGGGAAAGTGGTAAGAAAGGATGGTTAGATATAGGAAATGTCAGAAGGAGGGTGATAAACGGGTAAGGATACCGAGAATGAGGGTTGGGTAGATGGTGAGAGTGTTGGGAGAATAGATGCAAGTTAGTGTGATAGGAGGTGTCTATTGACCTTACATTTAAACTCCTGGAGATTGTAGCTGTCTAGAAAGCAGGCATGTGGAAGGGAATTCCACAGGCGGGAAGCGCAAGAAAAGAAGCTGTTGGAGTAGAAATTACGGCTACATCTTACCTGTTTGACTGTAAAAGGGTGGGACCTAGTTGCTAATCTAGTATCTCGTGTAAATTCGTACTTAGGCGGCACCAATGATCTAAGATCATCGGAGCAGAAGCCGTTATATGAACTAATGTCATGAAAGTTCTTTCATGTTGGTTGTTTAGTTGATTTTGTTTGGCGGAATATCAACCTCAATACCGAAATCTAAATATTTTTTACGTAATTTTATGCTTTCAACTACAGATATTTTTATATTTTTATATAATTTTATATTTTCAGAAAAAAAAAAGATATGTTTTTTTAGATGTATATTTTGTAGATCATAGAATGTATTGTTGGTAATTTTACTATAAACGTGTATTTTTATATTTTAGTGTTGCGTTGATTACCGTTTTGCTATAAAATTTATTGTTGCCCATTTTATTATAAAAAATTACTGTTGGTTTTTGTTTTGGGGTTAACTATTTGCTCATAGCTGGTACCCTAGCGGGTGCTACCACCCTGGATCAAGGTGGACTAGGGAACAACAGCAATTAAAAGGTGGTTGCACGTTCCTCAAATCTTCTAATCTTTCGATCAGAGATCTTGATGCTGAATTTTATTTATTGTCATACCCAGGACGACACGAGAAATGATGAACAGAAATGCTGATACATATAGCAAGAAACTCTCAGAAAATTCCTCACTATATGAAATGTAAACGATTGTACACATGAATATATACTAAAAAAAAAGGGAACCCTATCAATGCTCATCTATGCTCAATAATCGTCTCTGTGGAATCTTCCCGTTGATTAAGGTCTTTTATGAAAAACTTCGCAAAGGATCGTATCAAATCAGAAAAAATAAAAATACTAATAAAAAAATTTTAAGAAGCATAGAAAGTAAATTTATTCCATGGTTTGATGCATCTGCCGGAGATGCGATTGCTATTAAGATAAATGTATTCAAGCTTTATAGATTCGCCTATGGAGTCACAGCATCGCCACGCTGAGCATTGTTGCGCTGATTTCTGTAGCAAGTGAATTTTTGCGGGGCGACCTGCTAGCTTTATGATCAACCGATTTAGAATTCAGTGTTCTTCTTCTCCAAGATTGATAGCCAAACAAGGCTAAAGAAATAAGTCTGCGTTGCTGGTAACTCTAGATGGAGTGAGAGATTGATTCAAGCCTTCCTAATGGTATTTGTATGAAAGCGGGTACAGCGACGTCAACTGAAATCTGAACTCGACACATCAATCTCCTTTTCAGCGCTGATAACCATTACACTACACGCACATCATTTACAGTAAATAAATAAATAAATAAATAGTGGGAAACTAAAATACCTGGACCATTCTGAACTCTCGTATTACTTTAGCTTTGAAATACATAATTAGCTTTGCCTCACTCATTTATCACTCGATAACTCATTCCAAAACAGAAACTATGATCTGGAATTGGAATGAAAGCATGTACTCTGAATTTATCATAAAAAATTCTGGATGGGACTCAGAAAATAGCTAATACTTCAAATATTTAGGTGTGGGGATAAGTTATAACAAATTTGGCAAAAATAAGAGGATTGAATATAGAATGCAGAATATAGAATTGAATATAGAATATTGAATATAATATACAGAATAGGGTGTGACAGGGGTAGTTTTGTATAACATCGCAAATTGCTAAAAAACAAAATATTAACATGAAAATCCGAGTCATGTAATTAAATAAATAAGCCAAATGAACACTTTCATATGGATATCATGCATGATACCCAATTCCTTCAGAAATATCTAAACTGTCAGCTGTAAATAACTGCTTTTGCACTTCAATGGTCAAAAATGGCTTTCAGCGAGTAAAACCTGTGGATCTTTGCAAAGACCATTCTCTTTCAAACCTTGTCGACTGGCGCTACAGAATCACAAAAATGTACTAGATGACAGAAACACTGAGGGTTTGAACCACTATAACAAGTAAAATGCATAACACATGTAACACAAAGAGAAAATCATTACGTAAGTTGTTGATGTTCCACCCTACTTCAAATAAAATGTTAGGAAGGAAACATCCCATTAATACTGGAAAGAAGGATAACAGCTACTGAGATTTACTTTGTAAAATTGCGTATGTAATTTATATGATTAAAAGTATGAAAAAGATGGAAACACAGATATTTTATTATGAATGCATTTCAATATCTGAAAGATAAAATTAATAGTAACCTGAAACAAGATAGTTGCAATAGAAAAGGGAAGGATTTACTTACCGACAGAAAAAATTACGATGACGAAGAGAAGTGTGAGAGATCCAACAATTACCATGAGTCGACAGTTAACCATACGCGTTTTCTTCTCCGACATTTCTACAAAACAATAATACATAAACTTATTGGTTAATATGAAAAGAGAATATATATAATATATAGCCATTTCACTTCAGAAGGTTGGTGATCATGGCTCTTCACAATTTTGTGTCAATTGTAGCTCTTGACAAATTTTGTCTTTTTTTTTTTATCTCTTCTAAATACTGTTTTGCCATCCATTTACGCATGTAGGTTATACATTGTACTTTCAATCTATCATGCGAGTATCACATTTTCCAAACTCTTTTTCCTAATTATATACTCTAGAAATTTCAACTGCTTCTTTCTGATCTTAAGTATAAGTGCTTCCATTTTCTCTAAAAAATTGTCGTTGCTCATTTTCGGTCTATTGTATTTTCAACATCCTTCTCTAGAAAGTCTTCTCTGTAGATTCAAGTCTCTTCTTTAACTGTGAGGAGATTTACTAGCATTCACTGCTATATAGGAGCAATAATATCATATAAGAGTTCTGTTAACTTTAAAATAGAACATGTGTTTCGTTCCTTGAGCAATGTTACTATCTTTATGTATGAGTTGAATGTATGGAATATATTGAAAATGTAATAAATATGATAATTCATAATATAAAATGCATTGAAGAAATTATGGAGAGCAATGATCACCAAATCCTGACGGAACACGGAGCTTTGAAAAAGATGTGAAATAACGATTACTAAAATGTTTAAACTTATCGAACAGCTTTTATTACAATTTCATTAATTTGATTTTATGACCGCAAGTTTCGGCTCCAAGGACTATTGGCGGTTATGCAAACGGGTGCTGAACAATAGTAAATCCTCAATACCTCCTTTAATCAATGAATTTGAGGTTCTCACGTCATCTGCGGACAAAGCTGAGTGCTTTGCTCGCAGATTCTCATCCAACTCCACATTTGACTCATCTGGAGTACACTCAGCCGACTTCCTCATTAGAACTGAGGCCAAACTGCACGACGTATATATTACCCCGACAGTAGTATCCAGAGTAATTTCAAAACTTGACCCCCATAAGGCAAGCGGTGGTGATGGAATCCCGGTGATAGTCCTTAAGAGGTGTGCTCCTAAACTCTCCCCTGTCCTCTCTAAACTGTATAACTACTGCCTTTCTGCTTCCTGTTTTCCTGCATGCTGGATTAGAGTAGATAGACTAAACTATCGCCCAGTTCATACTCCACCCACGTTTATTGAACAGGTGAAGAGGCTCATCCCTTGTTTCCTGTTTATGATGTGGTTTCTGGTTTTTCTCTTTCTCAATCTTTTCACTCTTATTTTATTTTATTTTATTTTCAATTTTCCAATCTTTTCATTCTTTTTTAAATTTTTTCAATTGGAGTAGATAGACTAAACTATCGCCCGGTTCACACTCCACCCACGTCTATTGAACAGGTGAAGAGGCTCATCCCTTGTTCCCTGTTTAGGATGTGGTTTCCGGCTTTCTCTTTTCCATTCTTTTTACCCTTACGTAGCCTCCTGTGCATCAGTGGCGTTATCGCCTTGCTTGAGGTGATATGATTAAAAAAAAAAAATACAAAGTTTACTCCCAAATTTCCTTTTGAGTTCCTATTAAGACAGGTGAAGAGGCTCATCCCTTGTTTCCTGTTTAGGATGTGGTTTCCGGTTTTTCTCTTTTCCAATCTTTTCACTCTTATTTATTTATTTTTTAATTGGAGTAGATATACTAAACTATCGCCCGGTTCACACCCCACCCACGGCTCTACTACAGCCACTTCCTTACCGACGAAATGTGGCCTCCCTTTGTCTGTTATATAAATACTTTCATGGCTTCTGCTCGGACGAACTTAAATGCTTCTTCTCTTGCACTTCCCGCCTGTGGAACTCGCTCCTATATTCTTGCTTTCCTGACGACTACAACCCCCAGGAATTTAAATGCAATGCCAATACTCATCTATTAACCACTTGACTCTAGTTCTTTCCCCACCCTGTATATCCTTTCCTTTCTCTCCACCTTTGAAACTGTCATCACACCTGCATTCGCATCTTTCTATTGCTCCTTTCTAACTGGTTCGTCTTCCTCTTCACTCTCTTCTAATTAATATTTTTACACCTATGTAGCCCCCTGCATATCGGTGGCATTACCGCCTTGCTCGGGGTGAAACGATTAAAAAAAAAGAAGCTATATATATGAAAACGATATATACAAGGTGCGATAGATGAATTGCCTAAATTACGAAAAAACAAAAATAACACTGATATCTTATTTTAACATATACTTGCCAAAATTACACAAAAATATCTTGAAATACTAAAGATTAAACATTCAATAAAATCGCCATTGGCTTCAACCACGGCCTCCAGACGACTTCAGAAACTCTTGCATCTCTTCTGGATGGTCTCCTTGTTTAAGTTGGTGATTGCGACCATAATCCTTACCGTCAATTCATCTTTAGTATTGCAAGTAGTTTTGTTGGTGTCTCGCTCAACTTCGCCCCATACAGATGTAAAGGATGATGTGCCTAAAGAAATTGTTTGACAGCCATAACTGGGTTCTCCTGCTTGTGTGACATGCTTCAGAGTCTTGTTGCCAGATATAGGATCTTCCATCAGTCACCCACTAGACCCAGAGCAGCACTACATCTTCAAAGCAACTGATGCCGTTTTCCGTGTTGAGCCTGAGGCTCTGTGGGAAGATGAATGGAGGCATAACATCGTCATCACGGGTGATCACTCCAAACACGATGTTGTTGGCAGGATATATCATCCAACTATTCCCGAATTCTCTTCACTGTCCTCAGATTGATATCCAAACACTCTGAAAAGTTCGTATTGGAGCTTCTGGTCAAATGCCAAGCAGTACAGTATATCATTCCAATTTAGATTGAATTGCTTCATGGTGCTCTTTTTCTCACAGTCGGTGCCCAACCGACCCTACTATATTGTGTAGTCGTCAAAATCAAAAACAGACAAAACACATGCATGACATGAAAAATATATAATGACGACAGTTTACCCATCGTATCCTGTAAATCAATCTAAACTTGAACGAGGAATTTACTTTATCACTTGCAATTATTGTCAAAAGAAATACATAGAAGAAACCTCAAAGAATTTAAATAAAATATTATATGAATTCACAATGGTTATTTTGTAAAACAACACACTAAATTCCCAATTAGCTCACCTTAATAAGTGTGACCATAATTTTGATTAAAAAACATTCTAATAAAAATCAGAAAGCAAATTAGTAAGACGATGATATATAAAAAAGGATTTCATTGCTAGATCATACACAGTAATTTTACGTTCAGATTCTTACAGCGCTTTACTTTTCTTAGCATCTCTTCTATTATCATAATGTGGGATATTTAATAATAAAAGCGATGGAAGCATTAACAAAAAGAAGAAACTAAATGAAATCGGCTAGACTATATACCTAAGACATATATTAAAATAAAAATTATTTAAATTTAAAATTACCAGTGTCTCTTTTCCTTCTCGTGTAATTATATTAACGTAAACTTCACTTTAGTCCGATGAAATCCCAAAGAACGAAGCGCATCAAGCGTAAAACTTTCCACTTTATCATAGTTATTTTATTCTGTAAAATAATCTATCTATCTATCTATCTATCTATCTATCTATCTATCTATCTATCTATCTTTAGGCAGCAATCTTTCTTTTAAAAATGTTTCGTTAAAAACGAGCAACAAGGAAGATTTTATTATTTTTTTATTCAATTTTTACAGTATTCTTACGTGTTTCCTTTGGCTTGCGATAAGGAATGCGAAAATGTTCAATAATTATTTCCTTTCAAAGCGTTTTCAGCCACTTCACCCAAGGATGTAATGTTTCTGATGTTGTTATTTTTTCATCATGTTTTGACTGTAACGTAATTTATTTTCCATTTTTGAAAATTGGTGTTCTTTAAAAACTATCACGTGATATATATATATATAATGATTAGCATTTTGCAATCAAGTTTCCTGAAGAGTGAATGCAATTCCGTAAAACAGAATAGAGAGAAGACAATCGTATATATATATATATATATATATATGTGTGTGTGTGTGTGTGTGTGTGTGTGTGTGTGTGTGTGTGTGTGTGTCTAATGCAAAGAATTTATCACTTTAACTGAGCAGGTTTACAACGACTTCAGATTTTCGTGAGGACACTGTTATGATGTCGTCACTCATCAGGGCTGATATATTTGCAATCTGCTGTTATGTTCTGTTTTTTTATTTATATAGAGATTGGTGTAATTTAATATTTTGTTGTTGGAGTGTTCTTATTTGTGATTGGCTGGTTTTCTTTTTATTGTGCATATGTTTGATTCTTTTATTTTATTGCTTTTAATGTATACAGGGACGGGCGTCCGCTTAATTGTTTTACATTAAATAGGTCTCCAGTTGCTTTTCAGTTGGTTTATTCTTGTCATGTAATGTGACCCCTTTTTATTGTATTGGCATCTTTTTATTGGCTAGAACTTCCTTACCGTGTTGGCATATCTAAAGATTTCTTTTTTGGTTATGATTGAGTGTTTGTGTTCTTGTGTGTATTTGTGTTTGTAGGATTTATGTGCGATTTTTCCCTTTTGGAGGTTATTATATTATTTACTATTTTTTGTCGTGACTGTGTGTTTGTATATTAATATTAATAATTATATATATATATATATATATATATATATATATATATATATATATATATGGACAAAACCGAGTGCTTTACTCGCAGATTCTCCTCCAACTCAACATATGACTTATCTGGAGTATCCGCACTCGACTTTCCTCTTAGAACTCAGGCTCAACTGAGAGATGTTCACATAATTCCCTCTCTGGTATCTAAGATAGTTTCAAAATATGACCCTCATAAGGCGAATGGAGGCGACGGAATCCCGGTCATTGACTTGAAGAAATGTGCCCCTGAACTCTCCTCTGTCCTCTCTAAACTCTATAATTATTGCCTCCCTGCTTCCTGTTTTCCTGCCTGCTGGAAGTAATTTTCTGTGGTTTCTGGATTTAAGAACTCAGGGGAACCTTCGGACCTCTCTAATTGTTGCCCTATCAGCCTCTTACCAATTTTTGGCAAAGTGTTCGAAGCTATCATCAACGCTGAAATAGTTCAACATCTCACCGCTCATAAACTATTCATGCACGCTGGCCTTCTACACATGCTACAGGATTATGGTATCACTGGATGCTTGCCTGATTTGATCTAATCTTTTCTATCAAAACGCATAATAAAGATCGTCTTGACCGGGCATGCCTTCACATCCCACACGAATGCTGGTGTCCTCCAAGGCTCTATTCTAGGTCCGATGCTCTTTCTGATTTTCATAAAGGATCTCTTTGACGTGACCAAATCCCGAGTAGGCATCTACGCTGGTGACACCACCATTTACTCCCGCATCAGTAAGAAATCTGGCAAGGCAGCCAAACATAACTCGCTGCTGATCTTGAGAAGGACCTCCACTCTGTGGTCGGTTGGGATAAGAAATGTTTCTAAAACGAAGCTGCTATCTGTCAACTACTACAGGTAGTCCCTCCTACCCACCATCAGCATGGATCAAGCGAATCTCCCTGAAAGCAAGACACTGCACATCCTCGGCTTCACCCTCTCTTTGGACCTCAAGTGGCACCATTACATTGAAAAATATCTAAATCCATTGCTAGAAAGGTTGGGTCATTGTGTCGGTCTAGGAAATTTTTCCAGCCTGACTCTATCTTGCACATATAAAAATCATCCCTCCGACCATGCATTGAATACTGTTGTGATATTTAGTCCGGTGCCCCTACTATTCATTTCAGGGTTCCTGATAGGCCCCAAAGGAGAATCTGTAATGTGATCGGGTCCGACCTGGAAGTTCGACTCCAGCCAGTTTGTTACCGATGAAATGTGGCTTCCCCCTCGCTTTTCTACAAATATTTTCATGACTCCGACGGGTTTGGCAAACTAGTGTCCCCTCCACAAGAATTAACTCGAGCAAAAAGACTGGAAACATGGTCCCACCCTTTTACATTTAAATCAGCCAAATGAAGCCGCCACTTTTACTCCCTCAGCTTCTTTTCTTGCACTTCCCATCTGTGGAACTCCCTCCCGTATACTTTCTACCCTGATGGCTACAATCTCCAAGCATTTAAATGCAATGTCATTTCCCATCTCTTATCCACTTGACTCCAGTATTTCCTCATCACCCTGTGTAGCATGTTCTTTTCCTTTCTCACTTTACTATCGCAACTGTCTTTACACCGGTATTTCCATTCTTCTATTGCCCTTTCTCCGACACCTCCTGTAACCGGTTCGTCTTTATTTTCACCTTCCTCCTTTCAATTTTCTCTGATGTAGCCCCCATGCGCACCAGTAGCGGAGCCGCCTTGCTTGGGATGAAACGATAAAAGAAATTTTCCTCCAACTCCAAAATTGATTCGTCTGTGCCCCTGAACTCTTCACTATCCTTTCCAAACTCCACAGCTCTTGCCTCGGTGCTTATCGCTTTCCTGCTTGTTGGAAGTTCTTCTCTGTAGTTCCTATCGTTAAAAACCCTGGAGAGCCCTCTGATCCGTTTAATTATTGCCCTATCAGCCACTTAAAGATTTTGGCAGAGTGTTCGAGGCTATTATAAATGCTGAAGTGGCTCATCATCTCACATCTCAAAACCTATTTTCTGACAATCAGTATGGGTTCTTCTTTATCAGGTCTACCGCTGATATGCTAATGACCATCACCGCATACATATACCAGGCTTTTGTTAAGAACGGCGAATGTATATCTCGAAAGCGTTTGAAAGGGTTTGGCATGCAGGCATTCTACGCTAGCTATAGGCTATGGTAGTTAGATGTTTGTTCGATTTAATCCAGTCCTTCCTATCAAATCGCATAATGAAGTTAGTATCGCACGGGTATGCTTCCTGATCCTATCATACGAACACAATTGTCAGTCAAGGTTTTATCTTAGGTCCTACGCTTTTTCTGATCTTCATCAATGATCTTCCTGATCAGTTCTCACATATCAAGAAGTGAAGTCACAAATTAATTTGGCTGAAGAGAGTCAACTTTAGACTGAAAACGCAAATACCATCATAGACACTTCATATATCATAAAAAAGAAAGTAATTATAATTATAATGATAGCAACAAAGAGTCTACACTTTAAACAAAACGTTCACGGCTTCACGTACTTTATATATATATATATATATATATATATGTGTGTGTGTGTGTGTGTGTGTGTGTGTGTGTGTGTGTGTGTACAACAAAATCCAAATTATGGAAGACCATTCTTATTTATGAATTTACATATACCATAACGTACAGCTTTTCGGATCAAGCCAAATTCATGAATAATAATATTGGACGTACAACGAAATGTCTCTCAAGAATATTCATGTTCTATTCCTCTCGCCATAGCTCAATTTGGACCCGTTTAAAAGCATACAGAAACATACCAAACTGTCCACAGCATACTCGCTGAAAATACAACTATAAGAGTCTCATTTATATGAAAAAAAAGATGAATAAAAATAAAAGACGCATTAATGTTAAAATAAAAGAAAAAGTCAACACTCAATAATATCAAGTAAACATTCCACTCACAATCGATACAGATAATTGCACTACCTTTTCTATCGTCTTTCATGAAACTTGTATAAAAGAGAGACTGCTGCACAAATACATAATTATATATATATATATATATATATATATATATATATATATATCAAGCAGTGTAGCCGCCATCACTTAGTGTGCAATATATATATATATATATATATATATATATATATATATGTGTGTGTGTGTTTTGTTTATTTGTTTATTTGTCTCCAAACATAATTAAATCAGTTACATAATGAATGCACTGCTTTTAAAAGCGTGTCATTTTGAGTTAATTCTTATTTGTTTGAACGCACGAAAAGTATTGGACCAGCAAGGACAATTCCTTTGTTTTTATTGTTCACTGAAGACATTTGTGCTTAAGATCAAAAGATGAATACGAGACAAGAGTTCAGAAGGTCAGCTTTTATTTCCTAGTGTTTACATTTAGATGTGTTAATGGCTTAAGCCATACCAACATTTGTCTTAGAATATACGATTTTTAGGTGAGCAAAACTAAAGGAACAGATATTCTTCAAGTAAATAACATTTAATATTTGGTTTCATAACACTTGCTAGCAATAACTGCATCAAGCCTACGACGCACTGACGTTACCAAATTGTTGCATTCCTCATTTATGATACTTTTCCAAATATTTAACGCAGCTTCTTTCAGTTCTTGTTTCTTCCTTCAGTTTCCTCTTCAAGAGATGAAATGCATGTTCTACTGAATTAAGGTCCGGTGATCGACTTAACCAGTTTAAAACTGTCCACGTTTTGCCCCTGATGAAAACTTTTTTTTATTGGCAATGAACTTTGATGCATAATAAACTCCTCATTCATTCCGCTGTAAATTGGCAAACCAAATGTTTCTGTAGACTTTTGATGCTACCATTAGGGGTTACATCATTAACAAATTTGAATGAGCCTGTTCTAGAAAATATAAGCCCAAGCCAAGACTGCATCCATTTTGCTTTACAGATGAGCTTGTATGCTTTGGATCATAAGCAGATTCTTTCTTTCTTCACAGTTTGGCTTTTCCATCACTTTGGTGGAGATTAATCTTCGTCTAATTGGCCTATAAAACTTCTTTCCAGCACTTTTGTTCCTCGTCTTTGTACTCCCTTGCAAATTACGATCTGATTTTCCGATTCTTACTGCTGATAATTGGTTTGCATCTTGTGATACATCCTCTATATTACAATCTGGAGTTTTCTTCAAATGGTGGATTGTTTTGGGGGTTTTCTTCTCAGCTCACACTATGCTTCTGTCATCAAATATTATTGTTTACCTTAGTCTACTTGTTCTCTGTCTGTTGCTCGGTACACAAATAATTTTTTTTCATTTTCAGAACTTTCCAAACTATTATGTCGTCTATGCCCAGTGTTTTTCCAATGGATCAGATTATTTTTTTTACATTTCTCAGTTTCAAAATGGCTTGCTTTTCTCTCATAGAAAGCTCTCTCGTTTTCATGCTGGGTTATCATTTTTAACAAGAAATGCATAGTTAAACAGAGTGGCCTGTGACTGCCAAATGGAAAAAAAATATATATATTCATTATTATTATTTCGCGGCTAAACGCTTGTCAGTTCAAATTCATCCAGACGAAGTCAAGTGAAATAGAAAAAGGAAAAAGGAAAAAATTTAAAAAGAAGAGAAAAGAGAAAGAAAAGGAGAAGAAAAGTATAAGGGGAAAGGGGGTTTAACTTAACGTATTAGATCTTAGTGTCACGCAGCGTCTTTGGCCTAGACTTACAAAAAAATAAAAAAAAATCGTAAAGGAAAACAATGAATATTGACCAGAGTTGCTAGTTGTCTGTTTTAGGTGCATGACATTAAAAACTAAAAATTAGGGGTTGGATTTACGCTAGAAAAATTAATTGTTAATTTTTCTTATTAATTCTAATCGTAATAATAATAGTAGTATTATATTATTATATTCGTAGTAATAATAACGTGGTAATTAAGAAATTAATATTTAGAAGCCTAAAATTAATAATAATAATTAAAAAATTGAAAAATTAAAAAAAATATGTAAAAAATGATAATAGAAAAATTAATAATAATAATAATAATAATAATAATAATAATAATAATTGAAATAATAATAATAATAATAATTGAAAACAAGAGTTGTGCCAGTGATAGTAGGTGCACTTGGAATGATAAAAAATGGAACAAAACAACACATTGAAAGAATCCCTGGAAACCCCAGCTTAAGAGATATACAAAAAATTGCCTTATTAAGTACAGCCCACACACTAAGGAAAACTTTATCTATGTAATGCTAGAGATGATAGGGAAGATAGAAAAAACATGAAATGGAGTCATAACAACACGCCACGACCTGCCTTAGGTCTTCCCGCAGACTTGGTTGGTAGTGAGACCAAAGCAGAAATCGAAATATGATGAAAAATGACATAATAATAATTATTATTATCCCTGGAAACCCCAGCTTAAGAGATATACAAAAAATTGTCTTATTAAGTACAGCCCACACACTAAGGAGAACTTTGTCTATGTAACGATAGGGAGATAGAAAAAACATGAAATGGAGCCATAACAACATGCCACGACCTGCCTTAGGTCTTCCCGCAGACTTAGTTGGTAGTGCGACCATAGCAGAAATCGAAATATGATGAAAAATGACATAATAATAATAATAATAATAATAATAATAATAATAATAATAATAATAATAATAATAATAGCAATAGTAGTAGAATATCTATGATAGCAATAATGATATAAAATTTTCTTGGTGGGTATAATGTCTCTAACGGAAAATTCTAGATTTTTTTCCAAATCAAACTTTTAAGTTTAATTTTGATCTTGTTAAGTGATCCTATACCTATTTTAATGTTTACAAATAAAAGTCAGTTCATTTCTCCAAGCATAGATTACATCTGTCTCTGAAGTTGTTGGGAGTATGAGCATATTTTATGATCCTCCATTTAACCTATGGGGTTAGTCCTCCGACCTTCAATTTCCAGCAGTATTTCGATAGGGCTGTTTGGTGTTTCAAGGAGGTGTTGGAAAATGAGTGTTTGCGAGTATAAAATCTTTGTTTCCAACTTCCTGTAGATACTATGTATACTCTGTTTTTGTTGGGGTCCTCTTCCGGAAAAATGGTGGCTTCAGAAATTGCTTTATCAGAAATACACATACCATCAACGGGGCAGTTGGTTCTGTTGATGCAATTAAAAGAAGGTTTGTGTTCTTGAGGTTTGTTGTGGAAATTTTTAAGTAATTTATTGTTATGTGAATTAATTATATTTTAAATATTTTTGGTTGTTGAATAGCTTATTTTTAGAGTTTTTCTGTTGAATAATTTATTTAGAGGGTTATTTGGGTAGAAGTGTTTGCTTACTAAGACGAGAAAGTATTTGCCGATATTTACATTTGACAACTTGCAGAATGGTGGGTTGAACCATATTAGTTTTCTTTTTCTATTTTTGCCCTTGTTTCTATTTTTGCCCTTGTTTCTATTTTTAGTTTTTTTCTTTCAAATTTTCCTGGAATATTATTTCTTCTTTAAAACTACTCTTCCTGGGGGCTTAATTGTATACTGATTTGTTTTCATTAAATGTTTTTTATTAGATGATAATTTATTAATTCTAATATTTACTGTATTAGGGATTTGTTTAATGATTGATTTAGGATGATTTCCTTTATGGTTTGGTTTAAATGTGTTGGACAAAAAATGTCTAAAAAGTTAACAATTTTGAGAGTAGATGATATCTCGAGTTTGAAACCTAGAAATTGGAAGGCTCTTATTATTTTTCTCAATTTTGGATGTTAGAGGGCCATTGCTGTTAGGGATATACATAAGTCCATCATCTTGGTAAATACCTACTTGACTTGGATCAACAATTCTTCTAAGAGTATATAATATATATTTCTATCAAATCATCAATTTGGGCTGAATCATGCGCTCCCATTGGGACGTCAAAGCTATTGAGTCCAAGTGGAATCGTTATATAATAGTATACATTGTCTAGATGCTAAAATGATTCTAATTTCATTATTCTAAATGTTTATGAAGTTTTTAGCATAATTTAAACTATTAATTAATAAGTCGTAAGAAATAGAGGGGTAAAAATCTATGATATCAAATTGTATAAATCGAGTTTTAGTTTGTTTTGAATTTGTTGGAACCATGTAATGGTATCTGAGGAATCTTTTTCATAGATACTTATGGTGGTTTTCCTGTATAGTTAATATTATTTTCTTAAGTATGTTGCTAGAAATTAAACCTAGTTCTGTTTTAGAAGGACAGAGTGAAGGTTGTTTTCAAAGTTAGGTTTATGGTTTTTAAAAAGTAAGTATGCGTTTTTAGTATGGGTCTTAGTTTATTGGCCAATGTAACGGATTTTTCCCTAATTGTAGAAATCGTGTTATCGTCAGTATCTTTTTTATATGTGCTAGTGATTTTACTGAGGATGATTTTGTGATAGGGTTCGATGTTTTAGATTTATCTGCATTAATCCACATCTTCTTGGAGTTTTTAATCTTATTAATATACTTTTTGAGAATAAGCTGGAATTGGTTAGATAGCTTCTTAAATTTGATTTCTTTGATTAAATTAAACATGTCAGTTTCGAAAGATTCGTGAAGTTGCTTGGTGGGGCTTTTTGAAATTGCAGATTATATTTTTCCTTGTTTTCATCTGGTGTATTTCGTGGATTTAGGTGAAAATAAGTTTTCCATTTTAGTCTTTTAATGAATTCAGTTATTTTTTCAGTAAGTTCTAGAGTGAAGGAATGTAATGAAGGATAAGGGATGTTTTTCAGGGAATATTCTGGAATAAATTTATCCATACTGCCGTAGAGAATTTTAGATTTATAATAATATTCGAAAACGGAATTTTTCCAAGAGAGTTCGACTCATGATATATAAGGAGCAAATTATAAATTATATATATTATATCATAAATATTATATTATATTGTAAATTATATATATGGGTGTATTAATATATATTAATACACTTATATATATAAAGTAATAAAAGAGATAATAATTATACGCGTGTCGAAAAACCTTCCACGTATTTACGAAGAAGGGAAAAATGGTTTTAAAAAAGAAAGAGCTAGGTACATGAACATCAGTCAAAAGAGCTCAAACCGAGTTAGCACGTAGCACAAAGAAAAGCCCCGACACGAACAATCATCTAACAAAAAAGCGCTCAATACTTAGAACTGGCTCCAGTTTTCCCTGATGATCCGTTTAGGTGAAACCTAGATTGGTCTTTATGTATTCTTTATTTATATAAAGTAATATATATATATATATATATATATATATATATATATATATATATATATATATATATAAATTTCCGGAGATTTACGAAATAGATTAGCAACCAGCCAGCATATTTAATTTATAACACGAATGATTTTACAATCTAAACGAAGCCAAATCAAGCCTTTAAAACACAAATTTTCGATTTCTCGTAAATAACTATCTTTGCTCTGAAACCTATCGAACCTTTAAAACTCTCAGATCAATTGATGGCTTTCCCAATGTTGTTAAGGGGTGTGGATTCGAATCCTGCCAAACGACATATTTTCATAACAAAATTTTAGGCCGGTAGAATTATATGTATAAATATATTTTTTGTTGAGGTATCGCCCCTTTTTACACACTGCATGGACTCTTCCACTGTATACAAATAATCCTGTCTACAGAGAACGGTAGATGCGTTGTCAGTTGGCATTTGCCTCTGCAACTATGACACTGTCAGCACTCTGCCTTCAGGTAGAGGGCGCTCTCTGCTTCCGAGCAGAGAGCAATAATCCAGTCGTGGTTCCGCCGAAGGTTTGAGGCACGACTGGGTAAAAATAGACAGACATTTTTTGGCCGGGTGATATAGCCCGGAAATCCCAGTTAAACTGACCATGTGTCAAATGTTGCCCTTACTGGGAGGGACAGCTAAATAATGAGTTGTCTGTTGAGTAGTTGTTGTTGTTAAAGTTGGTGTTTGTCAGAGCAGTTAAACCGTCGCTCGTTGGTCAGCACGAATATAGACTTATTACCCGGACTTACTTCTTTGTATATATTTGACTTCCACTAAAAAGTATTCCTAAATCTACGACTAAAAGGTTGTATATCTTTTGTTCAATGCACTTATCTTTTTTCTCTCAGATCTTTTTTGCGTTATTATAGAATCTACAACACTTTTTAATTAAAATCAGTGTATCTACTCAAATATAAGTATCTATTGAAAATAATGTTAAAAAAAAATGAAATAGACATTAAGTTCAACACCACGTGGCGAGAGTCTAATTAAATGTTGACCTCTGTGTCCACTTTTATATTTCGTACGCATTACCTCTGATACTAAGCATTTTTACTCATAAATACAGCATCCCTTAAAACTATACTTTGATCTTTTTTTAAAATCTTCAATTAGACAATAACAATGGGCAGAAGCATAAGCAATATTTCTTTTTTAGTTTTATCATTTTTCCCATTTAATTAGAATTTAACCATTTTCTACATAGCAGTTAAACATATTTTTCTGTGTGTTTATCAGGTAGAGATTATTGGATATAAATTTTGTGCTCATATTGATTAAAAAGATGGATTTTTAAAATTTTTTAAAACAACGTAAGTGGGACAACTTTTCTGCAATTCACAAGAAGACATATGTATATATATATATATATATAAGAGAGACAGACGTGTGATAGTGGATTGGATATCGGTTCGGAACGAGAAATTCCGGTTGAATTCGTTGCATTCACTTATGCGCAAATACACTTTGGAAAGGTAATAATCTGTCTCTTCCTTACAGCTATGGGTTAAATAACAGGACACATTGGGTTCTATAGCCTCGGCTGGTAAATATATATATATCTACCAGTTCTATTTATTTTTCTCCAAACAGTTTGTCATTTTTGGGGATTAATTCACATTTGCCTTAACAAAACCACGTTAAAAAAATAGTTCAGAAACGAAATGACGAGTCAGCATTTGTGAAAGATCTCTAATCATAACGCTACGACTATTTTTAATTCCGATGATCAATCATTTTTGGTTTTTGACCAGTTTCTCTTTCTTGATTTTCACTTTACAGTATTACTGTACTTCTGATCTCATAGTATTGTAGTATCGGTATATCTGAATGACTTATTCCAGTCTGAAGACAGATTCTTTCCGCCATCATCATAAAATTAAAAAGTGATTATTATACTTTAGGATAGTAGAATCTAAATTGAATTTTAATTCTCAGAAACTATATAGCGTCACAATCGCGTGACATGACAAACATCAAAATCAAAAATAACAAAACACTCACGTGATATTGGATTCATAAAAAAATAAATTTTAACGTATCTAGTTTAAAATTTGAATTAAACAATGTCATCATAGATAGATAGATAGATGAGAAATGGATTTTTGATTTTTGATAATGAAGTCTATCAAAAGCTTCAAACATGAAATAAAATCTGTTTTTTTTCATACTTTCAATTTCAACATATTTAAACAATATAGTTAAAAGTGCGAGTCTATGTACCGCCCATATGTACGCCCTCACCACACATATATGTAGTTAGCTGAATTTTGATCTTAAACACCAATGTATAAATTTTTATCTTTTTTTTTAAGCAAGGAAGTAGATTGCGTTGAAAACAGAGTTATTGTGTAAGATAATTACATTTTAATATCAGGCTGCTGACAATAATCTATCTACAGACACACACATATATGTGCGCTGGCACACACACATATATGTAGTGGTAATTTTTTCATAGTGGTGCACATTTTATGAGGGTGAGACTACCATTAACACTTAAAAATTGACAAAGGTTTACATTATTATAACAGTTGGAAACACAGATGTTGTATATAAAAAACATTTTTTCATGTTTTTAAATTATACATGGAAGCTACTTAAAAGTTAGTTATTCATTGCAAGAATAAATAAGTGTTTAAAAAAGGAACACACACACACACACACACACACACGCGCGCGCGCGCACACACACACACACACACACACACACACATGTGGTATTTTTATACAGGAAGAATTCATTTAAACAAGTTTTGTCTAATCTTTTTAACCATATCACCCAAAGCAAGGAGGGACTGACATCAGTGCACGGGGAGGGGGAGTCACACACACATATACACACACAGACAGGCAGACAGAGTGAGAGTGAGAAAGAGAGAGAGAGAGAGAGAGAGAGAGAGAGAGAGAGGAAGAGTAAAAGGGTTTAGAAAAAAGGATAAAAGATGGATGGGATTCAAGGAGACAGAAGATAGCAATTGACATTTCATTTAAAATTTTGGCGGTTGTAGTTATCAGGGAACCAAATAAAGGGTAGGGAGGTTCACAGGCGTGAAGTGCAAGGAAAAAAAAACTTTTAGAGTAGAAGAGGCGGTTACAGTGAGCTATTTAAACGGTAAAAGGGTAGGACCTAGATTCCAATCCATTACCATTAATTTATGTAGTCAGGGCACTAGGAAAAAAGCTCATCAGAGCAGTTGCCATGGAAATATTTTATAAAAAAAACAGAGAGAAGCTACATCAAGTCGGTGAGAAGTGACTGAAGTCGAGATTCCAAGTAAGAATCGATTACATTGCAGATCTTTGGATTTTGTCAAGAACTTCGAGATGTATTGCAGGAACATCCGACCAGCTATGGCAACAGTAATTTGCTTTATATTTTTATTTTTAAATTGAATGCTGTTCATGTTTTGTTTGTTTGTGTAAGTGAAATTCAAACCTGGGTATATAAGTTTATATGACGTGTGCAAAATGCCCATTCATGTATGAATATGCCTGGTCAAGTCCTTATATCTTGTATATTCTAAAAGAAAAAAGCTATTCACTGTTCTTGATAGGATTTAGGAATCGTGCCAGTTTAAAGAACAAATTATTTGAAATGATATCAGATACTAACAGATAATCATTTCATTTCACTTGGCTTTTAGTGTTACAAATAGATTCATATGTTCTCTTTTTATTTGGTAACGAGTAGGCCCGTGCCCTAAAAAATGACGGCAAAATATTTATATCGATTTGCCAACTAAAATGATGACAACATATATATTGATGTACCTACTATTTAGTATCTTATATTAAGACAGAAGAAAAAAAAATAATACAAACCTCTGAGCGAGACAGGTGAGAAATATATATATATATATATATATATATATATATATATATATATATATATTGCCTAAAATAAAATAATAAAGCAATGATGTTAAAGAGCGAACACGCAGCAAGACCTTTCAAAACTAGTAGTAAAGTTTAATAATTGATAGTAAAGAGAATGAACTGAGCCGACGCTGCGTCGCTATTGTTTCTCTCTCTCCGTGAGTATGACAGGGAAATATACATGCATATATCTATATCTATCTATCTATATATATATATATATATATATATATATATATATATAATAAAGAGGATCCTTATTTTCTCTCTTTGATTTATAGATATGCTAGCTAGCTCAATTCTTTTTTTCAAATCTCTCTCTATTTTAATATACAATGGTGTCGATTATGCGAACATGTTGGATTGATACAGTTTTATTCTGATAACTGATCCGATTATAAAAAGGGAACCTCTATTGGTCACTTTAACTTTTTTTCTTCAAATCATAAAATGAGTAAAAACAAAAACAAACAAAAAAAAAAGAAAAAAAAGAACAAACCATAATAAAATATTGAAAGAACGAAAATATAGAACAGAAAAGCCATGAGGTAATTATAAAAATGCATGCGTGAAGGAAGTGTACCGCGCTTGTTTAAAACTCCAAGTTAATGCATGTAAATTTTACTGAAGTGGTGATCAATCATTGTTTCGTGAGAAAAACATCTAGTTGCTGTTGCTTGAGTTTCTTTGTTTTTGACAGCACTAGCATCTGACGAAGATGCATCAAGTTAATGACGTCGATTTCGTCTTGTATTTCATTCCACTCCATGAAAAGCGGCAGACCCTTGAAAGCTTCGTTAATGAGGACTGCAGGAGGTGTTGGTATCTTACTTTTCTTTATCATCTACGGTGTGTGTATTTTCTCGGTTTTCTTCTGTGACTATGTTGATAATCTGACCAACTAGTTTTTGTCACAGTTCTTGAAGTAATATTAATTAGTATGACGTCCAACGTAGACAAGCGGTAAATTATGCGGTGGCACAAGAACAAAAATAATGTGATTCTTTTGCATTTTATGTCATGATGACCGTGTTGTACCGCATTCACTGCACACACACACATACACACACGTGCGTGTGACTCTTCACTCACTCAGTTAAGCATTTTGTCTAAAAATATTACCCAATAAACAATACAAAAATTAGTCATATGCATTAATAACGTTTTTAATAACAATTTGTATATTTGATTGCATTTTTCCACAAAAGGGAATTTATTATCTATTTCAATAACTTATTTTTCAATAACTAAATCCACTGCTAGGAAGGTTGGGTCATTGTATTGGGCCAGAATTTTTTTTTCCGTCTGAATCCATCTTGCACATATACAAATCAGCCATTCGACCATGCATGGAATACTGTTGTCGTATCTGGTCAGGTTCCACTACTGTTCATCCCAGTGTTCTCGACAGGCTCTAAAGGAGAATCTGTAATGTGATTGGTCCCGATCTGGTAGAACGACCCCAACCCACAACTCAAGCCCTTTCCACATCACTCCGTGTATCTTGTTTTTTTCCTTTCTCTCTAACTTCGTAACTGTCTTCACACTTGTGTTCATATCCTTCTCTTGCCCTTTCTCTTTCACCCCCTGTAGCTGATTCGTCTTTGTCTTCATTCTTTTCCTGTCTAAAACTTTAACTCTCTTATGTAGCCCCCTGCACATCAGTGGCGGTGCCGCTTTGCTTGGAGTGAAATGATCAAAAAGATATTCTGTAATGCTGCAAAAATTATAAATATTTAATTTTACTTTTTTCATTATTATTCTATTGTTCTGTTCCTATGCATATTACCCTAGTTTAATCCATTGCTTGTTTTTAACAAAAACAGAGTTGCCTTAAAAGCATTATGGTCTCTTGGACAAACCAGTGTGCTGGAGCCATTAAGAAATCACTTACAAGAATAAAAAGTAAATAAACAATAATATTAAACAGAAACAGGGTGCAATGGAGGAATTGTCGTCTAAATTACGCAAAAATGAACATAACACTGACTGATTTTACCAAAATTACACAAAAATATTTTGAGATACTAAAGAGAAAATTTATTCAATAAAATCGCCATTGGCTTTGATCACGGTCTCTAAACGATTTCGAAGTGCTCTTTAACGTTTTTGGGTTCTTTGTTTAGGTTAGTGAATGCTGCCATAATCCTTGCCTTCAGTTCATTTTTGGTGTTACAAGATGTTTTGTTGGTGTCTTGCTCAACTGCGCCCTACATATCAAAATAAAGGAGGTTAGAGTTAGGTGACAAGATGTAAGGGTTGATGTTGTTGCAGAAATTGTCTGACATCCATGAATAGGTTCTCCTGTTTGTGTAGGATGGCGCAGAGTCTTGTTGCCAGACACAGGTTCTTCCAGCAGGCACTCTTTTGACTCAGGGCAGCACTACCTCCTTAATTTACTTGATCTAGGCCTCTGTTGAGTCTGAGGCCATGTGGCAGGTTAATAACGTCGTCATCACTAATGATCACAAAGCAAAACATAGATTTGAAACATTTAAGGCGTGTATTATCAAAAGAAAATTACATTAACGTGTATTCAGTTGAAAGGAAAGGAAAAGACAAAATAACTCAAGCTAATATGAAGGTGTTTGCGTGTGTTGTGTGTGTGTGTGTGTGTGTGTGTGAGAGAGAGAGAGAGAGAGAGAGAGAGTTCGGTCGAGCTAAGAAACGACGTATTTCTCATATACAGTCTGGAGCAACGTGGAGCAAGAGTAAAAAAGAGGAAAAGGAAGGAAATGTTTGTCTTTTCATAGACTAAAACAGTGCCACCTAATGGACATTTAACGAAGCCATGTGACGTAACGCACAGGCTCTATTAAGAACAAATAAGGATATCTGGCTCATTTTTATGTTTTTTTTTTTTTTATAGTTGTGAAGCTAACAATTCCAGTAAATGATGGTATGACTCATGAATACGATTTGTATAATATATACAATTATAAAACATTGTAGATACTGGAATTATTTAACGATGGCACACGAGTATATATACAGAGTATCCATATACAATTTGCTAGATTATGCTGCTATTTAATGCTCTTATTTAAGTTTATGTATATTTCTATTTACAATTCACTAACAGATGCTTCCTGATAACATAACTTATGTAACTTTCATTGTATTATGATGTATTAGAATGGCCAAAGATCTATTTCAAAAGCTAAGCAGAGTAATAAGAGCAAAAAAAAAAAAAAAAAAAAAAAACGAAAAGAAAAAAAGAAAAGAGTACTGAACTGTTACGTGATATCTGTTCTACTCTATGGCAGCGAATGCTGTACAATCTCCTCAAAGATATGGAAGAGAATTGAAACAACAGAAATGAATATCTACAGAAAGATGTTGAGGATACCATTGGCCGAACGATGCAGCAACGATGAGGTTTTGGAGAGAATGGGAACTAAAAGTAAACTTATACTTAACATCAGAAAGAGGAAGTTAAATTTTCTGGGGCACGTAATAAGGAAGGTGGGTTTGGAAAATCTGATATTCATGGGACAATAAAGCTTTTGAGGAAAAGAGGGACAGGAATGCAGCATACTTGATGGGTTTGAGCAAATGGATGGCAGAATAGGCTTTGGAAGAAATAACAAAAAGACAAAAGTTATTATGAGCCAAAAGAAACAAGTAAATGTGGATGGCCATGATCATCAACGTCCTAAAGGGACACGGCACAGAATTAAGATAATTTAATATTATCGTCTCTGAACTGTCTATGGTGTTTAGTTAAACATGAATTTGATGCATTTTATAAAGAAGAGCTGAATTCACTTAAATCTTTTACTTTAAGACAACAAAGCCCCCCCCCCAAGAATAAAAACAAACAAAAAAACTGACTGACTAGTTATAGCAACTGAATACAAAATGAGGTTTCTGCTTTTTCTAACTTAAGGAAGTTTGATGGACGCGTGAAGTTAATGCTTACGCCATCTTATTTTTAGTAATAGTGAGTTTCATTTTCACTGAGTATCTCATACATGTCATCTTCTGCTAGGTCAAAGCTTAATAAATAACTTAGAGAAATACATTCTTTGAAATCTTACAAATAGTTATAGTTATAGTTAACACTATTTATATTATTCAGACTATTGTCCTCATCTTTGCTGTCATGTTTACGACGTTTTGGACGTTGTACGCTCCAACTTCTTCAGGTGCTAGGAATTTTGAACCGAACCCTTTATTATGATCACTGGGGTATATCATTCTCATTCCATGCGTGATACCACTTCCGGTAGCCATGTAGTTATCTTCCTTTAACTATAGAAGTATAGACAGATAGTTATAGTTAAGTTTATATTATTTACATTCAGACTGGTGTTCTCATTTTTATTGCTATTACCACAATGTTTTAGCCATTAAATAATGTAGGTAATAAAGTATTCAGTTTAAAATTCCTTGATAGTTACCTGAATCGACAAATACTTGAAAACGGTCGAATGCAGAATATCTGAAATGATGTAATAATAACATCAAATATGAGGACGTTAGCCCTAATATGAATAATAACTCCTCATCCAAGAAATTCAGACAGAAGTTAGGTTTAGATATTTTAAGAACTTTTGTTTTTTATTTTCGGATTTTGAAATTTCCAAATAAAAAAGAACGTATATCATTGGAGATGTAAAGAATGCTGTAGTAACTTCAGAAGGAAAACTTGTAGCCATAATTAGGTGTAATGATTAGAGTATTAGTCTACCAGATCACCGTCAATAGATATTGATTTCGATTTTCTACTCTTTTGCCCTTGTACAAAAGTAATGGTATTTTTACATGGGATAAGCTGTCTTGATGCATCGTGGCTCCAATGCATCATGAGAACTCTGATGAGTTTTTTGTAATAACAAAGGGAGTGATTCGCTCCACGCCCAGCATCTGTACCATGAGCAAGGGTTGGTTTTCTGCCGTAATTTTCATTCACTTAAATGACCACATTTTTTTCATGCACACGTGTTGTAGGGGCACCACATGTACTGTAACAGTGGTGTTTCCTGTGAAAGATAACCTGACGGATCCCAATACTTTCCAAGGTGGTTTTAATTTAGAGTTTAATTCTGGGACGTCGTCAACCAAGACTAAAGGACTTAGTATTTACTTATAGTAGGGAGGAGAAGAAATAGATTCATATTTTTATTAGCACGTAAGTGAATGTAATGAACTGGATTGTAATTCGAAATCAGCATTCTGATTTCCCAATCAGCTATCCATTACTCCATGGTGCCTTCAAAACAACTTTCATATACCCGTGTCTGAGAATTCAAAGGTTTTTTTTGTTCCCAACCAAGGCTGAAGACATCAGTTTGAGCCTACTATTTAATCCATAGTTTAGGAAGATATGAATTTATACCTTTCCCGTGGTTATTTTCAAGAAAGTGAATGCAACGAAATCGACTGGGATTCGAACTCAGCTCACCGCTATTATGTTTTGAGCCACTAATCATTAAACTTTACATAGGATAAAAATGAAAAAATATTAGTTTTATCATAAAGATTCTATGTTCAATATTCATTTGTAAAAGTTACTAATACATATTTTATGAATATCTACCAAGCAGTATAAGATATTTTATTTTATCATACTGACTACAACCTTCCAATTTTTCAATAATTTCAACTCGTGCAAGCTAATAATGCCTCTAAGATGCAAGGGGTTATTGAGAGTGAAAGAAAATGAAAAGATTTTAAGAGAATGAAACAAACCCAATCTTTAGTAGGATACACAGACAAAAACGCTACTCCTGGAAGGCCTGTGAACCGGGAGATAGACGAACCTATCTACTCCAATTAAATTAACCCTTAAATCCTTAAAATTAATTCAGTATGTTGTATCATGTTGCAGAATATAAGCTGCTTTTTACGAAGGGGTGCGGAAAAGTTATCGGTCCGACCCACTTATTTTGAATATCATCTTGGTCAAGGCGACAACTTTACAGGAACTTCTTTCTAAATAGAAAACATTGGAAAAAATAGATTTTGATTCATTACAATTAGTTTGGTTTGATAAAATCACACGCAGATTTTTAATTTATATCATTTCCGAGTAAGTTTTTCTTTAGCATTTATTAATATAAATATAAAAGATAGTTTGCCAATAAAAACTAATCTTCAATTAAACTATTTACAAACTAATTTTTCTTTTACATATCTTTCTGACAAAAAAAAAAAAAAAGAAATAAAAAAGACATCACCTGTGTCATGTTTTTAGTAATTACATCACTCGCCACGTTAACCGTATATTTTGTACGAAGTCAAGCATCATTCCCCACACAAATGAATTGGGGCGCACGGGAACCCGCTTCTTTTAGGACGCAGGGGGTAGTTGTTATTTACTTTCTGGTGTCCTTGCAAATATGTTGTAAAAGTCGGTTGATAGCTAAAATACGCCTCGCCCACGAAAAAAATAAAACTGGCAAGTTTTCTGGGTGAGTTGTGAGATCTGGCTGGAGATATATTTAGATTGAAGAATATAAACAGAAAACATCAAAACATATGGATCAAAGTTACGTAAGATGTAAGCATTTATATTAAGAAGACATGAAAAGAAAAAATGATTATCATAACCTGGTAACATTTCTTTGTGGAATTCAGTAAAATCTTACAAATATGAAGAAGGGTAAATATTTGAAGATAACTGTAGGCCATTTATCTGACACTGAGTTATTGAGTTGGAACAAAAATTCATAGCCAAGAGGTGGCGTTTAATTTCGTTTCACACTATGGTATATATGAAAGGTGAAATCCCAACGTATATACATATACTATACGATTTGTGTGTGAATTTTAAATGTTTTTACATTAAAAGTGAAAATGGAGGAAAATAAGACGAATTTTGCCATTTAACTCTTCTTTTTTATTTCCGGGAAAGAAAAAATTAGGAAGCTGTAAAAAAAGCAAAAAGAGCATATATATATATATATATATATATAAAAGAAGGTATGTATCGTTATATTGCCATAGCTGAGACTACTATTTGTATGTGGTTCGCTAGAAACAGAAGTGAAAATTTTGATCTTGAAGGCCGGGAACATTCAGGCAGGCCTGCAGTCATGGATGATATTCTAATCGAAACGATGATTAAAAACAATTCCAGTCACACAACAGAGGATATTGCAGAAATTGTTCACATATCTCATTTGAAAATTGTATTTGAAAACACTTTGTTACGTGAATTACTTCGATGTCTGAGTGTATCACGAAAAGAAATTAATGGGTCGCATTTCTACCCCCCCCCCCAAAAAAAAATACAAAAACAAAAAAAAAACGACTCATTTTGAAAAGGACGATCGCAGGCGATTAAAACTGGATTGTTTACAACAATGAATTGGATAAAAGTTATGGCAAAAACGAAAAGAGCCACACGACTAACCCTTCTAAAAGCTGGCCTGTATCATGACCTTCTATAAAGAAGGTCATGCCTGTATCCGAATAAGGTGATAAAATATCAGGTGGTATTGTAAAGTGATTGTATATTACGAGCACATTCTGCAAAATCAAACGTTGAATTTAAACAACTACTATTCCCAATTGGACCGATTAAAGGCAGTAATCTATAAATGAATTGTCCAGTCGAAAGGGTCTCATCTTCCATTAGGACCACGCCAGATCTTACGTCTTTTTGCAAAGCGAGAATTGGTACAGTTTGGTTTGACTTTGCACATTCAGATTGCAACTTATTTCGATCCTTATAACATTATTTTATTGGGACAAACTTAAATTCACTAGAAGCCTGTAAAAATCACTTAAATATTTCATCCTACAGAAAGATGCCAAACTCTTGAAGTAGGAAATGAAGCTGCATAAAAAATAGTGAAAAGAAATGAAACAAAAAAGATTTATAGGGGTGAATAAATTTATGTACAGATATCTAAATATTGCCTTTGAAATTCACTTCAAAACGTTAAGGACCTTTGTTCTGACCAAATATAACAAAGTTATGTGAAACCTTTTATAGATATATTAATTTTATCGCGTGGGTAAATTTTGTATATATGCAATATTATGTTAGTAATGTCTGATAAGAATGCGACACTAAATTTCTCATACGTAAAATTAATGTTTATTTACTTCTAGACTGCATCAAATTAACGTCAGCAGTGGAGGGCATGTGATCTTTCTGAGATTTTCTTCAAACGTTTGATCTTCTTTTCACGAAGATGAGAGAGACTGTCCCTACCCATTCGTGTTACGAAAAATAAAAATAATACACATTTCCTTTGCTTTTCAAAAGTTTGCTTTAACTCATTTCGGTTTTATCAAATGCCTACATTAGTACAGGCTTGGGTACTACGACGTGATGTAATGGTTAGCAAGCCTATCTCGCTATTTCAGTTACAACTGAATAGTGAGTTCGGTTCTCACTGGGTGCTCCATATTTTCAGCCTTGTGGCACATCTAAGCTACGCTTAGAAAATCACCATTAGTGCAGGTTTCTTCGTTATTTGAAATTGATTTAGCGAATAAGAAACTATTATTGATGTATATAGGAACATAATTTGAGTATGACCAGAGCCTCAAACAACATTTATCCATGGCCGTCTGGCAAAATGTCAAAGGTTGAGGTTCATTGGTTGTTTTTGTTTAGTGGCATATCAATCTCTATGGGTTATTTAATGCCAAAATCTAAATATTTTGTACGCAGTTTTATGGCTTCAGCTATAGATATTTTGTACATAATATTATACTTTCAGGGCAAACGGATGATTTTGAGATGTATAATTTGTAGATGGTAATTTACTATGAAAATGTATTTTTAGTATTTGTTGATATTTCTGAGATGAGGTAATATTTTTATTTACATTATTCGGACTATTGTCCTAATCTTTGTTGCCATTTGTACGACGTTTTGGCCGTTGTCGCTCCGGCCTTTTTCAGGAATTTCGAATCGAACCCTTTATTACAATCACTGGGGTATATGAACTCCATTCCTTGTGTAGTAGTGCCTCTTCTGATAGTCATGAGTTATCTCCCTCTAACCATGCAAGTTACTTATTCACCATTGCTGTAGCCTGGTATTGAACTCACAACTTTTTGGATCAAGTCACAGGAACTAATCAATGTCTATATCCACTGGGCCATGTGTCCTTAAGAAGTATTGAATTTTTGGGACTTATAAACCTAATGTTCAGTAACCCCTTTTTACCAGAGTTCATATTGCAATTTTTTGATGTTAATGATTTTATCTAGTATTTTTCATGTTAATGATTTTTCTCTAAAATTTTTTTTTTTACCAGAGCTCATAATTCAATTTTTGACACTACGCAAGGAATGGAGTTCATATACCGCAGTGATTTTAATAAAGGGTTCTGTTCGAAATTCCTAGCACCTGAAGAAGGCCGAAGCGCACAGCAGCCGAATAATTTAAATACTGAAAATGTATTTTTATATGCTGTATTGATTGTCATTTTGCAATAAAAATATATTATAACTGTTGATTTTTAAAATAAACATATTGCTGGTATTTTCACCATAATGCATTTTATACTTTCTTAGCGAACCACCAAACAAAAATCAAAATACTATAGAACTGGGACCCTGACAGGTGCTACCACTTTAAGTTAGAGAGAATCTCGGAATAACAACAATTAAGAGGTGAGTCTACGTTCCTTAAAACCATCAATCTCTCAATCAGAGGCCTTACTGCGGGATGTAGTTGGTCGTCATACCAAGGACTATCCAGGTTCATCGTTTACTGTTATTGATATAGAATATTTTAGGTACTATAGTGCGTCTGACAGCTTAGCCTCAGTCATTTTTCAGCATAAAGTTCTTTGTAGGCACACAAACCAGCCTGCTGTAAACCTACATACCTTTTCAACGTATTTTTTCTGAAATCATTGCCGTACTCTCAATCGTAGCAAAAATATAAAGATTATTTTTAATTTATGGGTGTAGGAACGACCATATCTTTTCGCATATGAATTGATATTAATTTATTCTTTGTTTTACGCCATTTTTTTGTTTATAGGAACACTCTACTTACGAATAGTGGGAGGTGAGCCTGTATACACATAAACTTCTTCACAAATATCTTAATGGTTGTTTTCTAAGTGAGCATCTGATAATGAATACTTGTAACGAGCAATAATTTCTGAAACTTATCAAGCAGCAATGCTATCTTTTAATCCCTTATCTGCATAAATGGTTGTTTTGTATTTCGTAATTCCTCTTACAACATGCGTATTTTCGGTCTGGAAGTTGCTAGTTTTAGAAAAAAAAGATTTATTGTCTTTGAAAAAGAAGTTTTAATTTTTTCAGTATTTGTGTACTAGATCGTTCTAACCAAGGTAAAGAAAACAAAAACAAAAAAAAAATCTTATAGCAAGCTTTATGTTATCTAACGTTTTGTTGGAACGGCTCTGTGATCTTTACAATAGTCGACAAATTCAAGCGATGTGCTTGCATCACTCGAGAAACTCGGCAAACCAGATACTGAGACCATTGAAATGCTGTGTTAAATTTTTAGCGAACATACTGGTCGGTTCAAAGTAACCAGATTTCAGGATGATCGATCGTCTGTAAAACACTCTCTTCCTCCCAGAGAGAGAGAGAGAGAGAGAGAGAGAGAGAGAGAGAGAGAGAGAGAGAGAAACGTGTAAAAATTCTATCCCGTTGTGATTCCATCGTGTTCTCCCAAATGAAATTTAAACTTTCAAATTGAAATTTTCGTAGATGAAATTCAAATGGAATCACGGGTGTATAGTAGTAAGAAGAATATTTCTGTACATCTTTTGAGGTTTTGAAGAGGAACTGGGATCAATGGGTACGTTTCCAAGGAGACAAAGTCGAAAGAGATAGAGTTCGAATATAAAGAATATTATTTATTGGAGTACCTTTTTCTAGGTCTTGTAGTCTTCCGATATAAATTAAACATTAATATATTTATAAATTTAGTTTAAAGAAACAAACAAACAGGAAAAGAAAAATCAAAATTAAACAGAAGACGGAAAATGCGACACAGAGATCCGAAGGCGTATCGGCATGGCGAAGGAAGGATTCCAGAAGTTGAGTAAGGTATTAAGAAACAGGACAATTTCGCTAGAAACTAGGAAGAGAGTACTGGATTGCTACGTGATGTTCGTCCTTCAATATGGCAGTGAATGTTAGACAATACCATCAAAGATGAAGGAAAAACTTGAAGCAACTGAAATGTGGTTCTACAGAAGAATGCTGCGAATCTCATGGATCGAGTATGTGAGAAATGATGAGGTCTTGGAAATGATGGAAACAAAAAGGAAATTAATAATGAGCATCAGGAAGAGACAACTGAAGTTCCTGGGACACGCAATGAGGAAGGAGGGCCTGGACAACCTGATACTAACAGGCCAGATAGAGAGAAAAAGAGATAGGGGAAAGCAACGGATAACATATTTGAAGGACCTAATCAGATGGATGACAAAACGAGGATTGGACGGTGTAACAGGAGAAGGCGTGCTCAGAGCAACCAGGGATAGGGAAACGTGGAAAGCCATGATCGCCTACGTCCTGGAGGGACATGGCACATAGAAGAAGTCTTCCGATCTCTCTCCCACCTCTCTCTCTCACTCACACACATACTCTCTCTCACTCTCTCTGTCTCTAACACACGTTCTCTCTCTCTCTCACACTGACAATATATATATATATGTATACATCTATTAATTTCTATCATTATATATGTGTGTGTGTGTGTGTGTGTGTGTTTGTGCGTCTGTGTATAAATAGAATGTCAATATACTGTCTCTTTAGATTTTTAAAAAAAATAAAAAATAAAAAAAAGTTGATTCGTGTTTCAAAGATCTATAAAGAATATTGTTAAAGTGAAACATGTTAGATTAAAAACACTTTTTCCTACCTTTTTTTTACTTATTCTATTCATCTTGTCGGATTTCAATCTATATATTAAACTCATATATATATATATATATATATATATATATATATATATATATATATATATATAAATTTACCAATATCTTATATGAGAAGAGATAGATACTAAGAGCATTAGTATAATGTAATTGCAAACAGCCTCAATCGGATTTCGAGCTCTGCTAATCAATTCCTATTTCGAGACATGATCGCCCTAGCATGTATCAAATATGACACTTAACTGACTTACTGACAGTTTAGAATATACCACACTAGGCCAGAATATGTATCCTTATTTTTCTTTTGTAATACAACGTATGTTATTGCATCTACAGACGATAGTTTAGGACATTCCTGTTCATTCAATATCCATCGTGTGCATTGTACAGTCCTCGATATTTTACCGAATACTTAGTTTGCGCATTAGCAAACCAGCTGTTGATACTATACAGCAAAAGTGTATATAAACAAGCCTAAACTATTTTATAACACGAAGTATAAACTATTTTATAACACGAAGTATGAAGTATGCTAGCCTCAATTAAAACTTATACTGGACAAGGCTAAACTGTACCCGGGAATATTCTAGGAGGGAAATAATCTGAGATACGTATACCGTTTATATATATATATATATATATATATATATATATATATATATATATAAAGGAAAAACTCAACACATTATTTAGATTGGTTATATATTATAATTCATTTCTATGAGCTAAATTAGCTCATTTCATCAGACCACACTATATTTGTGCCATTCGGTACAAATATTGTCCCGGAATAAACTTTTTTTTAAAAATAAAAAGAAAAACAAGTAAAAAGATTTCAAAACAGAGACCTTGGCGTTATCTCAGTTGGGATCTCTAGACCAGTCGAGAAGAGGTCATCATTCTTAGATAGTGACCGTAAAATCATTACACGTCTACTCACAAGCCCATGGATACGTATATATGTGTAACCCTACATATTAACACAATCATGTATACTTACTTATATCTGCATACACACATGTTCATAGATCTGAATATATATATATATATATATATATATATATATATATACACACACACATATATATATATATATATATATATATATATACACATGCGCTTGTGTTTATACTTACATATACCCACAGACACACATCCATCCATGCTCACATACAAATTTTGCGTTCCTATACTCACATATATATTTTTATGAAGACGAGATTTCCACGCGTATAAATAGTAGTAATATATATTCAAGTATACTAACAATTTTCACACATACTCACTAAATACGTATATATTTGCATACTTACACACATACATACGTACTTATATATTATTCATGTCTGTACTTATATATTATTCATACACACTTTCATCTACTTATATCCACATATAATTATTGTGTTCACACGCTCATACATCTATGAAGGGCGGAATATATATATATATATATATATAAGAAAAATCCTTTGTCAAATAAAGACGGAGGCTGATGATAATTTTACACGAATTCGTGTAAAATCCTTTGTCAAATAAAGACGGAAGCTGATGATGGTTCGCCTGAAATAGGCCTATACTTTCGATTCACCATGAAATAACGTGTCTGCCTTAATTTTTCTTATATTTGCTTTATATGTATTTATATGCATATATGTTTAGAGCTCTCTTAGAGAGTTATCCTATCACTGTATGTACAAGATACTCCTTTGGATACTTCTATACCCACACTGCATATATATATATATATATATATATATATATATATATATATATATATATATATATATATCAGAACGATGTTAAGAAAAAGTTTAAAAGTGAAATAACTTTTTATTTTAAAGCTTTATAAAACATTTTATCAAAGAAAAATGAGGAAATAAAGGTAAATTATATAATTAAAAAATATAAAGCTAAATTAACTTATTTTGATAAAGCGTAAGTGAATATATCGAACCCAACTAAAACTAAAACTCGGCTCTCCGATTAGTAATTCCGAGTCATTATCCATTGCATATCTAAGCTTACAGCACCTGGTATTCCATAGCAATCATCTATGTATTGAATAGTCTCGACGTTGCTTCGGTGATCGTACGGAAACCAATGTTTCAACGTGATATGGCCGTAAGCCACTGTATAGCTCCTGCGACTAGTTGCTTTTTCCCCAATATGTCACGAAATTTATTTTAAGTTTTGAGATAATGAAATATTAGTAAAAATTGCAGAGGAAAACCTCTGAAAGAATTGCAAATGCAGTTTGTTTAGCAATAGTTAAAACAAATATGTATACACGTGCAAGATTGTCGTGTGTAAATACATTTAATAAAAACTGTAAGATTAATGTGCCTTACCAAATAAATGGAATGAGATGATTTTATCTTCCTTATTTATATAGACCATTTGTTCTAGAAAGGGACTAAGCGAGAACAGGTTAATAGACTAAACGCATGCATCATAGGTCAGATGATTCTTTTAAATGTGATGTCCATTCAGACCGTAGGCGATCATGTCTCTCCACATTCTTTTTATTATCTGGCACTTGTCATATAGGAAAGATAATAATGTAGTTTTTCGTTGCTTTCTTTCCGTTTGCAATTCAGCATTTTCCTTCTTTTAATCTGTTTGCTACTCAAGTATAGAGAGTTAAGTCTACCATATTTTTCAATCGAAAGTGAACATTAAAGATCTAGGCTAGATTTTGAACTCTACTCGCCGATTCCAGTCTCTGCTTCAATAATCGTTCCGCTGCTCACACAACCAAACGCCCAATAAAATGTAAATCGCATAAACCTCAATAAGTCGAATTTGCTTTGAACAATTTTTATTCAATTTTAAACGTTTAATTTAGACGCCAGAAAAAAAGCTTGATTTATTTTTTCATGTCGTTTTAACATATTTTATGAAATTTATTGGATTCATTTTAAAAACTGCATCGAATGATAAAGAAGGAAACATTTTCGAAAATATAAAATAAGTTGAGAATTACAGCTGATATCGACAGCCCATGATAATATGATAAAAAAGAATAAGGTATATTTCTTATAAAGACTAATATTATAAATAAATTCCAGAACAAGATTTTGGAAACAATATAATGATTTGAATACAAAATATTGTTTATAGTTCCGTGTCTTTACTTCTTCAAAGCATGAAACTCACGCGTTTCTATTAAAGTAAAAATCTACATGATTTTAAAATCCATGATTGCCTTCTTTCTTCTGGAAAGAAGAAATGAAACTGCGACTCACAAAACGTGTATTTTCCACTAGACTAAGATCTACTGAGCTTAGATAAGCACATAACCAGTCTAAAAGAGAGGAAACGGAAGAGTAGGCGAGGAGAAAATTAAGATCTACTGAGCTTAGGTAAGCACATAACCAACCCAAAAGAGAGGAAACGGAAGTGTAGGCGAGGAGAAAATTGTGTTGAACTAATCTTCTAATTGTGGAGAGGCTGTCTATCTTGAAAATCAACTTTTAGAATTCTACTGTTAACCTTATCTCGAATACTGTCCACTATTCTAATTCGGCAGTAGATGTCACTCCAAAGGAGTGTGTTCTTAAAAAAAATCATCCTTATCCTTTGTTTTTTTTGGTTGTTGAGCGGTATCAATTGGAAATACATTTACCCTTGAACTATTAGTTATTGGCAGAAAAATATAGATTTTTTTAACTTCGGTAAAGCTTTTCACAGTTTTAACCTGTTTACTCTGTACTTTAGAAAACACATGAACTACTACACAATCGACATTAAAATATTATTCACTACAACGGTTTTTTTGGCTGTGTCTCTTCAGGACGTAAGCGATCATGAATTCATTGATTTTTATTTATTAAATGTCAATTACCATGCATCCTTAGGAAAGATAGTCGAGTGGTTTCCTAATTCATTTTTTACGCTTTGGATTTCAATTTACCTTCTCTTACCACTTAAGTCAAGAGAGCAAGTCTACCTTGTTATGTAATCCATAACTTTAGAAAGAATAGATGCATTCATGCCTTTCTCAAGAGAATTTGTGCAAAATTGAACGCAAGCTAGCAAAATACTGTCAGTAAGAAAAGTAAGTTACAGAAAGAGAAACATTTATAATTTATACATTAGTCTTTTGGGATGAAATTTATATTAAGATCCAATTTATGTTCATGGGTGTTTTTTTTTTCTGTAGCAGAGCTAAATACCACAAGATTCAGTCAGTTAAGTGCCATACGTGATGCATGCTTGGGCGATCATGTCTCGAAAGAGACATGACTGACTGGGCAGAAGATTATCCCGCAGTAGGTTGCCATTGCTTTCTGCGGTAGACTGGTTGCCGACCAAGGCTATAGAACCCAGTCTGTCCTGCTATTTAACCTATAACTGGAAGGAAGAGACGGATTAATACCTTTCCCAAGGGTATTTGCGCAAAAGTGAATACAATGGATTCAACTGGAATTCGAAGTCGGCTCCCCGGTTTCTCGTTCCGAGAAAATATCCACTGTACCACAACGCACATCCTTCACCACAAGATTACTGAAAGAAAAAAGCAATTTAGTTTTCATGTTTCCATAAAGCAAATTAGTTTTCATGTTTCCATATAAAAATACAATTTGAATGTTAATCAAAGAACAATTTCTCTTATTTATTTTACTTGAAAATAATTATATAAATTCTTTAAAATAGGAAGTAACTTTATATCTAGCAACTGCTTCTTTGATGGACTTTAATCGAGTTTGCTGTTTGCAATAAAAGAACGTGTGAGTTTAAAGTTTTGACGACCCGATCTAAAAATCGCTGATCAACGATGCATATGGATCGTTGGATATTCGTTGGTATCTTTTACATGTCCTTTGGGCCTTGCTAACGTGAAGAAATAATTTATGCCCTGGTGTTGCGATACAATTTTATCTGTTTACTTTAACACCTGATAATCACTGGAAGGATTCTTCTGACTTTTGGTGGGTAAGATTAAAAACAAAGATTCAATCACTTACAGTACATAACAGTCAAAATACTGTAAGTTATAAACAATCACTTGAAACTCACTGATCAAACCAGATAACTGCTCACCAAAACATGACCTATTAACCGATTTGCAGAGGCAAAAAGAAAGAAAACTCATTATTATGATAAAATTCAGAATTTGTTGATAAGCGTCAAGTCAAAATATGTGGAGATCAACTTAAATATTCTTTTATATTAATAACCTAAATTAGTGGTTTTGTTTTGACAATCAAATCATTGTTAGAGTTATTAACCGTTAATCAATATCAACATTCTTTTGAGAATTCTACCACTATCAATATAATAGTAGAAAGACGATAACTGTATCAAAACATACTTAATTATCCTATATTAATTGCTTGCCCTCAACTTAGTTATCACGACTGTTACGTCCTACCAATACCTCATAAATAATAGATTCTTCTGTTTTAATTGTGTGGAAGGCGAGAAGAAAATCAACTACTTGGTTTCAGAGAGGAAAAGAAAGAAAGACAGAAAGAAAGAAAGAAAAATAAAGAAAGAAGTGTTTAATTTCTCCTGCCAATACCTCATAAAAAATGAACTATTCCGTTCTGATCGCATGGAAAAGGGAAAAAAGACACTACTTGGTTTAACTCAAATAAAATGAATGATCGAAAGAAAGAAAGGTAGAGGTGTTTAACGGCCATTTCAATGAAATGGAAAAAGTTGTGAATTTCAAATCTTTTCATTTGTACCCACTTCTTAAAATAATTAACAACATAGATATTTATGTTTGTTATTGCAATATTTTGTTAAAGTTATTAAGCTGAAGTCTTTAACGATGCGATAATGGTATTCATGCGGATATTTTATTCTCGTTAAACTGGGCTAACTTAAGATTCATTGCAATATTAAAATAGAAAAAACGCGAAATTTTCAGGGGTTAAAACTCGTATATATAAACAACATTATGATTTTCCGTTTCTTTGTTTCTCATTTGAAAGAAACAGATTAGTTTGTCAGGTCATGTTTAATAACATAACTACTGAGTAATGAGAAAATCGATTGTTATTTCAATACGAGTCATGCACAGCGCCACTGGAAACGAGAAAGCCTAGTGTTACCACAAAAGACACAATAAAAAATACTCACTAAGTTATAATGATTCTTTTCTAACTATTAATAATAGTAAAAAAGACAATAGCTCAATCAAAATATACAAAACATTTGTAATCGCAAGTTCTATTTAATTTCTATTTTTATTTCCCTTTCTAACACTTGTCATATGTTTTTTACGGTTTATCAACATATTGCGGGTTGTTTAAAGCTGAAACACAGTTGGGATTTTAAGAATAATTCCTCTTTTGTGAGTGAATATTGCATTGAAAATTTTTTTAGTATAACATTGATTATTCCATATACGTCCTACTATTTAACCCATAGCTGGAGGAGGTTATATATTCCCAACGATATTTATGCGTAAGTGGATGTAAAGAACCCGACTAGAATTCCAATTCTGCTCTCCGATTTCTCATTCCGAGCAGCTTTCCATTATACCACCCGAATATCTGCTCTCGCCAGTGGAACTCTATTCCAACTTCTTACTTTCCTGTAAAATACGATTTTCAAAAATTTAAACTCAACATCAATTGACATTTTCTATCTCTTTGAATTCTTTCTATAGTCTTTTTTAGCAAAGTTTTTACAGTTTCCTTCACTCTCAGTAATTCCTTGCGTCTTAGTCGCTCTTTCGCCTTGTTTGAAGTGAAAAAAATGGGATGACTCGATGTCTTGCAGTGAAGTGAATTCGATTATGATTGCGTGCATAACAATGCCTGTCACGTGCTGTACTAAGCAGAATAATTCTTACTAATAAAATCAGAATAAAATGACCTTTCTCTTTTCTTGATCATTTGGTTATTTTGTTTCTTTGTTGCCATTTGCAAGACTAAAATAATCAGACATCTTGTTTACTATGTGGCAGGAGAATTTCATTCGATTCTCAAAACGCAGTTGTTTCCCACGGTCGATTCCTAAGTGTTTTTCGACTCTTTGAAGTATCTCCGCAGCCTATGGAACCATGTCCTTCTATTTACTCATAGCTGAGAAGGAGAAGAGATGGATTCATACTTTTCCCAACGTAAGAAAATACAATGAATTCACCTGGAATTTAAACTTGGATCTTCAGATTGAATAAATCTGAGAAGTCACATTTCCCTGTAAACGAAGTAAAGTTTTGAATTTGTGGCGGTTTTCTAAACATTTCACAGTTTAACTCACAACAATCTGACAAAATGATAAAAATATCAGAATTTATTTTCGAATACTTCTATTACATTCCCAACACCTTAAAGAAGCCTCTTTCTGACTTTACTATAAATATATCCATGGTAATTTTTATGGTGAGATTTCCTCTTTGGTATCTAGGCTTTATGAATTTAAGCGTTACTTTTAGATTGGCGGCAATGTCTCATCATCTTAAATTTGAAATAACTCGGTAAGTTCTAGGCTCACAGTTTCTTTTTCGTATTTCTCACTTATGGAACTCTCTTCCAGCTTCTTGCTTTCCAGTCAACCTTGATCTTCAAGCACTTAAATGCTATGCCAATCGTTATCTGTTGATTCCTGTTCTTTTATTGTTCTTTCTCATTAATAGTGTTTTCTTTTTCTCATATTTTCTCATACTCAGTAACTCCTTTTGTCTTAGTGACTTTATTGCCTTTATTTATATTTGATCTGTATTGATCTGTTGTTTATTATTTTATATACTAATACTTTGTTCTTAATGGTTCCCTTGTCTCTCTCTATCCCATTTTTAAGTGCCATTTTCAGGACGTAGGCTATTATAACTCTCCAGCTCATGTTTCTTTATTTGTGAATTGCCATACATTCTTGAAAAAAAAAACAAAAAAAAACAAAAAAAAAACAAAACAAAACAAAAAACAAAAACAAAAACAAAAAACAAAAAACAAAACAAAACAAAACAACAACAACAACAACAACAAAAAAAAAACAAAAAAAAACAAACAAACAAACAAACAAACAAACAAAAAACCCCAAAACCTCCAGCGGAATAGATTCCCATTGTTTCTCTTTACAGTATTAATTTTCTTTATCAAAGGGTTTTTTCTTTGCATCTAGAAGAAGGAATAAAGCCTCTTAATATCGTAGCTTTCATGTTTGTTCTTGTTTATTTCTGATTAATATATTACATAAAGTTGCATTTATCTTTTCTAATTATTCCAGTTTTCTATTTGAGGTAATTAACGGTAAAAAGTCACATTTGAAAATTATTACTTCCACTTGCTGATGATACTAAGTCATGAAAAACAGAGCCAGACACATCTGTAATAATTGTAGCAGAAAATTAATAAGTTCTCAAAAAAAAAAGTTAAACATATATTTCAGTATTTCCTTTTAAAAAATGAGATAATTGGTAAATCAAATATATTTTAGACTTACGTAGATATGTCCAAATTTATTTATACTAGAATTAATTCAGTACAAGGCTCGAGAGTTACTATAGCAGAGGGTTATTGTTATGATTAATGAGATGTATGATATGAATGACAGAGAGTATGGTGTAGATTTTGAGGATAAGTAGGATAAATAGAGACTGGCATTTGATCTGAAGTGGTTTAGGTTGTGTTGATTGATCCATTCATTTTCTACTGCTTATCAACAGATTTCAGGCTATTTAAAACCAGAAAATACTTTTAGATTGTAAGAATATTTTTAAGAGACATAATAATGATTTCGTGATTCAGGTCTTACTAATTAACCCATAACTTAAGGGGGAAAGAGGTGGATTCCTAACTTTTCAATTGTGTTTGAGCGCAAGTGAATATAACGAATCCAACAAGAATTGGAACTATGCATTCCGATTAATAATTTAGAGCCATTAACTATTAAAACCACCCGCCCATCCAAGCTTACAGAATCTGGCATTCCCAGGTTTAGATTGTAGCTTTCACCAACGCACCACGCAGGAATTTATTCCACGAAGTAACTCTTCTTTGAAAAAAAAACTGTCTGGGTAGAACTGTCTACATTTGAAATAGGAGGACATGAGGGTGTTTCGACTCAGTGGAAGGAGCGTACCATGTCTAAGCTGTAAATTTCTGAACTGTTGGGAATAAAGAATGAAGCTCATCAAAACATTTGCCAGCAATAGGTTAGCAATAGGCTTGCGACGTTGCGTCTGTGGAAAAGAGGATGGACATCAGAAAATAAGTCATCTCCCATAAGTTTGTGTCAACGATTTTGAACTCTCATAAGGTGGAAAAGTGATGATTTAACAAATCCAACCCAGAGGTGGTAGTAATACTCAATTTTTAGCCTAATCTCACTCTTGTGAAAAAACAAGCATGAAAAATGTGCGTTGTGGTTGAATGGGCACTGTGGTGCAATAGACATCGAGTTGAAGTGAGAAATCGAGGAGCCTAGTTCGAATTTTAGAAGGTTTTGTTGCATTAATTTACGCTCAAATATCATTGGGAAAGCTATGAATTCATATTTTCTCATTTCAGCTATAACAGGATAAACTGTGTTCTATAGCCTTGGACAGCAATCAGTCTATCACAGAAAGAATTGACAACCTGTTGCAGGTAAATCTTTAAGCGCTCTCTTCCTACATGCCTTGAGGCAGCACCGAAAAGAAGGCTCATAAAATGAACACGAGAATAATATCTCATGTTGATGCACTGTCTGCAACAAACAGAGTAAGTGTTTTCTTTTAATGGTTGAAAGAGTCAGGTACTTCCTGGATTGATAGAATTAGCCGACCATTTTACCAGCATTATTAAAACATATATCGTATATATGAGTTCCATTTGAAGTTTGCGGTGATCTTGAGACCCAGTAGAATACATAAAAGGTTACAATGAAAATCGAACGCGCGCTTTTTTACGTGTTAAGATATGACGATGTGATAAATATAGATTGTTACTAAGCATGGAAGTAGATTGGCAGGTAGGTTTCTTACGAGAGAGCGTTGATGACAAAGAAGAATGACCAAGAGACATGAAATGTGTATAATATTCCATATCATGGTATTTAGTATTTTATCACACTGGGCATATCTTTTCGGAACTTACCTTAACTTTTCCAAAATCTGATATTTGGTCATTAAAATACGTATTTTGTGAAATAGTTTGAACTTTTTAGCACCCCCTTGTAAAGCATAGACAACTTACTTTGTATATGCATCCAAAATGGAAAAATGCATGTGTAGTATGTGATTTAGACCAAGAAATACTAAAAGTCTGATGCGAAATTAATGTCAATCAGAAATCTTTTGTTCTGATCTTCTGTAACCCAAGTACACACTGGAGTCACGAAATACAAAAGTAAGTTTTGTACTCGGTGTCAGACCAGAACATCCAAAGAGCTAGTTGCACCATAGGATTGATTTAGAAGATGTCATCATTACAACCAAGTGCAAAATCTCCCTTAAAAGATGTCAGTGGTTGCACCGGCATAAAACAGTAGAACTATACACACAAGACAATCAGATGATAGGAATTTATTTAAACACTTAACAGCCCCACGAATTTCAGTGAGAGGAAGATTCGAACTTTTGTTCGAACTTCATGAAACCCATATAAAACTTTAAAAATCCTTAAAAATAGTTTTGTTTTCTTTACAGACCTTATTATCATTACATTACAAAAACATTTAAAGGAAGTCCCCGAAACACATACCCTCCGCAGTCGACGTTAATTTGAGATCAGAAGGGAATAAACACTAATTTTTCGTATGAAAGATTTTGTCTCGTATTTATCAAGTGTTACAAAGATGTTAAATATGGACAAATAACTCTAGAAAACATGCCTTTGAGTAATGATTAGAAGGTTAGTTGTTAGAAATTCCATTTTTGTGGCCCCGTTCCAGATTTGTTAGATTAGTCTATACTGGCAGATATATTTATACTGACAGACAAACTTGTTTATGATTATGAGTTTATTTTTTAATTACTATAAAGCAGGTGAATCTTTACTTTCTTGTATATGTCTTATGAATGGCCAAACAGCTCGGTGTTGTGGGCTGAAAATCAATAGTCTATAAAAATAACTTGATTTTAAGATCAATCTATAATCAAATGGAAATGCTTTAATTGTAGGCGCCTGTGTAAACTTTTAGTTGACAACCCGATGAATGTAATTGGCAAACTAAGTTCAAGTTTCCAGTGTGATAATCTAGAGTTAATTTCCTACTAATGCTCGAGAAAAGCGTCAATCATATTAAATTATGCAATTAACATAAAAAAATATTCTTGATTAAGAACAAGTACTGCATTGTAATTCTGTAAAATTAAATCAATTAAAAATTAAGTTAATTAAAATAATGGAACTTTACAAGGAAGTTTGAAAGAAAATTATGAATAGAGTTTAATTTTGTATTGTTTATTTATAATTTTTAATTTTGTATTGTTTAATTTTGTATTTGTTTATTTATGCTTTTGTCTTATCAGAATTTTATAAAAGTAAAACACAATGATTTTTATAATTGCCCGGAAGCGACAATTCGGAGAAGATTAACTTGTTAGGATCAAATGAAAATTGTCAGCATATTTTTAAAGCAATCAGTAGAACATAATACATGATTGTATTCATTTTCGGTACTTAGAAAGTCGGTCAACGCTGAGTAACTCTTATATATAATATATACTATAGGCATCCGTGGACAGATCTGTTTCGCTGTCTCACAGCTCATCAGTACGGTTAGATTCCGATCGTTTCCTAACTCAGGATTGAAACCCGACCGCATCGGCGTCAGTCGGCGATTCTACCTCTGGGCCACGAATGTCCGGTAGAAGAAGGCAGACTTTTTAGCGCGTATATCATTATACACTCCCAATAGCTAGAGTGCTCTAATTCATTATTGAATGAGAGGTGCGTATATGTCGGAGTAGCTACTATATATATATATATGTATATATCTTAACCGACGTGTTTCGTTTTCTGACGGACTTTATCAAAGCAAATGAGATTATTTTATTTGACAACAAGTACTGATAAACAATAGTAAAGATGTTAGTTTTTCAAAATTTCTAAATTCAATAGACGCTAATAAATATTCATGACATTAACAGAAATGTCTAGGTAAATTATAGAGAATGCTAAGTGACATAATGTAATGTTTAATTTACATCATCCTCTATAGTAGGAGATTGAAGCAGCCAATCATAATTTTCAAGATTTTGTTCTCTTTTTAATCGATGTAATTTTGACATAATTTAAAAGAGTATTTTGGATCGATGACTTGTTGAAAGGTTAATATTCTCCAGTTATGTGTAAACCAGATGATATAACACGTCTTTGAATAATCGAATGGTGTTCCTTTTATGATTCCTTTGACTTGAATCAAATCTCCAACCCTCTTTCTCCACAAGACACCCTACGTCATAACAGATCCACCACCGTGAAACCACGCATTCATCATTCAGTTGTTCTCCTAGTTTTCTTCTCATATATACACTTTCTACTACTAAAAGTTCAAATTTGGTCTCTTCTGTCCACAATACATTTTGCCACTCTTTCAATTTCCAATTCCTATGTTATTTTTCATTACCCATAACACTCTTTTCTGTTTATTCACCTTTCGCAACGGAATAGTTATACACCTATTGAGCCTCGCTGATGAAAGTCGATTTTTCACAATTCAGGCGCAGTTTTTCTACTATTTTCCTACTATTGCACCACATGTCTAGAAATCTTCACCTCCTTTGAGAGTAGCTTTCTTTGAATAAAATGTTTGTTTTTGCCATTACCTTAGTGCTTAATTGCTTATATTTTGCCAGTTTGTTCAAATGACTTCAAAATGAAAAAGCTAAAAAAATTAATTAATTAAACAAAACAAACTGTAATACTGTCGTAAAGCACAATGTTTTTCTTCAAAGACAGATACATTTGTTTTCTTTACACTATTAGTCAGTAACCGCGTACCTTAGTCTAACATTCTGATAAAATTTTGGAAGCCTTAAAAGTCTATTGAAGTGAAAACAAAACATAATGTTTCTCATACAAAATATTCCTGATTTAACAATTAAATGCATTGTGGACAGACGAATCAAAATGTGAACATTTTAATAGTAAGTGGAACCTAGGGCAAGGATGAAAAATAAAATAAAATACACTTTAGTAACAAAATTTTATCTATTACTCAAAGCAATACAAAAATATATCATCGTCCGTCCATCACAATTTCATATCTATACTGTAACGAGTAGGCCCTTAACTTAAAAAATGACGGTAATATGCCTACATATATATTGATATGCCTACTATTGAGTATCTTACATTAAGAATTAAGCCCTCCGAGCGTGACAGGAAGGATATATATATATATATATATATATATATATATATATATATATATATATATAAGAGATTATAACTATACTCGTGTCGAAAAACCTTCCACGAATCTACGAAGAATGGAAAATGGTTTTAAAAAAAGAAAGAGCTAAGTACATGAACACCAGTCAAAAGAGTTCGGACCGAGTCAGCACGTATCCAAAGAAAAAAACCTGACATTAGTAATCAACTAACAAAAATAGCTCAATACTTAGGTAGAGCAGAATAAGTAAAGAACACCTAGTGAGCCAAACAGACCGGCCTAGGTTTCACCTAGGTCGGTGTGTCTGGCTCACTAGGTATTCTTTATATATATATTTAATGGTCTTTATTATAATAGAAAGGATATATATATATATATATTCTTCACTTCTCGACTACATAATTATTGCAAGAAAATAATAATAGTAAAGTACTGCTAAAGAGTAAACACGCGGCAAGAGGTTTCATAGGTGGTAACAAAGTTTAATAAGTTGTAGTAAAGAGAATAAACTGAGCGATGTTGTTTCACTATTGTCTCTCTAATTAACTGAGCCGACGCTGCTTTGCTATTGACTCTCTCTCCATGATCGTAACACGAGGGAATATATATATATATATATATATATATATATATATATATATATATATATATATATATATGCAACGGTCGTTATTATAACAGAGAGAAAAAGAGCCGTATTCGTCCGTCACACAACTCAACTAGTAATAAAATATGCAGAATTTCCTTTACTAATCAAAAATACAGTATTTTTTTCAGTAATAACTTAAACTAAAACTTAGATATAAAACTGGAAAGTAAAATCTTATAAATAAAATTAATCTGTAGAATATTTTTTAGGTCAGAAGGTATATGATTTGTGCCTATGTATCACGTGGGGTTACTTGTGTAATTAAAAAATTAATAACTAGAATTCAAACATTTAGTTAAAAATAAACATTTAAAAAAGTACAATTTTGTATTTACGGTGTGATGCTCAAAATTTTTAGTTTTACGTTTCCAACTTTGACCAACTTTTCAACATTGTGTCAAACTTTTCAGAAGCTGCTGGACTCCCTAGCGTTACAATATTTAACCTCTTTAAGTCCATGATCAACTGTTATATATCCTACATAATCCCCATAATTTACAGTTCTTACATCATAAATTAGTTCCATACAATAATTCTCTGCATTGAGCGGCTCTTGCAATAACGTAAAAAAAGTAATTAAAAAAATCCCTTTTCTTTGTTTTACTATAACGTTTCCTCTGCGTACTCTTCAGCCTTTCTCAGATGAAAAAATTACCCCGAACAAGCCCTTATACAATAATTACAATATCTCATTTAAAATAATTAAAACAGAATCTCATTTTATATAAAGATAAAATGCATGTTAGTTACTTTATTAATTTAAAAATAATTTTTAAATGTTTCTTTGATCCTTTAAGGAACCCACTTGCGACAAACACGAATTCGAGATCCTATTTTACAAAATCTTGGTCTAACAAATCTAACATATCTTAAGTGAAGAGCACAGATATATAAAAGTGATTAGACGTATATCCATCGACTTACCCTGAATGAAAGCGATGTTTCTTCCATCTAAATGCAAACGTTTTCCATTTGAAAGTAATGAACGCTTGTGACAAATTTTCCCATGGGTGTGTAATGCGTCAATCTGGTCTTCCTGGAGTTGGTAATATAATATATTCTGGTCAGCGAGTTGAGGGTTACGTAACTATCTAGACAACTAAGAGATAATAAAATAAGAAAACCAAGGAAGAAAATCTTGGCTTCGTCACTCGCCTGTAATGAGTCGAGAAGCTACGTGTATGTTGCTTCTCGCGCCAACATATTTGTCTGACCTCTTCCTTCCCAGTACATCTACCTTATCGGCAAAACTTTTCGATAGGACTCAACTATAACACTTCACTACTATCGTTTACTTAAAAGCAATAAGTAAAACGATACGTAATCGACACCAGAATGCGTGCTTCACTAAACACTTGTAGGCAATTAAACATATATATTTGGTTAATATTATGGCATCACATAGATGAACGATAACAGTTTTAGTTTAAAAATAGTTACAAGCGCTTCTCTTTTAGTACTAGGTTACTGGTTTGTGCTCTCGTATTTCATATTCTCATTATTCACATTATTTACATTGTTCAAACTGTTTTCCTCATCTTTGATGCCATATTAAAATTTTGGACGTTGTACGGCCTGGTCTTCTTCAGGTGATTGAAATTTTGAACTGAACCTTTTTTCGTTTATTGGAATCAGTAGATTGTTCTAGTTCTATGAGTCATGTCTTTTCCACTTATCTCTCTTTAACTCGTCTCTGTAAGATGATGTTTGTTTTATTGAACTCACAACTCTTTGAGCCAAGTCACTGGATCTAACCAACGCCTTTATTTATTGGGTCATGGGTGAACATAATTACAATACTTCATTGAAGAAATATAGGCAAATATTCTTATTATACATTAATACAAATATATTTTTCTAACAACAAGATGGCAACATAAATTTCACTGTTAATGAACTTGACCAGAATCTAATTTATTCCTAATATTTTGAGTGACAACTTCGACAGGTCCGGTTTATACTAAATTTAGCCTAGAACCACAATAGTAGAAAATATAGTGAAGATGGAACCAGTCTACATAATCAAAACATTATTATCACTCTAAAGTATGCGCCCATCATATTATATTTTAAGGTCGCATAACAAAAATATTCTGTAGGATTAAATCCGCTTGCAATGGTTAACTTACTTAACACCGCTTTACAACCAGTCCTTTTATGCAACTTAGCATTAAGTAATAGTTAACGAGTAAGTCTGTTTGACTACGAGGAGTGAATTTGAGCCTCTATGTATACCTTTGTGCCAAATCTAAGCTCAGTATATTTTATGGGTAACTAATCGTTGGGCAATGGTTATTAGGGGGTTAGATTGACCATTGTTACTGAGTAGATTTTGATTTTAATCAGTTTCCACTTATTATAATATCGTGGCGAACAAACTACTGAGGAAATGCTTCCTCAACTGCTTTTCAAGTTCAGGTTCAACCGTAAAGATATCCTCATAATATGCAATTTTTATCTCCATAAAACAAGCCCATTCAATAATCCTCTACCTTGTGTGGATCTTGAGTCTAGTATTGGGTGAACAATAGCGATAAAAATGAGTTAAGTTTAGTAAATAATAGCAAATACCTAAAGTGATTCTTTTGGTTTGTGTTTTTCTCTTGTTACGATTTTCGCACTTATGATAAAAAAGAGGTATTAATAAATTTAATAAATTATTTACACATATTTTTCTTGGTATATATATAAATTATTGGTGGTAAAAAATCGTATTATGGCAAGAAATAAATTAAGTGTAATTCTTACAGGCATTGTGTAAGATGAAAAATAAAAAAATAAAAGAACACAGGAAGAATGACCGACCGGTTTCTATTCCAACCTCGTCAGGGTCATTTGGGAAAATTTATTCTTTTTGAAAAATTTTTAAAATGAAGTATTAAACTTAATCTATTTCTTGCAATATATATATATATATATATATATATATATATATATATATATATATATATATATATATATATATAAAATACACACACACATATATATGAATTCTATTTACATTGTTCAGACTGTTATTCATATTTTTATTGTCATATATACGACGTTTAGGCCGTTGTACGTTGGAATTTCGAACCGAAGCCTTCATTTCGTCCACTGGCCTAGCTTGTTCTAGTTCTACCTGTCATGCCTTTTGTAGATGTCTCAGTTTCGGTTATTTTCCTTTAGTAAGTCTGTAAGTTTTTGTTCACTTCTGCTGTGGCTCGTTATTGAACTCACGACTCTTTGGTTCAAGTCACTGGATTACTTCAACCAATGCAAAACTTTTATCTACTGGTCTATGTGTCTCTGAACACCTATATATCACATAAAGAAGGCCAAAACATTGTGAATATGACAATAAAGATGAGGACGAAAGTCGAACAATGTAAATAGTGTAAATAGTCACACTAACTCCTCTCAGAAATCTACAAACCATGACACGCAGCTTAAACATTCTAAAGGTACTGATGTTGCTAGTGTTCTGACATTAAATTTTTCCATTGCTTAATTTCTTACTCAAATCATTAAATTCCCCACTCGTTTCCCTAGCAAGACCAAGCAACATGATTTTCTACTTGATTTATTTCTTACCTCTTCTCCTTGCTGTTTCCGAGCTTTGCAACAGCCCCTCTTAGTAATTATGACCATTCTATGATAGCTATTAGTATTTTGTTCTAAACGTCTATTAAATAGGAAACCCCTATCCACAAGTTTTATTTTCCTTAATAGCATGTTGATTGAGACTCGCTTTTCTTCGTGACGTTCCTGGAAGTGACAGCTTTAACCTCTCAAATGAAAATTGCGCCACCATAGTTTCTTCTTGGATTAAAGACGGCATGGACTTTTTTTTTATACCTTCTCGAAAACACCAAGTGAAACCTTAATCCTCTCCATAGTTCACGCCAGCCTGCTCAGCTGCTATAGAACACAGGAACTACTATTTTCGCCTATGCCAGATTGACAGCTCTCGTAACAATAGACGCTTCTTCGTTGCTGTTCGCAATAAATGTGAGTTCTCGAAGAAGCAAAGTCTCTGCCGAGATAATGAGGCAGCGCATAATTTCTAACAACTTTGGCTCTCGTGATTACTGTCAGCTCTGTAATAGGACATTAAATAAGCGTAAGCGTGTATTCCTTCCATCTTCAATCGATTTGAGGTGTTATTATCATCTACTAATAAAGTTGAATGCTTTGCCTGTAAATCCTCCTCAAACTCTGCTTTTGACTCATCCGATATACTCCTGCCTAAGCTCCCTCCTAGAAATGAGTCTCTATAGAGTCATATAAATATAACCTCTCCTGTGGTTTCTGCTATAATCTCTAACCTAGATCCCCACAAAGTGGAGCCGATGGTATCACTGTAATAGTCATGGAGAAGTGTAGGTATATAGGTATAATCTATTTTAATCAAGATTTTGTTTTCATTTAAAATAATTCGTGATGAAGAGTCTTCTCGATTTCAAATTTTATGGTCAAGTTCTCACAAGTCAACTTTTATATTCAGCGTTGTAGCTAAAAACAAAAACCACAAATATTTGTTAAATTAAAATAAAATTTTATAAAAAATAATTTTAAATTATGAAAAGGAAAGTGCATATATGCTCCTCTTATCAAAATAGAGTCGTGAAGAAACTCTTTATAAGTTAAAATTGAGAAGAAACAATTGACATGAATTTATATGCAAACATTTATCAAATGTCTCCAATGTCGAAATTAACCTTACGTGAAATTTTAAAATGACTGATTTTGCTATAACGATTGCAGAAAAGTATCATATTAATTTTTAAAGTGTGTGAATATTTAGGGCAGTTCTAAAGGATATTTTGAGTGCTCAGAGAGAACTGTAGGATATATACATGCATAGTGCATAGTGTCGAATTTCAACCCTCTATCTAATTGGAGTAGATAGATCTATCCAATTGGAGTAGATAGATCTATCTAATTGGAGTAGATAGATCTATCTATCGCCCGGTTCACACTCCACCCATGTCTATTGAACAGGTTAAGAGGCTCATCCCTTGTTCCCTGTTTAGGATATGGTTTCCGGCTTTCTCTTTTCCGATCTTTTCACTATTACGTAGCCCCCTGCACATCAGTGGCGTTACCGCCTTGCTCGGGGTGATATGATTAAAAAAACAAACCCAGAGCAGACTATTAACATAGCCCCATCGACAATGAAGTAGGCAGATATAGAATAAACTTATATTTGAGTGTACTAAAGAAATTCTTCCCACATAAATTAATGGTAATTCCTTTTTCGTTTTATGCCATTTCAGAAAGCTGTAAAACATGTACCTAGAAATAATTAACTCTAACTTTTGAGTTTTTTTTACCACCGAAAACCTAAATCCGAAAATATTGCATAATATAAGAACACAATGTGAATATCTGACCCTGAATTAAATGTATTTCATTTAGTGAAAGATTAAATCCATGTTAATATAATGTTAGGATATACATCCCCACGAACACTCAAACAAAATGTAGCACAAGGCTGGGTTTAAAGTGGGGTTCTCACTTGAAATTTACATGTAGTATCAGGGCCGAAAATAATAGTCCAGTTTTCTCTACACTTCTCCTTTTGGAAATGTTTCGGTAGTAACCCTAACTCCATCCTGACGAAGCAATATTGCCTGTGGAGACAGGCTGACTGAGACTGGACTTGAAAAATTCTTCTTCTTCTATGTACCGTGTCCCTTCAGGACGTAGGCGATCATAGCCCTCTACGTTCCCCTACCCCTTGTAGCTCTTTCTCTTCTGTAGAACCACATTTCGGTTGCTTCAAGTTTTTCCTTCATCTTTGATAAGATTGTCCTGTATTCGCTGCCATATAAAAGGACATGCATCATATAGCAATCCAGTACTCTTTGAGCTAAATGATCGGGAAGTGACAGAAAAGATATAAAGTACCAATGTTATGTGATGCCGAAAGTAGGCCAAAAGAAAATATTATTCGTTATACTCTCCAAATTGGTTCAACGCTATTCTTTCGAGATCCTTTTAGCAGAGATAAGTCAACGAAATTTGTGAGGATCATTTAACATTTGTACTTCATGTTTATCTCTCTGTTTAGGTGTATGTCAATGATGTCGGATGAATTTGAAGGCTGTGAAATTGTTTTAGATAAACATTAAAATTTCATTGTACAAACCAATGATATAATCAGTAATTTTGTAAAACATTTTCGTGCATTTTGTTAATAATTTTAAAACTATAACAACATGAATTTTCCAAATACTTACATTAATAAAAAAAATTATCGTTGAGACGAGTTTTTATCAAGAAGCAAACATTTTTATTCTGCTGTTGCGCCAAGCCAAGTGTTTATGACTACAGCAATGTGTGTTCTATATTAGATTATCTTTCGCTAGAATAAGCTACTTATCACTTCCGATCGTTAAGGAGATAAGTCATGTTTGAAGACGTTCCCGAGAAAGCATCTTATACTGAATATATAAAGTTTTATTGGAAAACATTTTTGCGTATTCAGTAGCTATACACTTTACTTCACATACACCACTATACCACTAACAAAAAACTATTTTTATCAATTGCGTGCATTAACAACGTTAAATTTTGTTATAATGTTGCAACGCACAATACAAGTATTTGTATTTTTTGCCTTATCAAAAGAATTGAACTAAAATCTGTTCAGATTTAATATAATCTGTACACTATTTCAAAAAGAATGCTACATATTACATTTAAATAAGTCTTAATTCTTTCCCTATATTGTTTTGTTTAAGTGCTATATCTCTTTATAATATATCTCTTTATATATCTCTTGTAATATATCAAAATATCAAAATATTGTTTATATATCTCTTGTAATATATCTCTTTATGTTGTATTCGTTGGAATCAGAATAAAATTCATGAAACATTGTATCAAAGAAATTTCTCTGTGTTGATTCTTTTAAGTTAAAATGGAGTTAAGCTCTGTTGTGGTGCAGTGGATATCGGCGCGGAATGGAGTTCAGAGTTCGAATTCCAGTTGAATTAGTTGCATTCATTTACGCTCCAGTACCCTTTGGAAAGGTATTAATCAGTTTGTTTCTTCTATCTTTGGACCAAATAATAAAACGGATTGGGTTCTGTAGACTTGGTTGGTAACCATTCTATTTCAGAAAGTAATAGCAACCTTCTGCTGGGAAATCTTCTGCCCAGTCAGTCATCTCCTTTTCGAGACATGATCGCCCAAGCGTGCATCTTAACTGATTGATAGCTGCTACAGCAACATTTTAGTAAATTTATACCCCCCTAGTGACTCTCGCCAATTTAGTCCTACTTTTCATTTAGAGGTAATTATTACAATAATAATATCTACTTACAGATTTTGATAGAATTATTATTATATTTGCTAATCTTTATACAATATTACACTGGTATAAATAACCCTCTTTGTTTAGAAATGCGTGCATATCTTTCTATACACCAATTTCTACCTGCTTATAACTGTTTGGTTGCGTCCTGAGCATGACTTCGATGTTAGGACCTAGGTAAAAGATGAGATTTCAAATTCTAATATTCGACAAATTATCTTCCTTAGAAGATTACTATAATGAAATTTACATGTCTTTATCAAAGAGTGTATTTGTGTTCGTGCAATATGTAAAATGCCTAAATAATCTATCTATCTATCTATCTATCTATCTATCTATCTATCTATCTATCTATCTATCTATCTATCTATCTGCACGTCCAGACATATTCAAATAAATAAATATTATAATGATACTGTGTTGATGGCCGACTCAAAAAAGTAAGCATTCCAAAGGTTTAGCAAGGTGCTAGGAAAAATAAATTCATTAGAAACTACAATAATAAATAAATAAATAAATAAAATAAATAAATAAATAAATAAAAATAGTGTTGGATTGCTATGTGATACACATCTTCTCATATGGTAGAGAATATTGGGCAATCTCTCCACGATTGAGAAAAATCTAAAGACATCAGAAATGTGATTCTATAGAAGGATACTAAAAATCTTATGGTCGAAGCGAGTACGCAACGAAGAAGTCTCAAAGAAAATAGCGACACAAAGAACACTTATACCAGAATCAGGAAAAAGGCAGCTAAAATTCCCTGGACACATGATGAGAAGAGAGGGCTTGGAAAACTTCACCCTCCAGCGATATAGCTAGGATAAGAGAAATATGAGAAGTCAGTGAGCCACTTACCTGATTAGCTTGCGTAAATGGATAGTGGAACGAGAGCTGAGGATAGGATTAGGGAGGAAAACTTATAAGACTCACATGATATAGAAAGTTGTAGAGAACCATAATCACCTATGTTCTGAAGGGAAGCGGCTCATACGAAAGAAAAAAGTGAGTTTGTGGTGCAGTGGATAGCGGCTCGGAACCTAGCACCGAGTTCGAATTCCAGTTGAATTCGTTGCATTCATTTACGCGTTAACACCCTTTAGAAAGGTATTAATCCGTCTCTTTCTTCTAGCATGAACTAGATGAACTAGTCCACCTTGGTTAAAGAGAAGGATGAAATGAAAAAATAAAACAAAACAAAAAATACAAAACAAAAAACAAAAACAAAAAGACAAAAATGAACAAGATTAAGGCATGTCCATTTTTTGTCTTTTGCTAATAATTTGAAGGTCTTATAATACATAAACCTTATTTCCAATACAATTACATACCAACATACAATAACATTATCTAGGTTAGTTTTGGCACATGGGGACAGAATGAGGACACAGAAGCAATAATCAACAAAACCTGATTTTTTATCATTAACCCATGAGATGTCGTAAAAAGTGATTTACATAATTTTTCATCTCCTCACGAGGTTGGACACTTTTTAAAGTGTGCTTGTCACACATCCATGGAGATACGGCCTGACATTTTTAGCATTTCTCTCTGGGACACTTTCAGGGAATGGAGACTAAGCTTCCCCTTATCCATTAGAATGGAAGAGGGAGGTACTACTTATTTGGCTCCCCTCCCTGAAGCTGAGCTGAGCTGAGCTGAGCTGAGAAATTAGTATACAAGATTGCCTTCACTTATATATAATAGAAAATATAGACGCACATGTGTGTATTGTAAACCTGCATATCATGTTCTGCGTGATGAGTTTGCTAACAATTGCTCTACGATAAGTACCCAGTATATATGCATATTACAAATATAAAAAGATTCTCTCTCTCTCTCTCTCTATCTATATGCGCGCGCATACACACAAACACACACACACACGTATATATATATATATATATATATATATATATAAACTCACACTTAGAATTGTAAAAGTCTCTGTGTTGGCGTATAATAATAAAAGAATTAAATGAGACAATTAAAATAACCTTCTATCAAAAGACAGAGATGAGGAAAAAAGAAAAAAAACTTTTAAAAGCGAAAAGATGATGATGAAAGAGGTTTTTGCTGCCATCTGAAAATAATCAGAACATCCGCGTCCATTCTGGAAGGCACCGATTTCATAATTAGTTGCTTTTCTCAGTGGGTAATTATTTTCTATTCCATCTTTATCTATATTCCATCTTAGAATAAAAAAAAACAACAATAGAAAACAAAAACGGACAAATTTATAGAGATACAGACATGTACATTGTTCTACAAACCTACAGACTTATTTTTTGGCTTAATACATTTATTGTCTTTATCTCTTTTTTTTAATCTCTAACTCGGTGTCATGACCCTTCAAGTCGTTAGTGATCCTGGTTCTTTGTAGCTCTTGTCAAATATATTATGCACTGTTTTTCGTGCCTTCGACGCTCCATGTAAGTGTTAAATTATTCAAGTCTTCCTTTCTAATGATGTTTACATCAAATTTCATCTCTTTCTTATTGTTAGCAAAAAAGAAAAAAAAATCAATAAAAAATAAGGCATTTAACTTTTTTGTCTTCTACTACGAATTTAAATGTCTCTTGCAACCAAACTTTTTCTACCAAAAGAATGAAATACTCGTTGATGTATCTCTACGTATGTTTACTTTATTGTATTATTTGTTTCTTAACAATGACATGGTCAGAAGCAAGAGATGCCATTTCTTCTTAAGAAAATTAAAAGTAATTGTAGCTACTGAAAAGGAACAACCTGCAATTGTGACCTTCTCTAGGCCACCTTAGTTAAAGAGAGGGATGAAAAAAAAGAAAGAAGAAAAGAAAAAAACGAACAAGGTATGTCTATTTTTGTTGTCTTTTGCTAATAATTTGATGGTCTTATAATACAAAAACTAAATTTCCAGTACAATAACAAACCAACATACATACCATATTAAAACACAGCCAAACTTTGTTTTCTGTCCACTAACAAACAATATTATAAACATGCCAAAATTACTTCACAATAGAACATACACTGTTTAAATAAAATGTCTAATAGTTAGAAATTAATATAACCATGTGAAATATTTTGAACAATCAAAAAAACTAAAACCTTATTTTCTTGGGCCTACTTTCGGGAAAAATTGCATAATAACCCAAATATTCGATCGAAGAGCAGGGATACTATTAACTTCCGCCAGCGCGTGATAAAAGGAACATTCTTCTTCTTCTTCTTCTTCTTCTTCTTCTTCTTCTTCTTCTATGTGCCCTGTCCTTTCAGGACGTAGGCAATCCAGTGACTTCAAATGAATTATCTCACCTCCAACAACAGCATAAACAATCAGTTGGCGATTCCAAACAAATCATCTCCAATACCAACAACAAAAACGGTCAGTGAATAAAAGTTTTTTCAACTACGGATTTCTTTCTTTAGAATTTTTCCCCGTAGACCAAACTATCCAAAGACTTTAACTCAATTAGAGACTATTTTTACTCCTTTTTGAATTAATTTACATATGTTTGTAAATACAAATGATTTATTCAACAGGCATAAACATATTTTCTTTATTTGTATTTTCTTATTGTTTGAAACATTGACGACAACATTTTCTACAGTCTATTCTCGTTTACGTAAGTGTTATTCTGACGTTAACAAAATAAAAACTTTAATATAACACCCATTTAGTGTGATTCACGCTCCTTCAATCGTAATTATACGGTCACAACTAATTTCCTTAAAGGTATTTGCTTGATGCTATAATGCTACGGTAACCATATAGGAAAAGGAAGTAAGGAATGTTAATTCCTCCTCGAGTAGCATTTTTATGTCCGCTTCTCTCTAACTGGTGGAACCAAGGTATGTAGTTCGTTTGAATATTTGTCATGAAAATAACGATAAAATAGTGATACATTATTCCAATGAATCCACTATTTCTGCTTATAAAAAAAAATCGGAGTGGTTAAAATAATAGGAGCAAATGGAATTTTAAAATAATTTTTAAAATGATTTTAGCAAAATAATTTTCAGTAATGCGCTTTGCGTTAGAATGTTCACAGTGCAGTGATATGTAAATGGATACCTAATTAGTATAGCTATGGCGTTGAGACTATATAAGTGTCCAAGCAGTAGAAGAGTAGCGAGGAATATGATACACGGCAAAAATTACTACCGCTGGACTGAGAAAATAAAAAGGAAATCACATTTCATAACACGCAGCCTAAAGAGTAAATTTTAAGAATATTTAATAAAAGGGATTGTTGTAACAAGGGTGTTTTGGGTGGATTAAAAAAAAAAAGAATTAATCGTTTCGAGGTGTCTATTTAAAACTAAAATATACCGATGTTCAGGGATATATTAACCATTAAACAAAATAAGCATGTAGAGAGTAAAAAACTACGCCTCCCTGGTCTCACACTTTCAGCGGACCTCAAGTGGAGTGACTATATCGAATCCATTGCTAAATCCGCTGCTATGAAAGTCGGTTCTCTGTGCAGGGCCCGGAAGTTTTTTCCGTCTGAATCTATCCTGCACATATATAAATCTACCATCCGCCCGTGCATTGAATACTGCTGCCACATCTGGTCGGGTGTCCCTGCTATTCTCCTTGGGGTTCTTGACAAAATACAACAGAGAGTCTGTAATGTGATCGATACCGACTTGGCAGACCGGTTGCAGTCTCTCTCTAACCGGCGTGACGTGGCTTCCCTGTGCCTCTTCTATAAATACTTTCACGACTTCTGCTCCGATGAACTTAGATCTCTGGTGTCCCCTAGGTACGAATTTGCACGAGATACTAGATTAGCAACTAGATACCACCCTTTTACAGTGAAACCGATAAAATATAACCGCAATTTCTACTCCAACAGTTTCTTTTCTCGCACTTCCCGACTGTGGAATTCCCTCCCACATGATTGCTTCCCCGACGGATACAATCTCCAGGAGTTTAAATGTAAGGTCAATAGACACTTCCTGACACACTAGCATCCATTCTTTCAAACGCTCTTCGCATCTACCCAACCCTCAGCTTCGGTATCCTTACCCATCTATGACCCTCCTTCTGACATTTCCTATATCTAACCACTCTTTCTCTTTACCCTCCCCTATATAACCCCATGCGCAATAGTAGCAGTGGAATGCCTTGCTTGGGGTGAAATGATTAAAAAAAAACTTAGAATACACAAATTAAGGAACTATCATAGATTATTTTTTCAACTTATGTCTTGTCGAGACTAGATCAAATTTACGGTAAAACCTAATAGTCTACTGTAAAATCGCCATAACAAAAATGAAAAATATCCATCAAATTTCATTCGTTAATTATTTTTGTCAGGTGTATTAAATGAAAAAATATTACCCCTTTTTAATATTTTTTTTTAGTTCATTTCCTTACTTCTCAGCCTTCACCGAGACTTTTGCAGTATCAACAAAATACATCTAATTTAACGTCTCATATAATATGGATTCTGTGAAATAACAAGTAAGTTCCAGAATTTATAATTAATTCATATGTACGACATAAATAAGTAGTTTAACTCCATGAATATATTGTGTCACGAAATTAAATGCAATAATTCTAGGTCATTATTAATATATTGTTATTAGGGGAAAACTAAGGAGGACACGGCTGTTCGGCTATACTTACTGCACTATTGGATATGTAAGCGATGTAATAGACAGCGGCTTTGGATGAGAAATAGGAAGGCCTGAAGCCGTGGGGTGCGTGTTCATTGTACATCGGGAGTGACCAATATAACCGTAGGGAGAGGGTTAATGTTTCTTTGATTCGGCCTTGTATCATACGTAACCGAACTCTCTATAGCTTACAAGTTTTATCCAGAATTATCATCATCAGAATTATCAGAAGGTTTTCATCAGAAGGTTGGTTGCCGGCAGGTTGGAATATGTGGAATTGTGTGGGATAGTGTAAGAATAAAATATACATTTTTCATGTTAAAATAGTAATTTATTGAAGGAAAGAATAACACAAGTTGTAGAAGTTAATGTTCAATTAGAAACATTATTAAGAAGTTAAGGGTAGAGTTCGTGTTCAATGATAAAGTTATGGGTTTCAAGATTTGTAGAAAATCTTCGTAGTAGTAATTGTTGAAAGAGTGTGTGCGTACGTACGTATGTATGTATGTATTCAGTAGAAATGTCTTTGGATGGAGAAGAAGAAGTAAAAGAAATCATTACACGGGAAAGAAGGAGAAAGAGAACAAGGTGCGACCTGACCTTATCTCCGGGTCGATTTGAAGTTGAAGTTACATTTTAGTTTTGTCTTTCTCACTGCTTCCATCTGACTGTCATGACTGACGCCGAGCTCATATATATTGCTTTTTGAATTTCGCACTAGATCGCTAAGTCCTCAAGTCTTGCAAGTCGCTCTCATTGGTCAAACATCAATTTAACACCTACTTGCGAAATCTGGTTTCGACTTTTTCTTTAAGCACATGGTCAATCCTTTTTCTATTTGGGAAAAACCAGGATTTCATGTCATTGTGAAATTTTGTAAAAGTGAAGAAGAAGGTTGATTTAAAAGGAAAGATTAACAAGAATATGTAAGAATTAATATTCAATTAGAAAGTTAAGGATATAGAGTTGTAGAAAATGTTCATAGTAGTAATTGTTGAAAGAGTATATTCATGCATATCTACATATGTATGTATTTGTTTGGTAAGAATGTCTTTGGATGAAGAAGAAGAAGTAAAAGAAATCAGCACACGAGAGGGAAAGAGAACAAGGTGCAACCTGACATTATCTCCGGGTTGATTTGAAGTTGTAGTTATATTTTATTTGTTTCGTCTCGTGGCTTCTATCTGACTATCTTGACTGACGCTGAGGTCATTTATATAGTTCTTTTTTTTGCACTAGATCGCTAAGTCCTCAAGTCTTGCAAGTAGCTCACATTGGTCAAAAATCAATTTAACACCTACTTGCGAAATCTGGTTTCGACTTTTTCTTTAAGCACATGGTCAATCCTTTTTCTATTTGGGAAAAACCAGGATTTCATCTCATTGTGAATTTTTGTAAAAGTGAAGAAGAAGGTTGATTTTAATTCTTAATTTCCTATTCACTACAAGCCTGGTTCGAATTTCAGTCGAGTTCGTTACTTCAACTTAGGCACAAATATCATTGGAAAATGTATGAATTCACCTCTACTCCCAGTCATCAGTTAAATAGTAGAACAGTCAAGGGTTTTCAGCTTTAATTGGCAGCCTATCTAGGAGAAACTCAATTCTGAATTGAAAATCGCATGCAGCCCCAGCGAGGCACATACTGTACAGCTAAGAAAATTATCGTGGAGTTTACAATGACTCTATGATCCCGAATATGGCTGATCTTCTTACGACACCAACTAACATTAATCAGAACCTGCATATGTTTCTTAGGTGTAAGAAACGTTTTCAGTTTTCTGAAAAAAGTACATTCTTCATCATAATAATCTTCAGTCCCTTGACTGCTTCAATCGTCTGGGGGACCTGAGAGCAAAAGAAAATTAGGATGATCTGTTGGCATTGGTTCTCAGGAGTTCTGAGATTATCATATCCGTTCACACTTTGATGTTGTCTAACCAGTTTTTGCGTTGTTGTCCCTGCTTGCGCCCACATTCAACAGTGCCTTGCATGATGCTCTCGCAGAAGCTGTTACTCCGTGTGATGTAGTCAAACCATGACACCTTCCGATGCTTAATAGTGGTGAGAAAAGATTCCTGTTGGCCTACGAGACTTTTGAAAATGAATAATTTTACAAAGAAATATAAAAGTATGCATATCTTTCGACAGTGCAAAAGTACGTTGACCCTAATGTTATAAGTTACTTATAAGGCTGCATAAATAAATTCCTAGATACATTCATTAGCTTAATTTTGATCTAAAGTTGTCATTGTATAATGTTTAGTCATATGGTAAAGCGTGGAAATATATTGAAAAAGATTGTTTTGAAAAATTAATATTTTTGTGTTGTGGGGAACACGAAATAAAATAATCTTTTTTTTACTGTTTTCAAACTCGCGAGCCTGTGCGAAATTTATTTTGAAAATGGCATTGGCTCCGGGCTGAAGAAAAGACCAAGGCAAAGTTTAGCGAGCCTATGCAAAAATTTATTCTTAGCAATGAAAAGAAAAACAGCTTACAAACTGAGTAAAAATAACGAGCCGATGGGCAGATAAAGTTGAATCAAACTAGGAAGGACAGAAGAGAGAAAAACAAAGTCCTACACGTCTGAATAACGCCGGTGTCAAATTTCACACGGATACATTATCATGAGAGCTAGGAAATTTCAAGAAACTCTATTCAACTCCCAAGCTAAGTACCTTAAAATATATATTTTTATTAATGTTGAACCGTATAACTTTTGTCTGAGAAACGAACTCTCTCAATTTGTCTTAAGCATTTTGGAATATTACTTCGTGCCAAATGATTTAGTATGAACATTTTCTTTTTTTGACAATTCATCAAACTACGAACCTTTATTACTTGTCCTGAAACAAGGTACTGAAACTTGAAATGTGTAAATCTGTAAATAAATTCCTTATCTAGTTTCTTTAAAAATAACACGTAAGTACCCTCGTCATTATTCCTACATACTTCAGTGTTGAATGATTTTGCTTTCATCATTTAGGCTAGGAATTTATTTTACATTTTGAGTTATTTCAGTCTAGGCAAGGTGATAAAAACGCAAGCGTTACTGAAAGTGAAAGAAACTGATAAAGCGTTGAAGAGAGAGTGGGCATTAATCGAACAGAATTCAAGAAGACAAAAAATGACGATTTACATTACATTTTAATTTTTGAAGATCGTAGTTGAACTCTCTTCTGGCAAGATGCCAGGAGAGAGTTCGACAGGTGAGAAGCGCGAGGGAAGACACCATTACCATAAAACGATTCCAACTGTAAAACGGTGAGAGCTAGTAGTGCCCTGAAATTCGGGAGTTCGAGGTACCATAGTGGAAAGTAATATTTATTTTGAAAAAATACAAAGGCCAAAATAGGGAATGGTATTTAATCTTAAACTTAGTAAACCACAATTACTGATTCAAACATACCACAGTATTCCTTACACCAAAACAACACTTACCATTCTTACCATTCCACCATAATGACTAAGTCTATATGAAGTCCTAACTAGATTCCATTTGTACTATAGAGGAAAGTAAATCAGAACAATCGAAAGAGTGTATAGAAAAAGTAGATAGAAAAGATACGTTACGACAGCGGAAAAATGACTGAAACCGAGATGCCCGGTCAGGACTGATGATATTACAGATTCTTCTTTATTCTATCAAATATTGAAATTCTTATGTAAATACCTACTTACGTATAAATATTTCTATTAGGATTAAAATATCTTGTCTTAGTTGCAATTTAAAAACATTGTCTGGGTAGAAAGCTTTATTTAGTGTAAACTTCGTTTAAGTTCACTTTAAATGAAAAGCATGGAAGCAGACAAACAAAAGAGACCAATAAGCGATATAGGCTTTTATACACAAATGAATTAAATTGCTGAAGTCAATCCAATATATCGAAAAACCATAATCGCATTCATAAACAAATGTAAAAGAGTCAGTAAATATAGAAGTAAACAAACATGTAAGAAAAGAGGTTATCATACAACAATGTAAACTTTGAAGTCAGTGTACTTGAATCAAACAAATGTACGCTTTATAAATAGTGTTTCTTTTCGTAGAATGTGTAATATGATACATTCACAAGTCATTTCTGGCAAATTTGTTTTTGCATATTTCGTTCATTATAATAGTATTAAATTTAACAATTGTTTTTTTTGTAAATATTATGTCTCTTCGGGATGTTGGGGATTATAGCTGTCCGCGTATTACATTTATAGTGGAGTGGTTTTCCCGTTGCTTTCCTCATGGTTCGAAATTTAGAGTTTTCCTTTTATTTGGTTGCCATCCAAGACTAGAAAGCACTATCTTGCTATTTAACCTATAGATGGTAAAGGAGAGATGTACTCATAACTTTCTTAAGAATATTTGTGCGAAAATGAATGTAACGGTTTTGTTAGAATTTGAACTTAGCTCGCCAATCCCACATTCCTGAGCTACGTACCTATCTAGCCAACTGCGTCAATCATTGAAAATTTAAAGTGACACAAAATATTTAGTGTACTGAAAATTATTCGTGTGTTTAAGGAAAATAAGAGAACTGTTGAGAAGAAAGCAAAAGAATGATATAAATTATTAGAGAGAGAGAGAGAGAGAGAGAGAGAGAGAGAGAGAGAGAGAGAGAGAAGTAGCGAGAAAGAGAAAACTGGAGAAGGGGCGAGAAAGAGATAGAAAGAAAAGAGTGAGATTATGCAATGTAAGTCTTGATTAAATTAACTCAAACATAGGACTTCCTAAATGACCAATCAATCCCAGGATTCATTTGTCAACTTTAAGAATGCCTGCGAAGTAAACTTTATCTATTTCAGTTATACATTATATATTTTTGAGTAAGCGATGCGAGTTTGTGGAAACTAACTTCTTCACAAAAATTACATTTCATTTAATGGAGAATATACTTTTATCGGATACTAACTTCCGGTTAGTGGTGTGCTAATGAAGTCAGCTGACATATCTCAAGCAGTAGTGACACGTGCACACAAGATGATTTCCGGTTCCTGTCTGCTTTCTAACTTTACCGCAAAAATGACTTCCGTATTTGAGAGGTGAGATCACAGGGTATTTGTTCAATCCGTTCTTCTCAAACGACAATTGTGATTAGGTCAAGCGATTTGGGCAGTTAATGACCAGGTCAGCGAGTTAACAAGGTTAAATAAAGAAGGACATAGAAATCCAAAAAATATATAATGGTCATTATATTTATCTTTTAAAATGATTCTATTACTAATTAATTCGTTCTTGTTTTCCTTGAAACTAAAAAAGAACCCCCCCCAAAAAACACATATGTGTATGCGCGCGCGCACACACACACACACACACATATATATATAGTCATCAACATACAAGTGTGTTTCGCTATATCACAGCTCATCAGTGTGAGTAGATATATAAATACGCATTAAATGTGCGTAGAAGTTTATAGAGGTTTTCAAGATGAAGTAGTTTTCTACTGTGTAGTCAGTCACTAATTTTCAAAAGCAATGATTCTAGGAAATGTGCACACAGCTAACACACACACACACACACACACACACACACACACATATATATGTATATCCTGTTACCCTAAACATTATTTTTAGTAAAAACCCCAAGTTAGAGTTGACGCCTTGTTATTTTTAAACGATGTGGAATACATCTACAGGCTCGCACATTCGAGAGAGATAATTAAAGATTTGTTAGAACTGATTCATCAGGTTATTTAAAGTGTTTGGCAATTATTATTATATTATAATAATTTCGCATTCTGAATTTTTTATGGTGGATTCAGAATAGGTGTCATCACTGCTTTCATTTCATTTCCAGCTCATAGTTTGTGTTGGAAAATCTTATTTCTTGGAATATTTGGTAGAGGATGTTGATTGTTTGTTCAAGCTCACTTTCATCCCAACTATCAATACCCATGTCATAAGCATTTCTCCTCTCATCATCAGTATATTGCTTTCGCGATTATGGTCTTCACCTTAGTTCAAAGACTAGCATTATTAACCGATCCTTAACTATCTAATCCACCACACAAGTCGGTATTCGTTTACTGCAAAACAAGTGTTAGGCATCTAATAAGCATCAAATAGTAGTAATACCAATAGTAATTGTCTGCCAGATTGACTTGTCTATCATTTTTCAACGTAGAAGCACCACACATAGATGTCCATTTTTGAAAAAAACAACAACAAAAAAAAAACAAGCTTCACCACTGTAATTAAAACATTTAAATTTTCCTGGATTGTAAACCACTACTGCTAAAAAAGGAACGCAAACGGAATCTTTTTTGGCTCAGCATGTAAAATATAAACGTATTCTTAAAACATATTCCTATCTTCTGAAAATGCAAGAAGTATTATATTCGTGTTAGTCACATGGTGTTATTTAGTAAACCTGACTTAATATTAGCACAAGGCCATAAGTATTGGCGCCTAGTGAAGATCGAACTCACTACTATAGAACAATAGTCAGCAAAATGGCTCGTTAACCTTTACTGCTGACCGATGTGCTCTCTTTTACAAAGGGTTAATTTGTTTTGGCATAAAAACGCAAATATAAAATACCCGGTGAGAAACGAACTTACTACCCCGTAATAAAGATTCTTGTTATGAGACATCCAATGATACCCATCCTGTATTTATATAATAAGCTGAACTGTCACAAGGCAACGACTACTGGATCTAATAAGGATGAAGCTCACTACTAATGTTTATCAACCAGACTAATTCGTTAACCATTAACCTACTTCAAGATTCGTCTTTGATTGCCACTTGATTTCTGATAAAGTGTTCACAATGAAGAATGAGGGTGAAGGTCATTTTGAAGATAACCTTAACGAATCTCATGTTAATATAGATAACAATGACTGTTTTTTCTTTTCACTTATGAATGGAATAAAATGAACCTTTAATCGCTTGGAATAAAACAAAATAATTTCAACGAAAAGAATGAATGTGTATTAAAGAGGTCAATAAGTTACTGTATTGTGTTATCGATAGATACGGCAGAAATAAATTGAAATCTATGCTGGCCACTATTTTTCATATTTCTTCTTACATCTTTGTAAAGTGCGAGCAAATCGTTATCGTACTGATATTTTCGGATGATTACTTTTTAAATGTGCTGGTTAGCGACTCTGAATAGAAAATCGGTGAGCCGGGTTCTAATCATGGCCAAGTGTACTCCATTCACTTTTGCATAAATGCTCTTGAAAAATATGTAAATCCGTCTCTTCTCTTATTTACTGGGTTCTCTTGCCTTGAAGTGTCGAAGAGAAGGGAATTGAATTCAAAATCAACTGAAGCGTGATTGGCTTCGTTGGGTTATCATTTCTTTAATACTTCGAAGCAAGTTTTTGGACAAACAGGATTACCACTTGCTGTCTGAATTTTATTGATTAACGAGATTATCACTTGCTATCCGAAGTTAATGGGTTAATGCGATTATCACTTGTTATCCGAAAAAAAAAGTTCTGAGCAGAAGTTAACCGAATCGGAATATTCTATTTAGATACAGATCAAAAGATTCACATTTAAAAGGAAGTAAGAAGTTCATATACCGATGATATGTAGGATAGATAAGAGTTGATTATTGATTTGAAGTAGTTAAGATCGTAGAAATCGAGGAAGTATACTCTCAGGAGTCTGTTCCACAATGTAGTAGTTATGGTGGAGAAGCTATCTGTACGTTTGAATCAAATTACACGCATCTCTTGGTAAATGTTATGAGAAGAGAATATGAAATCACAGTATCAATAAATATACAATGTATCTTAAATTTAATTCAATCAGTTTTTGCTTATATATTTTAAAAACAGTATGGATTTCAACATCAGACTTTTTAAATTTCTTGTTGATAATCTGTTAAAATGAATACACTGTATGATTAAAATGTTTGTTCCTTCAATTTTCTTTACTCCTTTTCTACTTATTCAACCAATACAGTGAGGCGATTCTGAGAGTAATAGAAGCCCTACCAGGATTAATTATTGGTGGTCTCAATATTAACAATATATGGTATGCAGATGACACAGTGTTGATAGCAGATACAGAAAATGACTAACAAAATCTCCAACAGAAGGTAGTGAAGGTAGACGAAAAGAAATAACTAGACTTAAATTGCTAGAAGATAGAATATGTGGTCGTCAAGAAAAGAAAGAATTCACTATGCAAATTTGAAATTGGAGATACCAAAATAAAAAAAAAGTACAACGATTTAAATATTTAGGAAGCATTTTAACAGAGGGCGGAAAGTGCGACAATGAAATATAAGGCGCTTTTGGATAGCAAAATATGCTTATTAAAAGCTAAGTTAAGTAATAAGAAAGAGGAAAATTTCGTTGGAAACAAGGAAAAAGAAGTGAACTGTTACGTAATGCTGGTCAATCCACTTACAAATGGAGAAGAGACATGAACTTAATGTGTGAGCAACGACACAATTTTACAGAAGATGAAAACAAAAAGGACACTTACACTTAACATCAGAAAGATACAGTTAAAATCTATAGTGCGCTTAATAAATAGAGAGGGCTTGGCACATTTCATCTTCATAGGTAAGATTGAACGCAAGAGGGACAGAGGACTACAACCAATAACTGACTTAATGAGTTTGAGTAAATGAATGGCAAAACAGGTTTTAGGAGGGATAACAAAAAGACAAAATGTATTAAGAGTTACAAAAGACGGAAAAATGTAGAGAGCCATGATCGCCAACGTCATAAAAAGGACACGGTACATAGAAGAGGAACGTTGCTATTCACACAACCATTAATAGTTCAAACTGATGCTGTGTCGTTATGACTTCAATATTCTGAAGAGAGAATTTTCTATGTAAAATATAGAAGTTTCTTTCCAGAAAACTCAATGACTCTCTAATAAAAATAGTCACTGATTTTTTCATTATTGTATGCATAAAGAAAATATCTTCATTACAATGTAATGTCAATAAATGAAGCCAAACTAAAAACGTTTTAAAGAATTCGGAATATACTAAGCAAGACTAGTATTTTTGCAAAATGAAGGTTTGAATGCAAGTATTAAAGCTGAAGAAAGAAGGATAACAAAACAGAAGAGAATGCTTCTTATATTTACAAGGTGCTTTTTTTGCCGAAAACAACTATAAAATAAACGAAAGCGGATGCTTCTTGTATTCATTGGGGATTTTCTTTTGTAGAAAACAAAATCTGTAAATAAGTGTCTCTATTTACAATGATTTCACATCTACCTCTCATCCAATAGTATGACATTAGTGGCAATGTTGTCTTCTATTTAATGCCTTACCATTATGTGGGAGGTATTTCTGGGAAGTACTATTTTTGCTTTACCGTATATATATATATATATATATATATATATATATATATATATATATATATATATACTACTGACCATAAATTTGGGACCACTTAGATTTAATCTCTAAGAGAAAGATATAACAAATTTTATGTCTTAGAAGAATAAATATAGATATATTTCATTGTTGCTCACAATTGTACAATAATTAAAACCAAAATTAAGATAGAGTAATTTCAAACTTTTCATCAAAGAAACCCCCACGAGCCTTTATTACTGAAGAGCAAATCCTTGGCATTATTTCTAATAACTTATAAAAATAAGTTAGTGAAAGTGATTTCCAAGCATCCTGTAAGCATTTAAACAACGTTTGTTCATTTTTAGGAAGTTCATTTCGAACTGTACGATCAATTTCATCCCTTATTCTCCGTCTTTAATAGCGGTTTCTTAACTGCTACACAGCCTTTAAGCCCAGCAAAATGAAGTCATCTCTTAACAGTAGTAACAGATACTGGATGGTGCCGAGTAGAATTCATTTTAATTGTTAATTCCGGAGCGGTTTTTCTTCTATTCTTTTTGCTAGATATGATAAAGGGCCTATCCTCTACAATAGATGTTACTCTGGACCTACCAGATCTTTTTCTGTCAATATTTAACTCAGTTTCACGAAGTCGTTGAAGGCAATAATGCAAGCCATTTTTGATAGGCTTAATGTTTTAGCGATAACACGTTCAGAATATCCTTCTTTCGAAAGAATTTCAACCTGAACTCTTTTTTCAATGCTAATCTGTTTCTTCCTTGCCATTTATACCGTAGTAATATGGTTTACAGAAATAAATTATACCGTAATTATAATATCTGAATAAATCTGAATTTTCAACAAAAACTTGATTACAATAAGAGAAGTCAAGTAGCAAACTGAGTAAATGTTTACTTTAAAGTTGAAAAGAATACGTTTTTTTTTACTTGAGATCTGCATAAGAATAGCAAAATATCAAACTCGGCGAATTTGATTCTACTAAAAATTTGGGTGGTCCCAAAATTATGGTCGGTAGCATATATATATATATATATATATATATATATATATCTGTGTGTGTGTTTGTGTGTGTATTATGACGATATTTACTAAAGGCGAAGTCATAGCGCAACTCACGCCCACAATTGGAGGCCAATCTTAAATATAGTCGCTCCACTGGGAGCGACGAGTTTTTACTTTGAGTTGTTGTAGTCGGCTTAAGAAATTTACAGAAAAATAGAGATTTAGAGTATACTTTGTTTGGTTAAAATTGTTAATCCTGTTTTTATTGGTAAATTTTGTTCTTTCCTAGCGTCATATTACAATTAATATATCATTTGGCCGAGCTTCAGATCTATCATTTCCAAACTCGTTAACAAGGGTATACGAAATGTTACATGCACTTTAATCTTTGCTTTAATTATTCACTGTAAAATAGTAAAAAAACAAAAACAAAACAAAAACAAAAAACAAAACAAAACATACCGAAACTATGAATTCTAAAAGAAAAATATGAAACATAATAAACATGAAAATAACTTTATTTAATTTGTTATATAGCTTAGAAATAAATTAATTATTGCTATGCTAAATTATTTTATTATAAATATACTTTTTATGATTAGAAAGTAGAATTTTTATGTTTATAAGTAGAAAAGTTAACTCTTAGAAATTCGTGTTTTTGTAGCAGTGTTATTGTTAACGTTTTGTATGTTTCATTTAAGCCAGTCAGTTAAGTGGTATACGCGATACATGCTTGGACGATCATGTCTTTTTCGATTCTAGGCAAAAGATTTTCCCGCAGTAGATTGTTTTTTTTCTACGGCAGAATGGTTACTAACCAAGGCTATAACGCAAACCCAATCTGTTCTGCTATTTAACCCATAGCTGGAGGGAGAAGGGATTAATATCTTTCCCAAACTTCGAACTCGTCTCTCCGATTTCTCGTTTCGAGCCGATATCCATTACCCCATTTCACCATAACGTTTACGATATCTAAAAATATCGAATTAAACATAATTATGACATTAACTAAGCATAACAGTGCTTTTAAATTATTTTTTCGTTAATTTTGTACTATAAAATATCATATTTGCTCATATTTTTTAACGGTAAAAGAAACTAAAATTCAACGTACATTTAAAAAACAACTTTTAGAACGAAAAACCACAAATGACTCATGAAAAATTAATTTTTACTATAATTTTAAATATTGCTATGAATAGCAATATCATAAAAGAAAAATTAAAATAACTTTATGCAACGAATAATAGCATTTTTGCATCAAGTTAACTTTCTTGGAAGCGACTTTGTAATATTTATAATAAAAAGACTGGAAACATCAGTTTAAAAAATTATTTCTTTAAATCAAGTCAAATTAAAATGTTACATTTTTGCATAAAAACATAGTAAAAATTCATTATAATTTTTTCATTTGTTAGAAACAGAAATACAGGTTATGCAAAAATAAACTAAGTTGATCCTTAGTGCATTTGCTTTTGTGAATAAAATTTTCATACAGAAAAAATATTAAATTAACTTGAAGTGAATAGTTTTAAAATAACTTCAAAGTTACAAGATCAAGTTACTTAAATTACATTGTTTTTAGTGAATTTCGCACAAAAATGTTAGTTTTTCCAATGAAAACAAAATAACATGCATTCGAACGAAATAAAATAATTAAATCTTATTTAAATTATTCCAATTAAATAGGCAAAAGTTATTCTAAATGTAAAAAGATACAAAAAGTTCTTAAGCTATTTACAGCAGCAAACTACAGTAAACACAAACCGAAACTAAAAATCTTTACTTTCAATGGAACGACGAGATTTAAGATAGCCCTCCAGTTCTGGGCGAGAGTTGGATTATGACATTTTGTGAAGAGCAACACACATGATACACACACACACACACACAAACGCACGCAGATGCGCACACATACACACACACAATGCTCACACACATTGAACACACCTAATATATAAAGCACACTTTAGTATTACTATTATCATTATTCATAATTCTAAAACGAAACGTGAATATCTATATTTAATTCTAAATTCTTAATATAATAACGCTGGATTACTACTCAGTATTTGAATTACCTGTAGTTTAAATGAAATCCATGTTGAACATGTCAAACGCTAAATTGAATCCATGCATCTTACATCTTTCGCAGATTCTTTTTTTATGTGCAATGTCCTCCACAGGACGTAGGTGATCATAGCCCTCTACATTATTCTGTCCTTTGTAGCTTTTAATATATTGTGTCTTGTTATTTCTCCCAAACCCTGCTTTGCAATCCATTGCTTAAGCTCATCATGCGCTGTTTTCTCCTGTTTCTCTTTCCATCTATCCGTCCTTTGAGTATCAGATTCTCCGAGCCCTCTTTCATCATTACGTGTCTCAGAATCTTCAACTGTCTCTTCTTGATGTATCCGATTCAAGAAAAAATAAATACTTGCCAATTACACGTTCAAGAAATTTTTTGAACGATGTGTCCTAAATTTGAAAGAACTCAAAACCGATGATTATTAGATATATAAGTTCTAAATGTAAAGATAAGTTGTGAAGATAAAAAATAGCTTAAAATATGGCAACGAAAGTAAAGGCCATATGTAAAAATATTTTGATAGCTGATCAGAATTTGAATAACAAACAAGTTTTTGTTTAAAAATATTTCGCTGTTTCTTCACATCGTCTGAACATAATACAGGATAACATTAATAAGTGATGAATTAACATGTCCTCTCATAAGAAGTATCTGAATTTAGAGGTAGAAAAATGATATTTAATAAAAATTTATTTATAACATATGCTGATCATCATCAATAACCAGCTTCCCACGATTTATATAATTTACTAGCAGTATAGCCCGGCGTTGCTCGGGTGTAATGAAAGCTTTAAAACTAATCCATGGTCCATGGTCCTGGATCTCAGACTCAGCCTAAAGAATATTTGTGTGAAATTTGGTGAGAATCAGATAAAAATTGTGGATTTGTATTAAAGACATACAGACAGATAAACAGACACACACACACACAATCATCTTGCCTTATATATATATATATATATTATCGATTTTCTACACTATTGTAAGAACTGCAACCTTGAAACTTCTGAATATCGTTTCTTATGTCTTTTGTCTTTGTCTATGAGTGTATCAAATTTGATTAAAATCGGACCACTCCTTCTATAACCCGGTTTTTTCGATTGTCGATTTTCGATATTTATCGGGGATACCTCGATACAAAACCTAGCTAAGAACACTCGCAGACGCTTATAGTACAACTGTGTAAATTTTCAGGAAAATCGGTTCAGCCGTTTTGGAGTCTATAGGTAACGGACACACACACACACACACATACACACACACACACTCGCGCGCGCGCACACAGACAAAGTTCCATTTATAAATAAGTTAAGATAATATCATTTTTGTAAAAGTCTTGTAGGAATTGAACGTAAAGAAAAATACTTTCTACGTTTTTCATAACTAGCCAACCAAAATAGTTTTACGAATACGTGGTAATCTGATAAAGTAATATGTTCAAACCTTTCAAATGTGTTTGCTATATGGCCATAATTAAATATAAAATTAACCTTTTATGATTGGTCGAACTGAGAAGCTGTCCACTTTGATTTTAAGGTTGATTTTTATCAAATGGGAAACCTATTCTTGAGGTTTAGTCACCTTTTAAACTAGTGGTAGATGATGGTGAACTGTTGAATGTCACAATTTTATTTTTCGAGCTAGTTCTTCAAATGTATGAACACCATTTTTACCGAGTTAAAAAAACAACAACATTGTGACACTCAAAAGAACTAGTTGTTCGTAGCATATCTGTCCAACTAAAATCTTTATTTCCAAATATTTCGAGGTATCGTTGGTTATTTTTTCCTTTATCTTTATCATTTCATGGTTACAATTATCTGTCAGGCAAATATTTAATATAGTATGCATTATTTTGAACTTTTAGGAATGGAATATTATTTCTTTGCAGGGTTAGCTTTTGATAAGCATTCCTCTTCTTTTATGCACCGTGTTCCTTCAGGACGTAGGCGATCATAGCACTCCAAATCTTTTTGCCCCTTGTAGCTCTTAATAAGTTTTGTCCTTTTGTGATTTCTCCGAAACCCTGTTCTATCACCAATTTACTCAAGCTCATCGAATATGTTACGCACTGCTTTCTTCTGTCCTTCTTTCCTTCAATCTGCCCTGTGAGTATTAAGTTTTTCAAACCCTCCTTCTTCATTACGTGCTCCAGAAATTTCAACTGCCTCTTCCTGATGTTAAGTATAAGTTTCCTTTTCGTTTCCATAGCATTAGTTTACCTAAACGCATTAATGGCACACACACACACACAGACACACACACACACACACACACACACACACACACACACACACACACACACACATATATATATAAGAAGTTTGATCAAAAAGTATCGAGACAGTTGCTATGGTAACGGAGATAAAGTACGCAGAGAGAAGCCGCTTGACAGAGATTAACCTTAAACTCTGTCGTACATACATAGTTGTAACTTTTAGCTCATTTTCGTTGATTATAGCAGTGATTAGGAGGAAAGTATGCAGAGTGTGGTCGTCTCATTACATCACAAAAGTTATATCAGTTTGTGCTGAAGTTTGTGGCCAATAACAAGGTTTATCAGGTCCAACAACCAACAGATCTCGTCTCTCGCGACTTTTTTTATCTTCAAGAATCAAACACCATTTGAGAGCAACGAAACTTCAAGATGTTGAAGAAATTTAAGAAAATACAAAGAAACAGCTGTCACTATCATGAAAAGAAGTTCAATTAATGCTTCTATCAATGGTAACGACGCTTAATAAAGTGTGTAGGTTCAGAAAGGGACGACTTCGAAGAAGATTAAATGCCGAATGTGTTGTATATTTATTTTCATAGCACCAGTCCTGATACTTTTTGAGAATAACACACACACACACACACACACACACACACACACACACACACACACACACATGTATATTCTTACATTCCAATAAAATTCGGAGGTGGACTTCAAAGGAGTTTTTTCTTCATATTATATTGGTTTGTCTTATTAGTTTTCTTAACCAAGAATATTGATGTAGAGAAAACAATAAAGCTTTACTTTAAATACTTTTCTTTTATACAAAGTGCTGGTGAAAAATGTAAGTAAAATTTAAGCAGTACGGACTTTTGTTGTTACACTTGGTAAGAAGTAGATTTAGTGAGTAAGACTGAAATCGACCCGAAGAAACTTTTTTCGAAGTAGGCTATGAAAAATAGGCCTTAGAGTAAGGAAGTTTTTGAATCGAAAATCTTCGAACATTTAAATAAAAGTAAATTTAAGTAAATCGTCGCAAAATTCGAATGAAAACAGTTAATGAATATAAATGAAACGTTTTCTTTTCTAACTTTAAATGCCTTTCAAGATGCAGCCGGTTAGGATTCTACAGTTTCTCTTTAATATCTATAAACTGTGCATTGCCGTGATTGTTCTTGGGAAATATAATGGCCTGTTTCTTCTCAAAGTTACCCTTCGCTTAGGCTGGTTACTAATCAAAGCTAAAGATCCTTCCCTGACCTATCATCTAACTCATACCTGGGATTTGGAAGTAGAAATGGATTCATACTTTTCCAAGTTCATCAGAGTGGCGGGAACATAAAGTGTCTCAAGCAGAAGTTTATTTCACAAATTGTTAAATGTTTATATTAACGCACATCACAATAAAAAAACAAATATCTATGAAATTTCCCTCTTTCCCCTTTTTCACACACGCACATACATATTCACACACACACACACACACACACACACACACACACACACACACACACGAACACTCATATATCCAGATTTGACTATTTCCTACAGGTATATGATATCCCTTATGCTGACGGTGGACCCTAATTATGTCGTAGACTCTAAAAGAAACTGCAGACGTGCATGTTCTTTTCGTGGTGATGATATTCTTAGATAACATGTTGAACTCTTGTATATTGGTAATGTAATAAGTATATTTGAAACTCTATGTCATTTTTATAGTCTAAGCTAATTGCATTTAAAAGGTGTCCCATCACTATGGAACACCTTGTATATGATAATTGAGGGTCACTTCGAAAATAATGCTCTTAATATTCTTGTTAGCTCATGATATAATGTTGGTGGTATTGCTGCTGATGCTAATACTTACTACCGATAACCTATAACATTGTTTTTTTGTTACAGATAACTGCTGAGCGGTACCCTTCTCCTTCGGTCTTAGTGTTAGTTCAGTCGCAAGCTCTTTGCAGTATTTGAGTATGGTGGCAACGTCTCTTCATTCTGAGGGTACCGGGTTGGCAGTTTCCTGGTTGCTTCTTCCGACTGATTATGAGCCCGAACTCTTGCGTAGCGTCTTGAGAGGCTGCTCTGGTCAACAGTCGTATAATATCGGATTTCTTGTAGTGTCATATCCCGCATGGAAGGGCGTCCCTGCATGAACCTCTGGTGGGCAACCTCGAGGCCACATTATGCTGCAGGCTGCGCCAGTCTCCATCTTACACATGCTGCATACAGTGACCGACTGATTCTACTCTAGACCTCTCTAAATAGATCAATAGGAATACATGTAAACAAAACAACAAAACTAAACAAGCTCATCAAAATACACCCAAACCTGTCTGTGTCTCCTTCGCAAACATACGAGGTATCCGCACTAACATTTACAGCGTAGAATCATTCCTTCAAACGAACTCACCTGATATCTTAGCTCTCTGCGAAACAAATCTTGACCCTTCTATCCCCTCATCTGAGAATAACGTTCCTGGTTACCTTCCCCTCTTCAGGAAGGACTCCAAGGTCGATATGCATGGGCTTGGTGTTTATGTCAGCGAACACCTCCCTCTAGCTAGGGTGACCTCTCTTGAATCCCTGAATCATTTTTTCATGTGCTTCTGTCTCTCACTTCTAAAATCGGTTAGCTATCTCTTCTTTCTCTACCGCTCCCCCTCTTCCTCTGACTGTTCGGTACTTGAAAGCATCGCTAACAATATCGATTAGGCCATTTCTTCTCACCCATCTGCCCATATATTTGTGTTTGGTGACTTTAACGCCCACCACACCAAGTGGCTGAAAAACTCTGTCACCGATCTTGCTGGTGTCCACATCATGAATTTTTCAATCACCCAATCACTTACGCAAGTGGTGGATTTCCCTACGCGTTTCTCCAATAACCCTAATGGAAGGGACTCACGACTAGACTTCCGCTTCACTTCCATCCCAGACGCTTGTACTGCCAAGCAGCTCTGCCCTCTCGGAAACTCTGACCGTAGTTTCCGTTTACATTTCATTCCACTCCACTCTACCCAAGACTGTGACTCGTTTTGCGACTTCCTGTGTGACGTCCCTTGGAACAACGTTTTTAGTCTTCTCGTTGAAGACTGTGCACCCGAGGTCTTCTCTCGGGTTAAGGCTGGCATCGATGCTTTCATCCCAGCCAGGAAATTTCAGCTTAAATCCCGTTCGTCCCCCTGGTTCTCGCTCGCTTGCTTGGGTGCCATTGCCCACAGGAATCACTTCTGGCTCTATCGAAACCACACGTTGGACCAAAACAGGGGCCTTTTCGCCCCAGCTCGTAATAAGTGTAAAAAGATACTTAACGAAGCTAAGATGTTGCTTGCTGTCAGAATGAAGCAACGCATAGCATCCTGTAAGTTCGGCGCCAAAGACTACTGGCGACTCTGTAAAAGCGTGCTTAACAAGAGTAAAACCTCTATACTCACCCTAATCAATGAATTTGAGGTCCTCACTTCCTCAGCGGACAAGGCTGAATGCTTTGCTCGCAGATTCTCCACCAATTCGAGACTAGATTTGTCTGGTGTATCTACACCCGACTTCCTACCTAGAACTGAGGCTCAACTGAATGACGTCCACATTACACCCTCGGTGGTCTCTAACATAATCTCAAAACTTGACCCTCACAAAGCGAGCGGAGGGGACGGAATCCTAATCATAGTCTTGAATAAATATGCCCCTGAACTCTCCTCTGTCCTCTTAAACACTACAACTTCTTCCTCTGTAGTTCCTATATTTAAGAATACTGGAGAACCCACGGACCCCGCTAATTACCGCCTTATCAGCCTTCTTCCGATCTTTGGCAAAGTGTTCGAAACCATTATCAACGCCGAGGTGGTTCAGCATCTCAAAGCCCACAGGCTCCCCTCGGACAAACAGTATGATTTCCGCTTCACCAGGTCTACTGCTGATATGCTAACGACCATCACTGAGTATATATACCAGGCTCTCGACAAGAATGGCGAAGCTCGAACCGTTGCCTTGGATATCTCCAAAGCGTTCGACAGAGTCTGGCATGCTGGCCTTCCACGCAAACTGCGGAGCTATGGTATAACTGGACATTTGTTTGACCTAATCCAGTCATTCCTCTCTAATCGCACATTGAAGGTATTATTAAACGGACATGCTTCCCAAAACTACCATACGAACGCGGGTGTCCCTCAAGGCTCTATCCTAGGTCCTACGCTCTTTTTGATCTACATTAATTATCTCCCCGATGCTATAAGATCCCAAGTAGGCATGTACGCCGATGACACCACAGTTTGCTCTCGCCTCGATCAAAAATCTGTGGGCGACAAAGCGAACCTCGCCTGCCGAGCTTGAGAAGGACCTCCAATCCGTAGTGGACTGGGGTAAGTAATGGCTCGTACATTTTTATGCTTCCAAAACGAAGCTGCTATCAATTAACCATCATAGACATTCGCTCCTACCTCCCATTAGCATGGAACAAGCTTGCCTCCCTGAGAGTAAAACACTACGTCTCCTTGGCCTCTCACAGTCTCAGTGGAATGACTATATCGAATCCATTGCTAAATCCACTGCTATGAAAGTCGGTTCTCTGTGTAGGGCCCGGAAGTTTTTCCCGTCTGAATCCATCTTGTACATATATAAATCTACCATCCGCCCGTGTATTGAATACTGCTGCCACATCTGGTCGTGCGCCCTTGCTATTCTCCTCGGGGTCCTTGACAAAATACAACGGAGAATCTGCAGTCACTCTCTCACCAGCGTGATGTGGCTTTCCTGTGCCTCTTCTATAAATACTTTCACGGCTTCTGCTCCGATGAACTTAGATCACTGGTGCCCCCTAGATATGAATTTGCACGAGATACTAGATTAGCAAATAGGTCCTACTCTTTTACAGTGAAACTGATAAGATGTAACCGCAATTTCTACTCTAACAGCTTCTTTTCTCGCACTTGCCGTCAGTGGAATTCCCCTTCCATATACTTGCTTCCCCGACAGCTACAATCTCCAGGAATTTAAATGTAAGGTCAACAGACACCACTTATCACATTAACTCGCATCCATTCTCTCAAACACTTTTCCCATCTACCCAACCCCCATCCTCGGTATCCTCATCCGTCTCCTTTCGATATTTCCTATACCTAACCACTCTTTCTCATCACTTTCTCCTGTGTAACTCCCTGCGCAATAGTGGCAGTGGAATGACTTACTTGGGGTGAAACGATTAAAAAAAAAAAAAGAAAAAAAGCAGAGGTGAGTTATTGAATGTACAGTGAAATCTATCAAAGAGTGTTGCGCCTTTTTGAAGAACAAACAAAGGATGCCCAGTTATACGGCAATGTAATGTGCATAACAACATCGTTGTGAATAAAATTTGTCTTTTTTGGCCAGTGCAAAATTTTATGAGGGCTGCATGTAGACTTAAGTTCACCGCTTGCAAATAAATCATCACAATGGTGGTGATTGGGTGCAAAATAGTATTTTGTAGATGAAAACTTGCTCCATCCTACACTTTTAATGTACTTTTGGATCTTTTGTAGTGTCCGTAAAAATAAATAAGAGCTATTAATTTCGGGATATCCTTCGTATATATGTATATATATGTATAAAATTAATGTGGAGAATTTTGTCACTTGTCTGAGCAATGTTCTTACATTCATGCCTAGTTTCAGCAGAAAAAGCAAATAATCCTGAAGAGTGAAGACATTATAATAATGCATTCACGAAACTTCGAAGTCGGCATAACTGAAATAACACTACTCAGCTAAGTTTCTCCACATTAATTTTATTTACGCTCTACCCTTAAGTTGATATCGAGTACTTTATGACAAACTAGAAGTATAGCCCGGCGTTGCTCGGGTGTAATGAAAGCTTTAAAGCTAATCCATGGTCCTGGAGCTCAGACTCAGCCTAAAGAATATTTGTGTGAAGTTTGGTGAGAATCGGATAAAAATTGTGGATTTGTATAAAGGACATACAGACAGATAAATAGACACACACAGAAACATCTTGACTTATATATATATATATTATCGATTTTCTACACTATTGTAAGAACTGCAACCTTGAAACTTCTGAATATCGTTTCTTATGTCTTTGTCTATGAGTGTATCAAATTTGATTAAAATCGGACCACTCCTTCTATAACCCGATTTTTTCGATTGTCGATTTTCGATATTTATCGATGGTACCTCGACACAAAACCTAGCTAAGAACACTCGCAGACGCTTATAGTACAACTGTGTAAATTTTCAAGAAAATCGGTTCATCCGTTTTGAAATCTATAGGTAACGGACACACACGCGCGCGAACGCGAAAATGTATTGGTCCAAATATATTTCCGTGATCTGAAGTGATGAGTATGAAGCGTAGGGAGCTGGTTAATGTTTCATTTTTCATGTTAAATATACATTTATTAAAAGGAGGAATAGCATAAGTTGTAGAAGTTAATGTTCAATTAGAAACATTATTAAGAGGTTAAGGGTAGAGTTCGTACAAAATGTTCTAGTAGTAATTGTTGAAATAGATAAGGAGAAAGAGAAAGTAAACAATGTTCTGGTTGCTTGAAGTTTGAAGTTACATTTTAGATGTGTGTCTCTCTTTTGATGCTCCCATCTCTGACTCTGATGCTGCGAAGACATTTATATGTCCTTTTGAATTTCGCACTGGATCGCCAAGTACTTCCAAGTCTTACAAGTCGCTCTCATTGGTCAAAAATCATTTTAACACCTACTTACGAAATCTGGTTTCGACTTTTTCGTTTAGCAGATGGTTAATCATTTTTCTATTTGAGAAAACCAGGATTTCACACGTCGTTGTGAATTTTTGTAAAAGTGAAGAAGAAGGTTGGTTCTAATTTCTTATCCGCCACAAGTAAACTTGCCCGTCCCAATAAATTACTGTTTATAACCATTTTAGACAATGCATTGTGTTTTCATATATATATATATATAAGTTACAAAAGAAATGTTTAAAAAATCCAATAAATAAATAAAACAAGAGGAAATCACGATAAAAAGGCAAAACATAAACCGAGAATGAAAAAGACCAAAAGAAATGAGAAAGACAGACATTACACTTACCCAGCGACATTACTCGAAAAGAGACGTTTAGACCCCTACTCAAGTTTCATAGTAACGCCAGTGTCAGGCTAACCAGAACAATTAGTAGAATCGCCGACTGACGCCAATTCGGTCGGGTTTCAGTCCTGGGTTAAAAAGCAATCGGAGTCTAACCATGATGATGAGCTGTGATACAGCGAAACAGATCTGTCTGCGGATGACTATTTACGCTCTCACACCCTGATTGGGCACTCTGAAAGAATGGTAGACTTTGAAAAACAGTAGTTACTCTGGCATGTACGCATCACTCATTTCGTAATGAATTAGAGCACTTTGGCTCCTGGGCGTGTATAATGATAATGTATACGCTAAAAAGTCTGCCTTCTTCTACCGAGCGCCCATAGCCCAGAGGTAGAATCGCTGACTGATGCCAATTCGGTCGGGTTTCAATCCTGGGTTAAAAAGCAATCGGAGTCTAACCGTACCGATGCGCTGCGAAACAGATCTGTTTGCGGATGACTATATATATATATATATATATATATAATTGTTATATTAATTATTACATAAGCACATGTAAAAACTACTACAAAATTGTACATTTTTTTCGACATTGAAAGAAAATACGCTCATCAGATCATTCGTTTATTACCATCGTTGCTAACTAGCTGATGAGACATGTTTTGATGCGGTAATTAATGATAAACATTCATGGCTCAATTTTTATATTGAGCACTGTTTTAAATTAATGTTTTGAACCACGAGCGGTGGTTTCCGCAATAAAGCGGGGCGCAGGTTAGATCCCTGCCGGAGAAGGCATTTTCTTTACTAAGATTTTTCGAATGCGCTGGGTGATATACGTTATACAGTCAGTTAAGTGCCATACGTGATACACGAGATAATGTATCAACAAAGACATGAATGATTAGGCAGAATATTTTCTGGCAGTAGGTTGCCATTAGTTTCTGTGGTAGGCTAATTGCCAATCAATGCTATAGAACCCAGTGTGTCCTGCTATTTAATCCATAGCTGGAGGGAGAATAAACGGATTAATACGTTTCCCAAGGGTATTGACGCGTAAGTGAATGTAATGAATTCAACTGGAATTCGAACTCGGCTTTTTTATTTCTCTTTTCGAGCCGATATCCACTGCACCGCAAACTGTTTAATAAATAAAGATGCGGCGCCTATTTCAAGTACGAAGCGTCCACTATAATAATGTTTGAACCAAGATTACTCTGTTTGGTTTTGGTGCTTGAAAAATAAGTAGTGTAGATTTCCCAATATTAGATTAGACTGGTACCAGGCCTTAACTGTGAAATACACAGTGAGGCACCAACTCTGTAATGCTCAGCGATACTAGGTTGTTACACATTATTCTATTGGGTATTAGCCATAATGCGAAGTCAACACTGGTATATAAATATATTCATAATTGATATTTGTGTTTTAGACGAATAATTATTTTTTTACAAAGGTAAAATTTTAGCAATTTGTTAAATTAGAACATCTAACTTGTTTTATATAAAATCTATCTATCTATCTATCTATCTATCTATCTATCTATCTATCACTCATGGAAGATATGATATATAGTACATATTTAATGATAAAATGTAAAAATTTACAAAGTAATACGTTCTGTACATAAAAAGAACTTTTTCTTTATTAGTTTGAAGAGTTTCCTTCTAGGAAAGAAACTCTTCAAACTAATATTCAAACTATTTCTTTACCCAATATATATTTATATAATAAAAAAATTATGCTATATATATATATATATATGCGATGTAAAATTTTGTTTTAGGTATGCTATATTAATGGGTAAAAGTGGGTTAGGGCGTGGGAATAATGGCGAAAGTATGTCTTGTGCTTGACCGCAATCTTCTAATATGTATATATTTGCTGAATGATGCTGTTGAGAAATGGCAGATATTTTAACATTTTTCAAAAGTATAACAAATTATAAAATCGCAATCAATTTATTTTCGAGCAGAAAATATTCCAGCAGCTGTAAATATCCTAAAACAAATAAATTACAGTATTTTATTTATCAAGTTTTGAATATCAGAAAATGTTTCTTTTAACTCATCGTATCTCTCTTTTGATGACGCAGAAAAATATAAGTTCACACTATATGTATATTATTTCAAATGTTTTTTTTTTCAGTGGATAATCGTATTTGAGTGGATGCCCCGTTTATTAAACAATATTAATTTCACTTATCGGCTTGTGACCTCAAGAGAACTGAAAAAAAAATGTGGTAATTTTTTTAAAGCTTTGTCAAGTAGGCAGGCCGGTAGATGAAGTAAACACTTTAAAAAAAGGAGCGTCTACTCAAATATGAATATCCATTTAAAATAAGGTTTGATGTGATCAATGTTGGATTAAAAAATTAAAAAAAAATTAATTCGCTATATATATATATATATATATATATATATATATATATATATATATATATATATCGTTTTATATATGGGTGTGTGAATGTTTTTGTAAGAGGTTGTACGTTCACAAAAAATCATCAAAAAAGCAAAAGAAGTGAATAAAATATGTTGTCATATAAAGAAAAGTTTCCTTGAAGATTAACGAAAATTAAACTGACTTAAATGAAAAGATGATAAGCAAAATGACATATTTTTTGCTCAAAAATAGAAAATACTATTTTAATTCATTGCATATACACACAAAAATAATTCTAAATTCACACACACACACACACACACACACACACACACACACGGTCACAGACACTCATTTCCTTTTCACTCTCTCTTCATTCTCCTTCTCTCTTTCTCTTCCTATATATGTATGTATTTTGTCTTTATTCTTGTCTTTATACAGATTTATTTCTTGTTTTATCTGAATTTTTACACACACGCGCACATGCTCGAACACACACACGCACACACACACACACACACTCACAAACATATATATATATATATATATATATGTATATATATATATATATATATATATATATATATATATATATATACATATATGATCTTATACGAAAATTTGAAAGTACAAAAAAATTAAATAGACATATCATGTTGGTATAGTTAACAAAACTTGTTAGAATGAATAGTTGATGGCTAAAAACTTTATACACACACACACACACACACACACACACACACATATATATATATATAATTGTGTGTTTGTATTTGTATCAATGCATATAATTTTCATGTTAAATTTTTTTATCAGATTTTCGTGAATATTACACTTGGACGGTTGATATTGTATATTAAAGAAAAAGAAGAAAGTCTACTTTTTTCTGTGGCAGAAGAAATTAAAATCTTAAAAAAATAGACAATGTATATAATTAAAATAATAACAGTAAGTTGCATATGTTACCTTGAGGAAGGGATGATGATTTGCACACGCCTTTAGTTAACATCCCAAGAGGAAATGGTATTATGCCGGCAGTGATGTACCCCGTCTAAGCGTCCACTGCAGTCTTCTGTGCTAACTCGTAATGTGCAGACTACGATCTGTTTCTATACTCATGAAAATTAAGCTGGTAGAACCGTCCGTCTGTGTGTGTGTGTGTGTGTGTGTGAGCGCATGAGGGGCGTACTTCTATTGGTCTATATGTGTGCGCGTGTGTATTTATTGTGTTTATACGTAGGCACAAGCCTAACCACGTGGTGACTGTAAGACTTCGTGTGCATGCTTATACGAAAGGTGTGAAGGTGTAAAAGATGTGCATATATGAATTTAGCGTCAATTTAACCTGAACTCGCCATACCGCGCACACTGAATCAACTCATTCTCACTCTCTTCATAATTTCTCTAGTAAAAACAGCTTCATCACCAGAACCTTTGCAATGTGGAACGGACTTCCGAGGGGATGCTTTCCTGATCACTACAATCTTAACCTGAGTTAAGCTTCATAAATGTCTACTTCTTGTTAGTTTGATTCTGAATGTTGGCTTTCATTTTGTGACCTTGTGTAAGAATAAGCTATGCTTAACGAATATTTATTTACTGAGCTGTTGTCCTGGTTGTAGGTGGGACATCAGTGAGTTTGCTATTAATGTAGGTAGTTAGGATTCAAGTGTAGGTAAAAGAAAAGTAAAAGTAAGATATATATATATATATATTTATGCATCGTGGTATAGTGGATATCGGCTCGCAATAAAAAATCGTTGAGCCGAGTTTGAATTCCGGTTGAATTCGTTGCATTCACTTACGCGCAAATACCCCTGGGAAAGGTATTAACCCATCTCTTCTCTCTCCAGCTATGGATTAAATAAAACAACTGCTTGGATTCTATAGCCCTGGTTAGCAACCAGTCTACCGCAGAAATAATGGCAACCTACTCCGGGTGAATTTTCTACTCAGTCAGTTATGTTTCTTTCGAGACATGATCAGCCAAGCGTGTATCGCCTATGGCATTTAACTAACTGATCTGTATTTGAGATCGTAAGTGTATACAATTGGATTTATATGTGTATTTGTGTGTTAGTATTTACTAATCTAATGATGGTTTGACACAAGGCTACAAAGTAAGCTTTGTAAATATATTCATGGAATATCTTTTTATGTGAGTCCTTGTACCAATGTGTAGACATCTGTCAATGAAAATTCTTATGAAATACGTGTGGTCAAGCACATAGGTATTAAATTAGACACATTTATCGATTATACTAATATATGCAAAGGCATTAGAACAATGCTGTGAAGGTTTATGTTAATACATTTGTTTACTTGTAAAATTAGCAATATTCCAAGAGATGTTGAAAAGTTCTCGGTCCAGCCAATATAATAATATAAGTACCTCCATTTTAGCGATAATTTGCTAAGTATTAAGATGAATTTTTATAAAGAAAAAGCTTTTTTTAATCTTTCATTTTAGCTCTAATTGAAAACTAAAGGATTAAATTTACTATTTTCATTAAGCAAAATACTCTGTCGTGTATTTTTCAAAACAGAAAATTTTAATTTTTTGTAAAATAGCTGATTAGCGTCTTTTTGCCGTTTTTCCGCACAATGTAATTTTCTTTATTAAAAAATCTTTCAAAAATAAAGTATACTTTTCTTAAACTTTAATTGAGAAATATTAGCTGATTTAAAGTATAATTAATCGGATTTGAAACAAGTATTATTTACTTTAAGTTTAAAAATCATGAAAACGGATTTTAAAACGAACAGTAGTAGTGATTAGCGTATCTTTCAATACACCACAAGCTCTTTTCAAGCACTGATTAGCTATTCACAAGTTTATTGCTGTTTTTTTCTGTCAAAACATAATTTAGGAAAATGACGGGTGGACGATTTTTATATAATTTCTAAATACTCAGTAATCTTAAAAATGTTGTAAATATTCACTGTAATCTAATTTTAGAAATGTTGTCTATAAATTTACTATTTTCATTTTCCGATAATGTTGTGTATAGTCATCAATACTTTTAAAATGAGCACATTTTATATATATGAATAATTAAAATTATTTTAAAAATCTTAGTCCGTGATGATTTGTATTAAGCTCTTCACTTAACTTAATGACCTAAAGTAGACACAGTTTTGAAGAATTTTGAAAATATTTTCGAATTTTTTCGAATTTTGAAATTTTGTCGAAACAATTCTTCTAAAAATTCATTATTCATCAAAATTTTTTCTTCAGACTATAATGCTCTTAATATATATAATTTATAAAATCAATTAAAAGTGTATCTAATTAAATAATGTCAAAGCTTTATTACATTTTTTATTTTGCTATTTAGAGCAGATTTTCGGGAAAGTGGCAACTGATTGAAAAAAAAAAAAGAAAAAAAGGATGCTTTACATACTTAAGGAGTCCTGCATTAAATAAATAAAGTAAAATTTACGGACAAAGTTTAATTTCTAGAAATTTCATGAAATATAGTTAGGAGCGGTAATTTTTTAAGAAATAGAAACTATAAGACCTCCTACAGAAGGTAGCAGAAGAAAGTAACAAGAAAGGACTAGAAATAAACTGCACGAAAATCGAATCCATGGTCATCAGTAAAAAGGGCAGCCCAGAATGTCAAATACAGGTCGGGGGTACCAGAATCAAGCAGGTACCAAAATTTAAATACTTGGGAAGCGTTATAACAGAAGACGGAAAGTGCGACACAGAGATCCGAAGGCGAATTGGCATGGCGAAGGAAGCATTCCAGAAGTTGAGTAAAGTATTAAGAAACAGGACATTTTCGCTAGAAAATAGGAAGAGAGTACTG